>JAGXJF010001322.1:0-25162 GCA_019208055.1 Stipa capillata
GCATCCGAGTGGGCCTTGCCAGGCTTGCTGGGCCGACTCGAGTCATTGGGCCTACCCGGTTGGGCTTCCCTCGTCAGCCAACATATAGCCTTGGCCTAGTGCCATCACTTCTTAAATAATGGACGCCCATACGACTATCACCCAACATACATCCATGTGAGCCGTCTGATCTGCCGTCGAGTGGTGCGGACCATTGGATCATGTTAGGCCTTGGTCAAGAGGAAGGCAAGGTTGATGCATAATCTATTAAACAACCACAAGCAGCAATGAGCTCGATGAGAGCCGATGATCACAATCTTCCCCAAGGAGTCTCATTAGTCCCTCGAATCTTAGAATACTAGTAGCTGGCCAAGCAGTGGGTGGCAATGCCGACAGAGTAGCGATGGCGTTGTTGCCCACCAAGTACGATGACCTGGGTTAAGGACGACAAATAATGAGGTCAACTATAAAATTGGAGTTTATAAACGATGGCAACGACAAGGTGAGGAGGTGCGGCAAATTCAGTAGGTGGAGATGGCCAGGCTAAATCGCTAGTGTGGGTGAGACGAGCATGGCATAGGCCTACGTCACTGTAGGTTTATGCGAGTGCCCGTGAGATAGAACTACCCATACACTTCAAATGCATGGTCACTGAAAGTGCACGTTAGCCCCCTAAGTGGATTTTGATAATTAATGATAAACAATTATGGGATTAATATGTGGATCAAGTATGATCAAATGATTTAGTCCCAAAAACGATGATATAACCAGCGCTGATGATCCCTAAAAATTTCTAAGAAATGACGGCTTGAAGAAATGAAGATTAATGACTATTTTATAGCTCTTTTGATGATTCAAAGAATCACATTGAGTTTAGGGAAAACATACTATTAAGGGGGGGTTAATATCTGGAATCTGATGAAGGTGTCTTGCTAATGCTCAGTTAAGAATCAATTTCTCATTCCAAAGAAGCCTTTGAAAACCTCACACTTTCAGCAAAAGTCGAAACCTCTAGAATCATTGTTAGAACATTAGAACTCGGAGCCTACGAGTTGCCCGTCTGTCTGGTTTTCAGGATGTCAAAACATCCAAGATTATCCTAGAACCTCTGAGTTCCGGTGTTGAAAACGTCTAAGTCCTTTGAGTTTGAAAGTCGAGCGGGAAGTTTTCGGAGTGTTTAAGATCCATGCTAGACTTATCCTTTGAAATCTTAGAATGTCCAAGTCAGTACGTCAGAAGCTTTGAGAGCTTATTGTCCCTTACTTTGTTAACTACCTTTGAAATCTCGAAAGTTTCGAGTGTTATGTCAGAACCTTCAGAAATTGTCACTAACTATGCCTTGTTCAAGGCTACTCAATTTTCTGGAGGGTTTGGGTCCGAACCTCTGGGTTCTGCTGATTTTACACTAATGGCTGATTTTTGAAGGGTTAGCTATATACCCCCAAACCTCTTTGCATATCCGGTTCTTTGTAAAAATCATTCCTTTACTCTCTTGAGTGCTACTTCATGTTTTCTCAAGTCCAAATTGTGACTCTTGTGAGAAATTTTTTTAAGAAAGGGAGATTAAGCCATAGTTGAGCATGAAGCAAGAATTCATCTCCAAGATGAACTGATTAAAGCCTGTTACTATTAGAGATTGGTGTCTTCTAAATGGCTAGGAATTTCTTGGGAGCCTTCAAGGATTGTGAATCGTCTGAAGAAGTTTGTGAGGGTTCAGAGCTCGCCTACCACAAGGCAAAGAGTTGTCACTAAAGAAAGAAAGCTATGCATCGGCAAGCTTCTTGAGGAAAGAGCGCGATTCGGTGTTGGTTTGGCTCGTTGGATCAAGCTTTCTCAACGAAGACGTAGAGCCTCGCCAAAAGGTTGAACTTCGACAACAAATGTTGTGTCTCCTGTGTGATTGTCCTTTTGCACTTCTCCATACTTGGTTCCTTGCATATTTTGATCATAGCATTATAGGGTTTGCTTAGAGTTATAGAGTTACATGTGTAGAATTTACTTTTGGTATTAGTTTTTGATAACCTTCTATTCACCCCCTTCTGGTCAATAACCTAGATTTTTTCAGTCTCTATGCTGCGTCGTACATGCAATCTACTGTGACGCTTCTCTTCGGAAGAATCCGAGCACACATTGACATGTATGATATGTACATGCAATCTATTGTGTTGCTTCTCTTCGGAAGAATCCGAACACACATTGGCATGTACGATAGTAGGAATAACTTCAACCAACGATGTAACACTTACCATAAAAAATTTGTTGATCTAATGGTCACATTTGAAATGGGTTACCGGTCTCATGACCCCAGGATCAAAGTGCTGGGATGAGAACTTAATTCGTCATATTATGTATCCTCATGATGCAGATACTATGCTTGGCATCCAGATTCCGTCTCAAGTGGAGGATGTATTGCTTGATACTTTGAGAGGTGTTTCATTGTTCGGAGTGCGTATAACCTAGCTTTGCATAACAAGTCTTTGAGCAACAATTGACAAAACAATAAGGCTGTCAATGGTGAGAAAATGTGGAATGCAATTTGGATTGCTAAGGTACCTCAGAAGATTGACGTGTTTGCTTGGAAATTGGCTACAGGTAGCCTTGCGGTACAACATAATAGATGGATAAGACGTTTTGACTAGCAGCCAACTTGTAATATTTGTGTAGTAGGGTAAGATGGTTTCCATGCTTTGATCAATTGTACAAAATTTTGTGGCCTTCGCTTTGCTTTTCGGTCAGAAGGGGAGTTATTGGGAGGATAAATTTGTGAATTCTAGTCTAGATTGGCTCTTAAACCTTTTGATTCATAAGGAGATGAATACTCGTCGTAAGTTACTCGTTTGTTTTTCGTCTAGTATGGCACTTGTGAAATGATATTATCTTTTGCGATGGGGTTGCCTCGAATTTAGCCTCAGTTTATGTCACTTCTTTTTCTGACTGACCAAGTTGTGTTCCTCCTATTGATCTCGAAGGCAAGGGAAAGGTGGTCTCGTCGACGGTGAGCAATCGGCCAGTGGGCATGGTTCGGTATGTTGAAGAAAGACAGCGTCCTCGTCTAGTTGCTTGGGCAAAGGTAAACATTGGTGCTGATTTTGATAGTTTTGCTTCCTCGGGTAGTATTCGCACCGTCATAAGAGACTCGGCTGGCTACGTTTTAGCATCGGCATGAGAATTCTTGAATCGCTGCTCGAGTGTGGAAGAAGATGAGCTTAGTGCCTACCTGTGAGGGCTTCAATTAGCGCTAAATTTGCATGCACCGATAAACTTGGAAACCGATTGTTTAGTTGTGCACGTCTTCTTAATTACTTTGGTACAGGTCGGTAGATCACCTCTGTGGACTTGAAGAATGGAACCTCGGTGTTATGCAGAGTTTGTCTCGGGTGTATGTTGTTAAAAGTGAGTAGGACCGTCAATGTTATTGCTCATTGTTGTTTGCATTAGGGATTGAACAAACTAGAATAAAACAATCCACTAATCTTTATTGATGATGAAATCTCTTATATATACATGAGACAAGGGATGGCAGTTGTTCTTCTAAAAGACACGACCCAATTAGGGTTAATTACAACTGCTAATGTTGGTTATGGAAGTTGATCAAACGATGCGTCCCTTCTAGAGGGACGCATGTTCGTAACACTCCCCCTTGATCAATTTCATCTTGATGTAAATATAGCATCATCATCTTGAATAGTGACTCCTCCAAAAACTCTGTGGGAAAAATATGAGGAGTATAGTATCCGATATGCTGTTAAAACTCCTTCAAACCCAATGGGAAAATAAAGAGAAAATGATACATCATATAATGATTATTGCCTCATTTAACTCAATACAAGAAAAACCCATAGAGCTTTAGAGGACAATAAATATGTCGTATATACTTTCCTAAAAACCCCGGTGGGGAAAATGGAAAATATGACATGTAATCTCATGTTGATATTACCTCATTAAAAACCTTAATGAGAACCTGAAAAGTAAACTCATAAAGGGAAAAAGAGTGTAATATGATGTTTTGAACAGGAATAATTCAGGAAGATACTCCCCCTGATTCTTGCAAATCCCGAAGTCGTCGCATACCAATTTCATGAACATACTTCTGGAATGTAGAAGTTGGTAGAGACTTTGTGAATAAATCAGCGAGATTGTCGCATGATTTGACTTGCAAGATGTTTATTTCCCTGCTTTTCTAGAGCTCATGAGGGAAAAACAACTTAGGGGCAATATGCTTAGTGATATTGCTGTTGATATATCCTGTTTGCATCTGTGCAACACAAGCCGCATTATCTTCGTAGATAATGGTAGGTGATTCGATAGAACCAATTCCACATGACTGTTGTATGTGGTTTATCATCCTGCGAAGCCACACGCATTCGCGTGATGCCTCATATAATGAAATTATTTCAGAATGATTGGTAGATGTTGCCACAAGAGTCTGTTTTGAAGACTTCCATGATATGACAGTTCCACCATGTAGGAACACAAAACCGGTTTGCGATCTGGCATTATGGGGATCAGATAAATAGCTAGCATCTGTGTATCCAATCATATTGGAGTCCTGATTTCTCTGGAATTGAAAGAATAGGCCAAGATCCTTTGTGCCTTGGAGATATCGAAGGACATTCTTGACTCCCGACCAATGGCGTTTGGTGGGAGCTGCGCTGTGTCTACCAAGTAGATTCACTGCAAAAGCAAGATCAGGTCTTATGCAATTTGCAAGATACATGAGCGCTCTAACGGCACTGAGATATGGAACCTCGGGTCCCAACATCTCTTCTCCATCATCCCTTGGTCTGAATGGATCTTTCTCTACGTCTAGAGAACGAACAACCATGGGAGTCTTAGATGGGTAGGATTTGTCCATATTGAACTTCTCCAATATTTTCTGGATATAGGCAGCTTGGTCTACCATGATTCCTGAGGGAAGGTGCTCAAGTTGAAGACCTAAGCACAATTTAGTTTTACCCGAATCCTTCATCTCAAATCCCATCTTTAGGTGATTGCGTGCTTCATCAATACCTTGTGTGTTGCCAATGATGTTGAGATCATCGGCGTACACAGAAATGATGTAAAATCCTGTAGAGGACTTCTTGATAAAGACAGTGATGATGACATGGCACCCGGGTATCATCAAGGAGGCCGAATCCGGCCCTCTGGCCATAGAGTGGGCCGGGCCGACTACTCGAAGTCCGACTTCTACACGGGGGCGCCTCATCAACGTGGAGTACAAGACATGGATTGATACTTGCCCGGCATACCCGGATTCTATTGTAACTAATTAGGAAACCAATTTGTTAACCGACTCGGATTGTTGTAACCCTACCCCGGTCGCCTATATAAGGCCCGGTAGGGGACCTCCGATAGGTAGGTCTCTAAGCCTTTAAGCCTCTTAGTCATAGACAATCTTCATTGTTTCATCGCTCAAGCCACCTCGAGATCGATTCTCCAGGGCTTGCGGCACTCGGGATTCAAGCTATACTAGCCACCAAACACAGGACGTAGGGTATTACCTCTCCGTGAGGGCCTGAACCTGTCTAAATCCTGTCTCCCGTGTGCACCCATCCTGATTTGCTGTGCTCACGCCACCCCATATTCAGTATTGCCAGAATAATACTCCGACAGTTGGCGCGCCAGGTAAGAGGTGCGCATAGGTCCATCTACACGAATCAGGATGGGTTTCGCCAGCAACAACAACGTTTTCGCCCCGGGAAGTGTCATGAGATTCATTTTCGTGAACGCTATTCCGGACCCTGGACAACTTTTCCAATTCAGAAAGTTGAACTTCATCGCCGACAAGGTCGGCCGACTTCACCTCTGCTACTTGGCAGCGTCTCGGTCAGCAGAGGCTCCATCAGCTTCTCGGCACGGACTTACCCTTGAGTCTGCGTCTTCGGCCCCTCTCCCCAGGGAAGAGGTTACGCCGAAACCGGGTCTGCTGTCCGCACGCGGGTTTGCACCCGTCGAACAGAGATCCCGATTGGTGGGTGCTATCGACTCTCTCCTCCCCGTTCTCGAGTAGTCTTCATGGCCAACTCCGACTCGCCAGACGATGGCGATGGCCGACCAGTCCCCATCGTGGAACAAACACCGGCTGAGCTTGAAGCCACCCGACTCCGTCTCCTCACCAAGGAGGAGGAGTTAATCGAACAACAGACCAGGCTTGCTCGCCAGTGCGACGAACAACGGCGCAATGACGACATGAGGGCTCGAGGGCGCCAAGTCCATAACGAGTTCCGCATGCGTGAAAGGGACGGAGTCCCAATATTCCCGCTTCCGAGTCACAACATCATCACGGCCACGATGGCGGCACGTGCCATTGAAATCCCCGAGGGCACCCCGAGACACGATGAACTTCGGCGACTCCGCGTCCTGCTGGAGGAAACCGCCCTCCAGCAGGCCGAAGCTTCAGGTGATCGCGCAGGCTCTTCAGCAGGTGCTAGGAGTCGGCGCTCTACCCCTTCGAGAAGTCCGCCCATCATGGGTGGTCGTCATGCAAGTCCCGGCTGTCATCAGCCGGCTGGAGCAGTTCACGAGCGACTCGGGCCCAATCGTGATGCCCGGGGCACCATAGCTGCACGAAGCCGCGCCCGTCAGGACGCGGACAAAAACGCTCGTCAAGCCGCGCCGGTCCGTAGTCGACTCGGGCCAGGACAGAATGCGCGGAACCCCGCAAACGTTGGAAGAAGCGACCATCGAGGTCCCGAGAAGGACGACCGTGGCAGCCGCCACGACAACAGTGGCGCCACCAGCCGTGGCCGTTCCCCAACCTCCTCCGGCATGGGGTATGCGGGCCCGAAAGCATTCGGCACCCGCATCCACAGCGTTATCTTCCCGTCGCGATTCCGAGTCACCGGCAATGACAAATACATGGGTGAAACTCGGCCAGACATTTGGCTGGCCGACTATCACAAGGCGTGCAGAACCAATGGTGGTAACGACTACGTCGCGATCCATTATTTGCCGCTGTTTCTAGCCGACTCAGCACGAGCCTGGCTCACCAGCTTACCTCCGGGTTGCATCCAGTCATGGAGCGACCTCGAGACCCTCTTCGTGAACAACTTCCAGGGCACTTACAACAGGCCCGGGAATGCGTGGGATCTCCACAGTTGTACCCAAGAGGCAGATGAGACTTTCCGAGAGTACATCCAGCGTTTCTCCAGGAAGAAGAATTCTCTACCTGAGGTCTGAGAAGGTGATGTCATCACCGCCTTCTCCAAGGGAGTTCGAAGCACCGACCTCATCCACAAGATAGCGCGCAAGAATCCCCAGACTACGCGTGAGCTCTTCGACATAGCCAATAATTTTGCCACTGGAGAAGAGGCCGTCCGCAGTGCTACCAGAGACGACAAGGGCAGGAGTAAGAGCAAGGCGTCCGAGTCCCCCAGTCGGGACGCCCACCCCGAGTCGTCCAGAAAGAAGCACCGGAAGCGTAAAGGCGGAGATCTCATTGCTACAGCCGAGCGCGCCCCGCCGCGCCGTCCTCAGCGCACCAACGCGACCTTCGAGGAAATGATGAGTCAGCCGTGTCACTTTCATGGACCCAAGTCCAATCACCTGACACGTGACTGCAATCTCCTGAAGAATTTGAATAAGCCTTATGTTCCAAATCGAAACAAGAAAGAGCCCCCTCAGGATGAAGGTGACGAATTCCCGAAAGAGACTGCTTGTCTAATGATCTTTGGTGGACCCAACGGCTACGAGTCCAAGCGTCGCCAGAAGGTCACAGATCGAGAGGTCAACGCAGCGGAACTGGCCGTGCCCAAGTACCTGCGATGGTCTGAGTCCATGATTTCCTTCGGTCGCTCAGATCACCCTGACTACATTCCCCATCCGGGACGATTCCCCTTGGTGGTAGACCCGATCTTTTGCGATGTCCGCCTTACCAAGGTCCTCATGGACGGCGGGAGCGGTCTTAACATTCTCTACGTCAAAACTCTTGACGACATGAAGATCCCTCGCTCCGAGATCAAGCCGGCTGGTGCCCCCTTCCACGGGGTGGTACCCGGCAAGATGGCGAGTCCACTCGGATAGGTCAGCCTGCCCGTTACTTTTGGCATTCCTGACAACTTCCGGACCGAGACTCTCACCTTTGAGGTCGTCGACTTCCCAGGATCGTATCACGCCATCTTGGGGCGTCCCTGCTACGCCAAATTCATGGCTGTCCCTAACTATGTCTACCTGAAGCTCAAGACGCCGGGCCCCCACGGGGTAATAACGGTGCAAAGCGGTTTTCAGCACGCATACACGTGCGACCTGGAAAATTGCAACCTCGCCGCGGCCCAAATCGCTGAGGCCGAGCTTAGCAACCTCAAGTCGGCTGTGGTTGAGGAAGCACCCCCGGCCAAGAAAGCTTCAACATCGACATCGTTCCAGTCGGCGCGGGACACCAAGTTGATCCAGCTCGACCCCGAAGACTCCTCCAAGACGACGCAGATCGGGACTGCGCTCAGCGATAAATAGGAAGCGCGCTCGTCAGTTTCGTCCAGGACAACCGGGACATCTTCGCATGGACGTCGTCCGACATGCCCGGAGTTCCAAGGGAGGCTGCCGAGCACTCTCTGAATGTTTGGCCGGATGCTAAGTCGGTCAAGCAGCGCTTGCGCCATTTCACTGAGGATAGACGTCAGGTCATAGGAGAAGAAATAGCCAAGCTTCTAGTAGCTGGCTTCATTAAAGAAGTGTATCATCCCGACTGGTTAGCGAACCCAGTTCTTGTTCGCAAAAAGAATGGAAAGTGGAGGATGTGTGTTGATTATACTAGCCTTAACAAGGCATGCCCTAAAGATCCTTTCACTCTTGCCCGCATCGACCAAGTGATTGACTCCACTGCAGGGTGCGAAATTTTGTGTTTTCTCGATGCTTATTCGGGCTATCACCAGATCAAGATGAAGGAGGATGACGAGATCAAGACGTCTTTCATCACTCCCTTTGGCGCTTTTTGTTACGTCTCCATGCCTTTCGGTCTCAAGAACGTAGGCGCTACGTACCAACGGTGCATCCAGCGCTGCCTTCAATCGCAGATCGGCCGGAACATACAAGCCTATGTCGATGATGTGGTTATCAAGTTCCAGAAAAGAGAAGATCTCCTGAGTGATTTGGGAGAAACCTTCTCCAACCTTAGGAGATTCAGCATGAAGCTCAACCCCGAAAAATGTGTATTCGGGGTCCCTTCGGGCAAGCTACTCGGTTTCATCGTTTCCGAACGAGAAATCGAAGTCAACCCGGAGAAGATCGACGCCATCGTCAAGATGGGTCCGCCGAAGTACCTCAAAGATGTCCAACGGCTGACCGGGTGCATGGCAGTTTTGTCACGCCCAGATTTTTCCGAATTTGATTACAAGCATATCATCGCATGTAGCTAGGACACTTACGATAGCCATGGACTCAATGCACCGAAAACCCGCACACACGCACCCCGGTCAAATAAAACCCTCATACGACAAATACCATAAGACGACACACGCACCGTATACATCGGAACACCCGTGGTACCTCACCACCAAGTAGCCCTAAGCCGAGACGGATGACCTACTGAGAGTTTCATATACCCTCCATCTCTTGCCGTGCCCCGGAACCCTAGTTCCATGGCCGATTTCCCCTTCGTCCTAATTAACCCAATTTCTTTAGAAACCCTAATCGGGAAATCTACCACTTCTCGGCTCCTCCGAAAATTCTGAAATAACTCGTGGGACAACCTAACAATGTACTTAACTCAATTATGGCATAAAATTGTTGGGAAACGTGCTACGCAAAACAAAAATTTACCGCGCACAATCCACCCCAAGATCACTATCGAGGTGCAGACAACGAGATCATACCTTCGACTATCACGTCAATGCAGCGGAGAAGTTGACCGATGTCGATGAAGTCCGCAGACTCCCGCAGCTAGGTTATACCTCCCAGCCGCGAGAGCGATCTCCTCGCGAATAGTTCGCCCGATCGAACGCCGAAGTATACGACGTCTCCGAGGTATCCACGCGTACCGGATCAGCGACACCACAGTAATGTGTGGATCAGCACACAAGAACAGCGGGGATCTACGAAAAGGAGAAGCAGCAGCGCGCCGGCAGCTGTACTAGATCCAATCTAGAAGAGAGAGAAAAAGAAGGCTGTGGCCAATCTAAAGATGGCCGGCCTAGGGTTTAGGGCTGCTTCTGGGGCTGCCTTGATCCTCTTTGAGGTGCCCTGCCCCTCTATTTATAGGGGTTGGGGCAGCTCTCCCTAGGCAGGTGGAGTCCTACTCCAGCAGGGACACCCTGTTGGAGTTGGAGTCCAACTCCACTAGAACCTTCTAGAACCTTCTAGAACCTTCCAATACTTTCCGGAACACTTCCGGACATCACCGGAACCATCCGAGACCTCCCGGAACACTTTCGAGATCATCCGAAACACTTTCGGAACCCTTCTCTCTCGTTCTCCATAAATCGTAGCATTCCTAAATGTCGCTAAAACGTTAAGCGTGTGACCCTATAGGTTCGAGTATATGTGGACATGTCCGGGACACCTTCCGGTCAATAATCGTCAGCGGGATCTGGACACCCATAACGACTCCCACATATCATCGAAGATCTTTATCGAGCGAACCTTGTATTGTCGCATACAATTCCTTTTGCCTCACGATACATTACACAACCCGAGGTGAGACTTTGACGGTATCCCTGTGATCAACTCCTTGATCACCATACCTAGTTATCCTCGTTACCGGTTTGTACTCTTTTCTCGTTTCCGTATTCCGGTATCCCCGTGACTAACCTTTTAGTCACAATACCTGGCCAGGCGATGCTGGACACCGTAATACCGAGTGGGCCCAGAGTGTATCTCTCCATCGCCGGATGGGCAAATCCCAGTCTTGACATATCTAGAACCACGATATACTTTCTGGTGTACCTGAAAGTCACCTTTATAATTACCCAGTTACGGAGTAACGTTTGATGACCCCAAGCAACCATCCGGTGTCCGGGTCTATGATATTCTCATGGTCTAAGGACGCAAGTAAACGTTAACACATCATGAGAAGATACTGACAACATATTGACGAAGTGATCTCGCAGTATCTCATAAGGGGGTCTATCCAACACCATTGTTACCCTAACAATGTGTTCCCATTATTGCCGGCATCCTTGTTACATTAACAATGCCCATGATCAGGAAAACAAGATCATCAACAATACATGAGCTAGTCCAGAGGCCTGACTAGGGATCTGAATGGTGTTTATTATTCCACACATGCAATTAGGTTTTCCTCTGAATCTCATATTCAATAACCAATGCAATTCTAGCATAGAACATAAACTTAATCATGAACATGAAAATAGAATAATAACAACTTTATTATTGCCTCTAGGGCATATTTCCAACAAAAATGATAGTGTCCAATTCAAAAATATTCGTTTACGAAATCAATAAAACTTAGGAGTAAAATCAGCATTGAACTACAACCCATTGAAATAAGTTTCCAAAATTTCTAATAAATTTCCACGACAACCTTCACATCTCCATGAGCCCGAATATACAAAAACATGGGCATGCCTAGTTTGAAAATTTGGAATGACCGCTATCGAACACTTGGGGGCAAAAATCTATCGTCGCATCAAAACATAACTGACCCTCAACTAAAACCCACCAAACAACTCGTGGAGTTTCTCCTCAGTGTTACCGACAGGTTTAAACCCACACGTTTCCTCTGGCTGCTATATCCAATCAGCTACAAATAGATTCCACATCATGTCATGCATTGGCATTCAAAAGAAAGCTCAGGAGGTGGTACCAATCGGTGCCAAACTCTCCTGTACACCTTGATATGTCGCCCCGAATCTCTGTGGCAAGGACTTGCGTGGCAGCTCTTCCCAGGACGCTCGGTGGCACCGCATGCCGACGGGGAGCGCCTCCAGAGCCTACCCTGGCATGCCACAGCGGGTGCTCGCCGTGGCCTCACATCACCGCTGGCCACCTTCGCACGCCACCAGCGCATCGCGGCCATCCTCTCTTCTCCTGTGACCTTGGCGTCGAACCTCGTCTCCGGCAACCGTACTCACCTCGTCTCGTCGTCGGCCATGTAGCTAAACAGCGGCCATCACCTCGGCTCGCCGCCCCCGCCACGCCACCTCGCGCTGCAGCTGCCCTACTTCCTCTGTAGCCATAGCCCACCTCGGACAGCTCGACCCCGTCCCATCATCGACGAGAGATGGCAGCCGACCAGCCACCGTTAAGCCGTTCGGTCCCGTCGCCGGCCTTGTAGAAGAATAGGGCCGTCCGTGCATTTCAGCCGTCGTCGTCTATTTAAGGGAAAGCTGGCCGAGCTCTCCGCCCCACCCAAATCACCAGCTCGCCCTCCCTTAGCTCAGGTCCTTCCCCATCTTCCACCCGAGATCCCGCCTCAATCGAGCTCAGTTTCCACCACCATTGCCTCAAGCACCGAGCCTCAAAACCATTAACCTCCACTCCGAGCTAACCTCCTCCCTACCGAGCCGGACGCAGCCACTCCCCAGGCTGAGCTCTCTGCAAGAGCTCGCCGCAACCCTAACCGCCAACCACTCCAACCGCCGCCGTCTCCGCAACCGCCGCTCCCCTGTTCGGGCAACCGACGCGCTCTCACCCAACCACTCGAGGCCGACCTGGTAAGGATAACGCCCGACGCGTGGGCCCGCTCCCTCGGGTGAGGCCACGAGCAAGTAAAGAACCGGCGCCTGCCGAGTTGCCGTTTTTTCCCCATTCAAAGCGCAATCAATCCGCTTAGACCCCAGTTTCCGTGTCCGGCTGTTGAACGCACGACAGCCCTAACCGCTCCCTATGTATTGAATGCACATTTAAGCTGTCCAGAAGCGGATTTTGGCTGGTTTCTTTTCTTCCAGAACCGGGCTGCCACCGGTTCAACCGGTTCGGGTCTTTTTAGGCCGGCTTTTGCAGACATAATTCCGGTTCTGAGAAACTAAAGTTAAATACTAGCTTCTAGTTCAAACACATTTTCAAAATTTGAACCCTTTTAAATTGAAACAATGAGAGATCAAAAAAGGGATAGTTCTTAGTATTTTTATGCATTGTATATATCGATTTTTGAAACATTTAAATAAATCTTTCCGCCCCGCCCAATATACCTAAAGTATTTATAATGCCTGATGGCTCCGAAAGCAAATGATTTTGAAGTTGAAGTCTAAACTCATACTTGTTCCTCTAACCATTGCACCGTCATTTTATGTGTTATACTTGCATATACCCATCACCCGAAATATTTATTGTGCCCATAGACCTAAGCCCTAGAACTTCGGAACTCTACCACTAATTTAAACCCATATATATACACACTCCCCCCCCTCCGGCTCCCGCACGGAGCTACCGATTGATTTAACAACCCCTTGGATGAAATGGAAATCGACCTTTCAAAACCCTAAACCCTAACTCAACCCTAACCCCCTTATTCTCTCCTGATCATGCATATCATCTAGTTTTATTGGAGTTATTTGGATTTCCTCTTATTCGGTGTTCTTTCGGCACGTAGTTGACGGAGCGACGTACGTGCGCCAGGAGGACCCAGCATCACCCCCACGTTCAGAGCAAGAGCAAGAACTACCAGGCAAGCATTCCCACTTTGATCATGTTGAATCCCATATGTGTGAAGTTATGAATATTTTATTTGCGAACTCTGCATGCTATGTGAGTAATACCGATATTTTATGTAGAAATAGCTATACCCATTAGTTGCACGATACCTAGGTCTGAATATCCCACATTTGTAACCCTAGGTATATTTATCGGTTGTTTCACGACCGTTCAGATAATTAAGGCTATAGGTGTTAACCGCGCTTAGCCCTGCTATAGTTAAAAACCAATTTTTGAAACAACTTTTATAAAACTCGTTGGGATATGGGAAACAAAACCCTCGGGTAGCATGTGCTATTCGAGGTGGCTTTTAAAGGAAAGGATTGTCAAAACCCAAAAGAAAAGAGGAGATGGTTTCGATTCGGGTAAGAATAATAAGAGATGTTCGGGGATGTAGAGCATCGGATGGAGCCATGTTCGTCCGGGACGACATGGGGTCGGAAAATAGAGTCTTACTCGAATCAGTTAAGGATCGAGCCTAAGTGCCGCTAAACCGGTTCCTTACCGTACGTCCACATGTCCTTTATGGGAAGGACTTGGCTTAGTACCCCAGCAAGTATTAGGGTTTGGACCCGTGGGAAGTAGGAAGCATGTGCTAGGTGTTTAAAGTCCTAGAGATCCACCTACGCCGGGCGTTTGGGTGATGATGCGACACAAAGGTGGGGAGTCCCATTTTTGGTCCAGGACGCAAAAGTTGGGTCAACCACCTAGCGGGTCCAATTCTAGTATGGAAGCGGGCGAAGGTCTCGTTGTAACCACTCTGCCAATACACTTCGTGTAGTGTATCCGTTAGCGCTCGGCAACAAGGGTGAATTTACATCTTGTGGGTAAAGCCGTACAACCTCTGCAGAGTGTTAAAAACTATTCGAATAGCCGCGTCCTCGGTCATGGACATGAACTGGCAAGGCCACATACTGGTTAGACTAAGTTTTGGTTGCGAAAGCTTGGGAAAAGGGATTAAGGACGTGGGCATGACGTGTCCACAGAGTGCAATTTATGCTACGCGGCTGGTAGCAAGGAATTGCTGGAAGAGGCACCCAGTCGTGCTATCCGGGATAACACGGGCTGGGCATGGATGAGACTCGCTGGACTATCCGGAATAGTGCAAGCTGAGCGTTAGGTAGAGAAGCTGGACATACTGCCCGGGGTAGTATAGCCTGAGCTGTCTCGAGGATTGAAAGAAAAGAGGTAGCCGGGTCTACCTCAAGAGAAATTCTTTTCGCTTTAATTTAAATAGTTTTACCAAACTGCTTTTGAATCTACTATTCTTGTATTTAAATTAAGAACTTACTTTTCCGCACAACAACCAACTTAGGTTAGAGCTATTCCCCGATATATATTTCCCCACATGAAATATTGTCGTATACTCTCTCCTGTGGGGATAGCTTGCGAGTACATTCAATGTACTCACCTGGCTTGTTGATTTGGCCAGAAGAAGAAGAAGAATTCTGCTTCGACGAGGAAGATACCGACTTTGAGGGCTAGGGCGTTTCCCCAGTCAGTTGCCTGAGGGTTTGGCATATTGATGGGTCTATCTACGTATTTTTATGTGTTTTCGCTGCAAGACTTTGAATTCGGCCAATAGGCCATGTTATGTTAAAGACTCTAAATGGCTTGTATTGTAAAATATTCGGTAATGTATTGACAACGTTATCAAGTTCTTGTGTGTGCCGGCTACTGATCCAGGGACCGGTACAGTAATCACAGGAGCGCATCCGGCCTTAAAACCGAGGGCGTCACAAGCTCTCAGCCGATTCATCTCCCGACTCGGCGAGAAAGCCATGCCCCTCTACAAGCTCATGAAGAAGTCGGAAACCTTCACTTGGACATCCGAGGCCCAGGATGCCCTCGACGGCTTGAAGAAGTTCTTAACCACCCCCCGGTGCTGGCGTCTCCAATGCCCAATGAGCCGCTGCTTCTTTATGTCGCAGCAACTACTCAGGTAGTTAGTACGGTCTTAGTTGTGGAACGCCCCGAGCCCAGCCATATCCAGAAGGTCCAGCGCCAGGTTTACTTTATCAGTGAAGTCCTTTCCGAGTCCAAGGCGCGGTACCCTCAGATCCAGAAGATCATCTATGCAGTATTCATAACATCATGGAAGTTAGTCCACTACTTCCAAGAACACCCCATTACGGTGGTCAGCTCCTTCTCGATCGCTAATGTCATCAACAACCGCGACGCCACGGGTAGGATTGCCAAGTGGGCGATGGAACTAATGGCTTTCAGCATAGTTTACGCCCCCCGCACGGCCATCAAGTCCCAGGCTCTCGCCGACTTCATGGCCGAGTGGACAGAAGTCCAATCTCCACCCTCCGTCGTCGACCTCGAGCACTGGACACTTGTAACACCCCAATTTTCCAAAACCTGAAAATCAGGGTCAACAAAAACTTTTGCTAATAATGCCAATTAGCAATGCATCGGGTTGGAACCTGTTCTGCAAAACCTTAGTATGAGCCAACCGGAGTCCCTCATCTCCATCTCTGTTCCCCCTTGGCCTTGACCTTGTCAGAATCCATCCGGCAAGGGATACGAAACCCTGCTCGACATTCCGTCCCTAACCACGCCTGAAACCCGACACAAAGACACCCCGTCTATTCCCTTTTTCTCCCAAATCTCTGCCACGGCAGCCCGTCTGACCGTTTCCTCCGCCGCGGCAGAACTTCCACCAACCTCGGCAGCCCAAGTCTTCTGCCACCAACTTCACCATGTCATATCGCGAGTATGTGCAAACATATACTGCCTCTGTGCATTCGCACATACGCAAACCCTAATCTCCGGCTCCCCCTGTTCTTTCCCCTCTCGAACCTCATGCAGGTATATATATATACGTGCATATCAGTGGCCTAAATCCGACCCCAGCTCACCTGTCATCGCATGTCCACGCCACCCACATACCAACCACATACATGCCAAAATAATCTAGTGTATGTGGGCACATACACTCCAACCCCTAAACCCCCTTTTCTCAGTAAAATCCTTTTTACCATCTGAGCAAGAAAATATCCCCGGTTACATTACCGTACCCATCACCTGAGTATATATACACATCTCCGTATATATACATATACACCCCTTTTCTACACCCTTACCCCGCATGTCACCTTTTTACCGTCTGCACGGTAAAACCCTAAATATTACGTTACCATGGTTATGACCCTTTTCACCGTGTTACCACGTCAACAAAATATCTAATTCCTATTCACCCCTTTTACTATATCACCAAGCTGCGAACTACCTTTCTACCATGTTACCAGAGCTTAAAATATCTAATTCTTTTATCCTATTACCAGATAACCATTCCATCTTTACCGTCTACCGCGATAGTCCACACCGTAATCCCTCGCAGTGTTGTCCCTACTCCTATCGCCTCAACTGCCCACACATGCACTGAAAATCTCTGGCCAGTGCATGCACATACACCCTGCCACCTTTTATCTCTCCTAAAAATGTATCTCCGGAACTCTCTAATTCCGCTGGCAATTTCCGCTACATGAAGAACCCATGACAATCGCAGGGGCATATAAAACCTAAACCCTATCTGGCACACACATCCTATACACCAACACCTGATACAATCTAAACCCTAATCCTAAGTGGCGACCTGCCCGTTTTCGTTTTTGACTCTCCAGATACAACCCCTAATCTTCTCCATACCTTGCCACCCCCGTGCCGTCGCCCGAAACCCCAAAACCTAATCCGTCGCCCTCAATCCTCAAAACCCTAGCTTCCCAGCAAAACCCTAGTTAGGTTTTCCTCGCAGTCAGAAAATAAAAAGGTGTTATCTCATGCATTTTAGTTTCTCCAAAATTCCCAGAAAAACACCAGTAGCCTCTTAGGACCATTCCTCATCAAGTTATAAAATAATTTTCGAAGGTCCAGTTCAAAAATTTCGAATTACATTCAAAATTCAAATTGATCAAATCCTCCCTTTGAACTGCAACCCCTTTTATTCTTGCCTAGAAAATTCCAGAAAAATTCCACAACACTCATATCAGCATCTATGTTCCAGTGATGTAAAAACATGGGATAGTCCAGTGTAAATTTCGACCATGGCACACATCAAACACCTGGCCCCTTTACACTTACCTCCATCAATTCAGCTCCATCCCCCAACCACCTTGCTCCAAATCCTGCCCACATCTCTGCCTCAGCTCACTTACACATATTATTTAACCCCCACCTCAGTGCCAAGTCAAATCCAATAGGCTTCAACTCCTCCATCATTTCATGCCGACAATGGCATGCCCCTCAGCTGTGCCCATCTGCTCAATGGCTGCCATCCTTCCTCAACCTCACTCCCCTGGCTTGCCTTAGCTCAGTGCACGCACTAATGCACCCTCTGCCACACTAGAACATGAGCTTGCAGGTGTTTGCTGGCTAGGACACGATCTGGCTTTGCTCTGGGTGCGCACTGGCATCAGTTTGACGCGCACCAGTGCTCGGCAAGGCCGACAGCCCGCAACCACCGCGTGCTCCCACCTTACTCCTTTGCCGCCAAGTCAATCCTGCCCGCCAACGCCTTGCCTGAGCAACCCGTGAGCTCTGCGCCTCTTTGACCTCGCTCTGGACGCGCTACATTGCGTGGCATGGTCGCCCGACGTTGGCTGTGCTCTGTCTCGTCGCCGGCCAGCCAAACCCACACGCCACCGCCTCCCTCAGTCTATTAGCAAGCTCTGTGCAGCGTCGTTTCAACCGTGCGCCTACTCGCCACCATACACGGCTAGGACCCTCGGCCACTACTCCTTTGCTTCGCCGACCAGCTATATAAAGGGCACCGGAGCACCCCAGCAATGGCACTCCCGCTCCTCTCCTTTTTCTCTGGAACAACCATGCCCCTCAAGCTTGCTTAGCTACTCCCATTCTCTCCTCTAATCTAGCACCCACCGCCGCATCCAGAGGCAATCAAGCCACCCCAAGGGAGACTCCCTTCTTCCCAATCTTCGGGACTCTTCTGGATCTCCTTTAAGTCCCCTCTATACGCCTGCAACCGTCAGCATCTACCCGAGTTTTCCCATCCGCTAATGCCACCATTCTCCTCGTTCTGGACCCCGGCGAAATCTCAACCCCAGTAAGCGCCCGAGCTTCCTACCCTCAAAAATGAACCGCAGTCGACTCCTGAGCCCAAGGATACTTTCCCTCCGCTCCTCGTAAATCCCTCCGGAACGGGCCGGAATTTCTCGCCGTCGATTCCGCCAGAGCACCGCCGGAACTAGAAGATTGCTCACCGGGACTTTTGCTTGAACCGCCCCGTCTCTGTCCCTGGCAGGTGAGCCCGTGGGGAGGCGGGGCCACACCCGAAGAGGTAAGAAGGGCGACCCGCTGCCAGGTGGGCTCCCCTCCCATCCGGACCCAGGAGCAGTTAAGTGGAGACGCCCCTACTGAGTGCCCTTCGCACGTCGCCTGTTAAGGCCAGAAAAACCAGCCGGTTCTAGTTCAGAACCGGACCAAATCCTGATTCGGTCGGTTCACTCAAATCCGAGCCGATTCTCTGAAAACCCCCAAAAGCAAAGTTGCTCCAAATTCCATTTCCCATCCTTTTGATGTAGACCACTTTTCGAAAATCCCAATAATTCCTCTCTGTACAGCCCCAGTTCAGTATCCATTTCAATTTCAAATAGTCTTTTAAATTCCTTTTTGAATATGTGATTAGCTCTAGGGTTTTCCAGCATGTTAATCTCTAACATTTTTGAACCTTGCACAAGTTACATACTTCCATATTCATGTTGCTTAGTTCAAAGATAAAAGGAGGAAGATGATCCGTGAAACCCTAAATCACAAGCATGCATATGTAGCTTTATTCTTTTTTCCAATTTTAGTTTGATTAGATGATTCATTCCAAGTGTCCAGTACGTTTAAAAATCCAAATATTGTCATAAACCCTAGTAACCCATTTGTTCACATGATGCATGAATCCAAGAGCCAAGGAAAGCAAGTGCTTACCATCGAAACCCTAGAAACCCTAATCGTCATTTCATGCATATATTTGTGTCCTTCTTAGTTATCTCCAACCTATTAAATCTTTCAAGAAAATGTGTCAACCGAACGCTGTCAAAAACCTTGTGAAGTATTTTTACCAGCCTCCCAACCTATCCATCTCTTTTACATTTCCCGGGCAGCTCATGTCTCATCTCCCTCTGCTGAATTTCTAGTCATGTCTAGCAGTGGCATGCGAGTCCCGCAAGGGAATTGGATTCTTGTCGGTGCCTAACCTTCCCTATTTGCCTGGACACATTTCCCTCAGTGCTAGTGGCATGGATAGACATCTACTGGCCACGTTGTTTCTACCCCGTGGCATCCTCATGCCGCTTGCGTGTGCGCGCCCTGGACATACTCCAAAACCAGCTCACCGTCTTCTTCACGCCACCCGCACATTGGCTGTCCTCTCCATCTCGTCGCCGGTGGTGTAGCAAGGCAGTGGCCGGCCAGCAGCTGTACCAGGGCAGCCTGCTATCCCTTCCCACCACCACTGTCCGGCCACCTCCTGCAGCCACAGCCCAAGCTTGACCCTGTCTCGTCGCCAACCTTGTAGCGGAGCAGCGCCACCATCCTCTCCGGCAACGTCCCATCCCGAGCTCCACAGCGGCCATGGCCTCAGCTCATCGCCTGCCACCGCCTATAAAAGGAATGCCGAGCTGCCTTCCTCCCCGCCAAGCCAATCTTCCTCTTCCCAAACCAAACCCCAAGCTACCCCAAGTTCATCTCACCTCAAGAACAGCTCTGGCTCCGCTCCTCGGCCAAGCCCTTCGGCCGCCCCTGCCATGACCGAAGCCTCCCCAGAGCTGACTATGTAGCATACCCAGCGGCGCCAGTAAAACCAATAGCCTCAGCCGAGTTGGAATCCCCATCCCCACTCCGAGCTTGCATCTCACCCGAGCCAGCTTCGCCCCGGCTTCAAACACCCGAGTTGATGTGGCTGTTCCTCCGCACCTAACCACAGCGAGAAGCCACCTGAAAGGAACCGTGGTACCGCCGGCCTCAATCCACCTCAGTCACCGGTCGCCGACTGCCCCAAACCCCGCTCGCCAAAACCCTAACCGCCAACCCGCTTCAACCGCCATCGCCGCAAACGCCGCTACCCTGTCCGAAGCTTCGCCGCCGCCCCTGTTTTTAATTCGAGCAGCCAGGTAACGACCGACTAGGTATAAACGGCACCAATGAAGTTTGCCGCTTTCCCCCTCACTCAAAACGTATTCACTTCACCCAACTCCAGTCCCCGCATCCAATGCCTCCTTGCGCAGCTAATTAAATTACGTTTCCGACAGGTGGAGGCGCACTTAAGCTACTGGAAGCATGTTTAATTCCGGTTTTCTTTGCCCTAGAACCGTTGCTTCATCAGTTTATTTAGTTTAAAACCTCTCCCCAACCGATTTTTGCAAGCAGTGTTTCGGTTTTGAGAGACTAAAGATAAATACCAACTCTTAGCTCAAATGCATTTTCAATTTAAAATTCTTAACAATGAAACAGTACAAATTAAAACGGAGCTATTATTCTTTTCTTAGGGTTTGCAAACATAAATTGTACCGAATTCTTAAACTCCCAAATAAACTTTTCCCCCACCCAATATATCCACAGTATATTTTCTTTTTAATACATGACGGCTCGGGAAGTAAACGAAATTGAAGCTGCATTCTAAGTTCTTACGTGTTCCTCTAACTATTGCGCTATCATTTTATGTGATATACTCGCATATACCCATCTCCCGGAATGTTTAGTATGCCATAAAACTAAACCCTAGAACATCAGAACTCTACCATTAATTTAAACCCACAATTACCCTCTCCCCGATTTCCGCACAGCTACCGTTTAATTTAACGATCACTTGGATTAAACGGGAATCAACCGTTCAAAGTCTTAAACCCTAACTCAACCCTGATACCATGATTTTCTTCCGAGCATGCATGTCATCTGGTTTATTGGAGTTATTTGGATTTCCCCTTATTCGATGTTTTTTCGACGCGTAGTTGACGGAGCGACGTACGTGCGTCAGGAGGACCTGGCATCACCCCCGCGTTCGGAACAAGAGCAGGAACTGCCAGGCAAGCATTCCCACCTTGATCATGTCGAAATCCCGTATATGCAAAGTTATAAATATTTTGTTTACGAACACTGCATGCTATGTGTTTAATATCGATATTTTATGTAGAAATAGCTATACCCATTAGTTGCACGATACCTAGGTCCGATTATCCCTCATTGTAACCCTAGGTATAATTATCGGTCGTTCGCGACCATCGAATAGCTAGGACTATAGGTGTTAACCACGCTTAGCCCTGCTATAGTTAAAAACCAAGTTTTATTCATCCCGTTGGGATATGGGGAAAACAAAACCCTTGGATGGCATGTGCTATCCGAGGTGACTTTCACAAATAAAGGATTATCAAAAACCAAAGAAAAGAGGAGATGGTTTCAACTCGGGTAGGAATGTTAAGAGATATTCGGGGATGTAGAGCATCGGATGGAGCCATGTTCGTCCGGGACGACATGGGGTCGGGAGATGGAGTCCTACTCGAATCAGTTAAGGACCGAGCCTAAGTGCCGCTAAAACCGGTTCCTCACCGTACGTCCACATGTCCTTTATGGGAAGGACTTGGCTTAGTACCCCGGCAAGTATTAGGGTTTGGACCCGTGGGAAGTAGGGAGTTTGTGCTAGGTGTTTGAAGTCCTAGAGATCCACCTACGCCGGGCGTGAGGTGTTGATGCGACACAAAGGTGGGGAGTCCCATTTTTGGTCCGGGACGCAAAAGTGGGTCAACCACCTAGCGGGTCCAACTCTGGTATGGAAGCGGGCGAAGGTCTCGTTGTAATCACCCTGCCAATACACTATGTGTAGTGTATCTGTTAGCGCTCGGCATTAGGGGTGAAATTACATCTTGTAGGTAAAGCCGTACAACCTCTGCAGAGTGTTAAAAACTATTCGAATAGCTGCGTCCTCGGTTATGGACATGAACTGGCAAGGCCACACACTGGTTAGACTAAGTTTTGGTTGCTAAAGCATGGGAAAAGGGATTAAGGACGTGGGAATGATGTGTCCACAGAGGGCAATTTACGCTACAGGGTTGGTAGCAAGGAATTGCCGGAGGAGGCGCTAGTCGTGCTATCCGGGATACCACGGGCTGGGCGCGTGTAAGACTCGCTGTACTACTGAGGGTAGTGCCAGCTGAGCATTACGTGGAGAAGCTAGGCATACTGCCCGGGGTAGTATGGTCTGAGCTGTCTCGAGGATCGGTAGTAAGGAGGTAGCCGGGTCTACCTCAAAAGGATTCTGTTCGTTTTACTTTAAAACGGTTTTACTAAATTGCTTTTGAATCTACTATTCAAGTATTTCAATTAAGAACTTACTTTTCCGCACAACAACCAACTTAGGGTAGAGCTATCCCTTGTCATATCCCCGCATGAATTATTTCCGTATACTATTTCCTTTGGGGATAGCTTGCGAGTACATTCAATGTACTCACCTGGCTTGTTGATTTGGCCAGAAGAAGAAGACGAGTTTTGCTCCGACGAGGAAGATTCTGACTTTGAGGGCTAGGGCGTTTCCCCAGTCAGTTGCCTGTGAGTTTGGCATATTGATGGGTCTATTTACGTATCTTTTATGTATTTCCGTTGCAAGACTTTGAATTCGGCCAATAGGCCATATTGTGATAAAGACTCTAAATGGCTTGTATTGTATAATAATCGGTAATGTATGACGACAATATCAAGTTCTTGTGTGTGCCGGTTACTGTTCCAGGGACCGGTACAGTAATCACAGGAGCGTTTCCGGCCTTAAAACCGGGGGCGCCACACCCTCCGCCCTTGATCATGTTGAATCCCAGTTTTACGAAATATTATTTTGTTTTCGAACCGTGCATGCTATATTTTACCCCTGTTATTTTATGTAGAGTAGATATCATAGGAAACCCTAGTCCGACCCTGTGATCCTTGTCGCCTTAGGACTATTGCATTCCGAAGATTTATCGGAAACCTAGGATAGTGTATGTATATATATATATATGCTTAGCCCCGCAGTAGATGAATTAGGTTTTCGAAAAGGAAAAGGAAAGCAACACCCCATATTTCATGTGATGAAATATCAAAACGGACCGTCGCGTCCTGTTGTAGAGGTGCATGGAAGGTAGGATATGCATGGGTTGGGATATTCTACCGGAAATGGTTCTGTGGAACCGAGCTAAAAAGGGAGAAGATTTTGATCCGGGTTGGTAATGAAGGGTGTTTGCAGGGAGATGTTAAAGAGCGAGGTAAGGCCCGTCGTGGTTCTCGCTGCCCGTTTACGGGAGTGGTGTGGAGTCCTTCTCGGATCACCTAAGGACCTATCTTAAGTGCCGTTTGGCCAAGTCTTACCGTACGACCACATGTCCCTTTGTGGGAAGGACTTGATCTAGTAACCGGCCTGGACTAGCATGAACCCGTGGGCAGTTAGTAGAGTGCAGATGGGGCGGGTAACCCCGAAGAGGGCTAAACCCGTAGGTAACGAGGTTTGGTTCGCCACAGACATGGAACACCAACCTCCTCGTAGCGATGATACTGACTCGAGCTAGGTGTGGGACATGTCCTTCTGACGGGTTCATGGCTGGGTTCACACCGGCGAAGAGTCTCGTTGTACAAGCTCTGGACACATGCGTGCGCAGCATGCCCAGGGGGAACTACATCATGTGGGTAAAGCCGTACAACCTCTGCAGAGTGTTAAAACTATTCGAATAGCCACGTCCGCGGTCATGGACGAACTTGGTCGGGCCACACTAAAGTAGTCTGGTTTTCTGAGCCCCAAAAAGGATTTCTGGGTTATGGGTTTAAGGACGCGAACCGTCGTGTTCGCAGGGCAGTTTGCCAAGTTCCCGTTGTAACGGGAAGTGTGAAGAAGGGTTTTCCCGTGGACTCGGGCAAAACCAAGAATCCCCCATAAGTACAGAGTGAGCAGCGTCTCCAATTGGAACCGGGCGATTGGGAACCCCGTAAGTACAAGGTGAGCAGCGTCTCCCAGTGGAACTGGGCAGGTACCGTGCTTTGCCGTCGTAGCAAACACAAAATTGAACTCCCCGTTATAACGGGTGGAGTGATTTGAGCAAATACTTTATCTCGCCGCGTCGAGATGTTTTTGATAAAATCGCTTTTACATTTATGTACTTATTTCCAATGCAAACTTACTTTCTTGCACAACACGAAACTTAGGATAGAGCTATGTTATTGATAAATTCCGAGCATGTTCATATCCGTATTAAACTCCCTGGCGGAGTGCTTGCGAGTACATTCAATGTACTCACCTGGCTTGTTATGTGGCCAGACGAAGAGGAGGAATACCAGTCTGGCGATAGCGACAGCGACTTCGAGGCGTAGGGTTTCTCCCCAGTCTGTTGCTGTGGTTCGGCATACTGATGGGCTATCCACCGTATTTTATTCCGCTGCTGTTTAATTCGGCCAATAGGCCCGGTTTGTATGAACTAAGACCAAGTATGGTCGGTGTCTGTAATAAACGATGTATGGCATGGTTATGTTATCAAGTACTTGTGTGTATCGACTACTGATCCAGGGATCGATACAGTGAACACAAGGGTTTATCCGGCCTTAAAACTGGGTAGTCCACAACACTCTACTTCGA
>JAGXJF010001324.1:0-187811 GCA_019208055.1 Stipa capillata
TTGGTTCTCTCTTGGCAAATCAAGACCACTGCTTGTTGTTTGGCCACACAGATTTTCATGTGAGATGTTGCGTCATATCCTAAGTATCTGGTCCAAGATGAATTGACACCTATCCATGAAGCAATAGAACATATACGTGACCTTGTTAGACACATCATTCTTTACCCTCACACATCTAGTCATTCAATGCACTTGCTAATATGTTGGGATCTACCTCAAAGTCTGGCTTATCTCTTGATATCCCAAATCGTTGGAATTCTACTTTCTTAATGACTAGGGAAGCTCTAAAATATAAGGCCATCCTCAATAATTATGCAAGTGACACTAATGAGCTACTATCATCAACTGATGAAGAGTGGACAAATGCTGAGGCAATGTGGGCATTTCTTAAAGCTTTTGAAGAGGCTACAAGGCAGTCTTAGCTAATACGAAACCCACAACACATTTGTTCTAGCATATGGTGTTGTGTATCAGTCATGCTTTAAGAGACTGCCAGTGGCAAACTAATGCTGCTATGGAGCACTTGGTTAACACTATGAGTACAAAGTTTAATCAGTATTGGGAAGAAGATGAATTGAACTTTGCACTTGTCATTGCCATGGTATTAGATCCAACAAAAAAATTGGACTATTTGGATTTCTTTTACGAGAAGTGTTGTGATAACATGGATGAAATTGAGAAAAATGTGGAAGGTGTTAAAGAAATGATCAAGTTGTACTTTCAGAAATATGCTAGACATGCCAAGAGAAGCATGTGAACAGTTGGTCTCTCATGAAGTCAGGCTTAATTTGGGTTCACCTGTTCTTGGTAAAGAAAACTTGAAGAAGAGTTTGCTCCTTATAGGTCAAGGAGGAGATCATTTAGATAATCAAAATCAGAGCTAGACACATATCTAGAGGACCAATTTAAAAGCGCTGACGAGAGCTTTGATATTTTGGCATGGTGGAAGATAAATGCTAAGAAATACCCTGTACTCGCACTATAGCTCGAAATTTCTTTGCAATACCCCTTAGTAACATGTCTTAAGATTGGTGTTTAGTAGTGGAGGTAGAATTCTCGGGGACACACGAAGCTTGTTTGAAACGAGAAACGCTTAAAGCATTAGTTTGTGCAAAAGATTGGCCGATAAAAATTCTAAATAATGAAGGTATAATAGTTATTTTTTAAATAAGTGATGTACATATAACTAATTTATATTGTTTGGCATGTATTTTCATATGCAGGTCTAAGTCCAATGGTCTGATGGATTTCTTACTCTATGCTAATGAACTTGTGCAACTAGTAAAGGTACCAAACATTTTCCACCTCTGTGATAATGAGTTTTTCTTTATCATGTCTGAAAAAAGTTAGTTGTTATGCTTTACCAATCAACAATATGCTCTCTTCCAAGTGTTTTTGATATGTGAACATGAGGGCACAAATTTCAGAAGAATCTTCAATTTTGTACTAGTAGGAACCAAAGGAGACTGATCTGGATAAGGCACTAGTTATCAACTTTGGATGTCCCATTTCTTGCTGTCAAGGAATAACATCCAAGATAGGTCTAAAATCTACGAAGTGGAAAAATACCTACCATCCCTGCATATTAGTACGAGTGATAGCGTGCTTTGAACCTTAAAAATGAATGGTTAGTTGTTCTCAATGTGAATGAAGATTGTTGACATAAAGAAGATTGTGCCCTCACATGTGTGTAAGTTTGGCAAATTTGTGGACTTCTCTCACTGGCAGGTTTAGCAAAAATAAAAATGTATCAGCATTTGCTAATTAGTTAATACACCCTATCTTCTTGCAAGGAGCACAGAGGTATGTTACCTCATGTTGATGGAGTATTGCTTCCTGGTCATTGCGATGCTTTTTGAAAAGATCTTTGATGAAGTGAAAGCACTCGTGGTTTGGGTAGAAATGGGATGATATGAATGTTGGTTAGTTGTAGAAGAGCTATGTGCATCTCTTGTGATGCTTTTTGACCTAGAGTTGTGTGGATCAATAATTGAATGAGATCTATTGTTAACATGTTATCAAGTACCCTCAAAATGTTGTCACGTGTGTTGTAATACAAATTGCTTGTCTATGTCCTTGGAAAAGCATTTTTTTCATTTACAATAGATGTTCTAAAATTTTCTTAATCATTTCATGTACAATTAATGCAATATCATTGCACTTTTGAAAAGTATTGTGTATACCTTCATCTAGCTCTTACGATTTGACAAGTCACTTGTGCATTTTGCTTATGGCTGGTCGGCTGCTGCCCGAGTGCCTGCTGGATAATTGGGTTGGCCACCCCGTAGGCTGCAAACGGATGCTGTGTGGACTCAGCCCATGGGCCCAACCCGCACCTATGAAATGGTTTGGTTTGAACCAGGTGGAAAGGGTACACGGTTTGATTTGGTTTGGGCTCGAAGACTGAATTTGTGATTTGGGTTGGGTTAGCTGGCTTGTGCATTTAATGTCCTATGAACTGGTTTGAGTTGGAAGTGGGTTTGAGCCTATTCTCGGGTTGAGGCATATCTCTGTCCTCTATATCTCTTTTCCAAATCAACAATTCTCCTACGTCTTGTCTAAAAAAGTTGAAAATGCCCTAAACATGAGAGGCCCAATTCAGCGTCAACACAATTTGAGTTGGATCACATTGGGCCGAGCAATTCCTAGTTAATCGCAATATCAATCATCTCCAGCCCTCCGTGATCTTCACCGTGAAAACAAAATCGGCAGAAAAGCGAAGGAAGCAACGAACGAAGAAAAGATTTCGTGGAAGGAGGGTTGGTAAGGGTTTGCTGCGGCCATGGAGAACCTGGCGCTGCTGTGGGGGATCATCGGGCCGGGCGTGGCCGGCGCGCTCTTCGGCGCCGGCTGGTGGTTCTGGGTGGACGCCGTCGTCTGCAGCGCCGTCCAGGTCTCCTTCATCCACTACCTCCCCGGTGAGAACGTAGAACGAGATCCCCTTCGCTTCGGTATTGGTAAATTCGCCCTTCGTATTGTGGCTTCGAAGGTCGGGATTGATGGGTCTGGGTGTGCGGGTTTGCAGGGATCTTCGCGTCGTTGGCTGCCCTCATGTTCAATTGCGTGAACAAGGATGAGATCGGAAACGACTATTACTCGTCCTATGGGGATGATTCCGAATGGAGGTCGGATTATTTGCTCTATAGGCATTAGTTGATCGAATTGTTCAATGAATTTAGGTCACTGCATCGTGAAAAAAAAAGGACTACTGAAATCCAGATAATTGAGTTGACCCTGAATATATACACAGTATCTGCGCGCGACTGAACCACAAATGTATAATTCAGAAAGAAAATTTATGATGGATAGAGATCTTTTTTCTTTTTGAGTTAATCAATTGTTTTTGGATGAATTCAGACTGACTAAAATTTAGGCATTAGCTTCATGATGTATAGAGACATGTATTGGACCAATGCGCCGCCACTGTCTCTGCACATGTTAGACTACGATGATTCTAATGCACCCTTCCTTTTTGTTTATTCTGGATTTTTCTTGATTTTGAATTTTACCTGCCATGTTTATAAACCATAATGCACTATCTAGTTTCATCTTCTTAAACTGGTGTTAACTTATCATGTGTAGAAATGTAAATTAGGTCAGTCATCGTTATAAACTGAAAATGTTTAGTAAATGTGCAGAAAGGTTCTTATTGAGGGACTACAGATCAGCCCATATAACTTATTTTTAAACAACTCCCACGTACTTACATTGGCTCTTCATTTATCAAAAGAGAAAATATGTTGTGTGTAGGATCTAGGTTAGATTCCTAAATCATACTGAGAACTGACTATATGCTGCACGGTAGATTAATCTGATTATGAGTTTAAATGGTTCAGAGGAGTCATATTAATGCTTTCTTGGGTGGTCATGGATGTGCTTACTGCTTAGAAAACTAAAATCAAAAGTGGGTCTCTCTTTTGGTTGTTTTAACAACTAAATCAGTTAATGCATCTCATGAGGGTAGCGTTGATTTCCCTATCGCCAATGCTCTTCATGGTTTCTCTACTAACATTGATCCAGATTAGTCTGTTTCATCCATATCCCTGTTTTTTTCTTCATAGTTATGTAATACGAATCTAACATCTCTGTCGGACACCTAGATAATTGTTTGTTACAGAAGTTTATACTGCTTTCCGTTACTTTAGCTTACCTGTTTGGGCAACCCTTTTTTTAAATGAGAATCCATGTGCCAAGCGATACCAGCACCATGGGATTAAAACAAACATTCTTGTTGGTTGAACAACTATTATAGCTTATTTGACTTGACTTTTTTCTGATTGTATATCTCAATTTCTGCTGGTCAATGTTCTGCTGGCTGAGTGAGATAAAGAGGTGGGTTTTTGCCTGTTGCTTCAAAAAATCGATATTTGCATAAAACTGTGACTTCAGTATAAGGGGAAAACCAAGGCATTAGGTGCTGTTAATTTTTCTAGTTTGTTACCTTTTAGCTTTCCCATAATTCTGCCAGATTCAGATCATTCATTTGCATATTGACTATTTTGAAGTTAAATCTTCTAAGATTTTAGGCCAGTCTATCATATTTAGATTATGTTTCCTTATTTGGTTGCTTAGTTAGTAGCTATTCACAGGAATAATCAGTTTTTTTTGTATGACCATGTATTGATTATCTGACCAAGATCTGAGTCTGATTGCTTGATTTAAGTTGTTTTTGTAGCTGTAGATTTTAGAGATGTTAAAATATCAAATAAACAAAAAGCTCTTTGGATAATATTTTGTATGTTGGGAGATAATGGAGGGGGTATAATTTATGTCAACAAACTCCCCGCACAATGTGCCTTAAATTTTAAGCTTCATACAAACCATGGCTGTCAAGGCCAATGCAATAATTAGCTAAATTTGCTTCAAGAAATTTGAAAGAAGCCAGGGAAAGTTTTGAAACAAGTGAATCTTAAAATAAAGGCATCTTCTAGGCATGCCCACAGTGCTGAAGATTTGTTTGTCTAGGTTCAAGAATGGAGTTAAAGGTTTTCATATTTTGGATCATTTATATTCTGCAGAATCTCAAACTGATGAAGTACTTTCTACCAAAACAACATTGTACTCGCTAGTATTGTACTATGTGGTTGCATTCGGTCTTCCCTCAGTAAGTCACTGTATGAGCCTTGTTGTACCTTCCAATCAAAACCCATTTTACACACATTTTCTGTCGCATCTGAAAATTTCTCCCATTTGGCTTTTGGTTCTTTTAGAAGAGTATAATAGACCAATGGTGGTTACCAGAATTTACAGTGGAAAAGAGATTTTCTCCTGATACTGCATTGAATTATTCTAACAGTGGTTTCTTGATTTGCAGAGTGAAGCTTTGGCTTTTTGTGGCATATGTTGTTTCTTTTGTCTGCCTAGCTGGATCAGTGGGTTTGTTGGTGCAAGATGCCTTGACAGACAAGGGCCCTTCTGTGTGGACTGGTGTTGCTGGCGTTCTTCAATGTGTTCTTGTATTGATAAGGTATACCTGCATGTTTCATCAACTTCCTCTCTCAAACCTCCCTCACTTGGCCAGTATGTATCTTCTTCTTTTTTGAAAAGGTTTCCTGCATTCATTCTCAGAGAGAAGGGTAAGAATGCCCAGTACACATGAGCCCAATATGTATCTGACTTCTCATTATCCTTGCAGTGGGTTGACATATTGGACGTGCCACTCTGAGGATTAAGGGTCAGAATGTTCTTATCAGACTTGCAAGGTTTGTCATAATCTCACGAAGATATCTTCTCTACCAGTGTGTGATTCTGTAAAGGAAAATTATGTTCAATTAGGGGTGGGAAGACTGGATGTTTCATGTGTGCATAACTTGCCGCTTTCTGAAATGATCCTTGGCACCAGCACGTGTTTTTAGTTTATCCTAATTTCTTCTGAAGTCCTGATGCATGCCTTGTGTTGAAATTGGAATTGGAATTGGATCACGAGCTCCCTGCAGCAAGTCATTATGATCAACCCTCGTATCGAAATTCAGTTGACTCCGTTAAATCCAGATGCAGTTGCTCGCTGATTCTTTCTTGGTGCTTGTAAAGTAGTGGACCAAAATGATGTTACTGGCTTCTTTTGGGGGGAGTACATTGATCACTCCTTAAACAGTTGCACGATAAAACAGTAAAACAAAGTGCTGCTAATATCAATGGGTTCTTTTGGGAGGAGTGCATCAGTTGAGATAGTATTATCTGGGGTATCCAAGGCAGTATAAATTTATTTCTTCTCGTATACGAGCAATCAGATATTCAGATCCTTAAGAGTTGGCGGAATTTCACCAAGGATTCAAAATCCGGTTACAGGAAGAAAAAATCACACCCTGGCCGATACCTGTTACTGACGGTGACAGGTTTTCTACGGAACAGTTTCAACGATCAAATTTAAAATCAGAATTTAAATTTGGCCGGTTTTCAGTTGGTTCTGTCCAATTCAAATTCAAATTACTCGCTCAGTTTCAATGATCAAATTTCAATCAAATTTTAAATATGGTCGATTTTCAGCTGGTTACTACATGTCCAATTCAAATCTATTATATCATTAGAATAAGGAAAAAGTGTATTTTTCACCCCTCAACTATCGTGAGTGCATGTTACACCCCTTAACTTTAAAATCAGAAATATTTAACAATTAACTCTCAAAACTGGATAGAATACCCCCTCACACTATCCCTAAGTGGTTTTGATAAGTCAAAAATGGTTTCAGGTGATATGGCACCGACGTGGCTGCCACATCACCTCCACGTCATCTAAAATGTTAAGAATTTTTGGAAAAAATGAGTTGAGATAAAATCAAAATTTTTAGAATAATTTTTCATTTCAAAATAAAATCAAAATAATTTATTTATTTTTTCCCTAATTTTGAAAATTCAAAAGAAAAATCAGTTTTTTCAACAAATCTTTTCAAAAAATCAAAATCATAAATCTGACAAAAAACTGATCTTGAAAAGTTATTCTAAAAAATTTCTAACATTTTGGATGACGTGGAGGTGATATGTCAGCCATGTTACCTAGTCAAAACCTCTTAAGTATAGTGTGAGGGTGTATTATATCCGATTTTGAGAGTTAAGAATTAGATATTCTGATTTTAAAGTTAAAAGGTATAATACACACTCAGGCAATAGTAAGAAAAGAAACCACCACGTTTGTTAGCATGAGTTGAAATATCTTCAGTGTTGGTCGTGGTGTAGGTCTAGATTATAACAGTGTAAATAAATTAGATTATTTATAGATTTTATAGAAATACATGGAGTACAACTCGATTTTAAGATATAATTTTTATTACACGGAATATAACTCTATTTTCTTAAATAGTGAAAATTCTGTATCATTACGAGGTGTCGACTCGGCACTCGGGCTTTTGCTACTAAATCGAACGAGTGGTCTGCAACTAAAGTGCGCACGTGACATGGGAATATCGGAAACTAATATCGATGGAGCATGCATGGAGCATATGACAAACTTGGCAAGTCGGCATGGAAGCGTTTGAAAGCTAGCCATGGATGCATGCATTTTCTCATGGAGAGGGAGAAGAGATAGAGTTTAGTTTTCAAAAAGGTTATCCCCTTATTTTATTCTAGATAGAGAAGTTTAATTAGCCAAGGTCAGGGTTAATGTACAACTACAGGAACAAAAGTTACAAATCTACACGAACAAAAGTTACAAAACTATGTACATACACCACCGCAATATATAGAGTTTGATCAATATTCACATATAAAATTTGATGCGGAACAAAAATTAAAATATAATTAGCATTTGATATCCATTTGATGAATATATATTGATGATCATGATGTCTTTGGAGTCCGAATGTGAATTATGACACGATAATAATGTAGCAGGAGATTATGTTTCAAAAGAGATCTGTCAAACAAATTGATGATGATGGTGGGATGCAACAACTCGAGGCTAGTGGTGATAAGCCCTTATAAGTGGTTTGATCAAGATGCGGTAAAAGAACCACCGGCGTTTAGGTTCTTATGAAGGAGCTTAGTGGCATAGTCATCCGAATCATACACGTGGATTCAAGAGAGCTGTACACATTACTTGGTGTCATATGATGTAATAGATTTAGTCAAGAGTGAGTTTGAGGATGAAAATGACGTCTGCTTTACTTGGCAGTGATAGGATCAGCAAGCATTAGAGGTAAGTAGAGTAAGAAGCATGCATAGAAACATATGGAGGCATGATATTACACTAATTGAATAATAAAACTACAATACAACCAGTGCTACAAGGCAGGTTGAGGAAAAGAACACAAAGTCCAAGAACGAGCCAACAATGTTGTTTAATTCTTGGTGGAAATTTTTTCAATTGGTGGAAAGATAGACTTTGCTGGGTGAGGAGTGGAAAGCAGAAATGTAAAATTAGTACAAAAGGCTACGATTTTGCATAATATGCTATGGACCTCAGTGAAAATAACTTTATAGTATTAAAATAATACTTTGAACTAAAATCTAACAATTTAATACTCAAATTTCTACCAAACTCTAATGATGCTATCATAGGATGTACTTTAAGCTTTTTTTTCTATATTTTGAATGATACACTAAGAAGATAATGTAACAGTGAATAAATCAAATAAAAATTAACGGTAGAGAACAAATAATTGATAGAAACAACAATATTAAATATGTCAATATATAGTAAATACGGACCACCTGCTAGTTCACATTATTCATCTAGTTTTCATATATTTTACCGGTTCTGACCAGTAACTCCGATGTTAAAAAGTAAACAAACTGATCGTAGCAACCAACTTGCTTGAAAAAACCATCTCGAGACTGCGGGAACCTGGATTTTTCGTCTGGTACGAGCATGAGCTTCTTGTATTTCAGCATGTATTTTCTGATTTTTATAAGCCATAGTCTAGCGCCTTGTAGACTGCGCGGGCCCCCAGCTGACCAGACAAGACATTGGCTCCATGGCCTGCAGGATCATGCAGCACGAATGAATTGAACGGCATGGCGACTCGATCGATCGTGTCATATAATATAGCGGCGAACGAAAGGACGACGACGACGATCATGTGTGTTGTCTCCATCGAGCACCTTAATCCGTTACGTTTTGCTCGGTGATAACTTAGCCACAGTTTTAACAAATGCCCGTCCCGTTTGAAAGGAAAGCAGCATGTTTTCATTCTTCCGTGGAGTTTTGTGCTTGTTGGTCGCTCTGGTTCAGCCTCGTCGCTTTCCAGGAAATTTAGACCGGGACAACATGCTGCTTTGGAAGTGCCAACCCTTCCTTTGTACTTGTAACCACTTACCAAGCTTACTAGCTGTAACAATCAATTGCTAATTAACCCCAAATAAGATCACGAAGGGGGAAAGAAAGCGTGCAAGAGACCTCTGACGAGTCCGGCCGTGGTAAATGTGTTGTTTGCCTGGGGTGTGGTCGCCGAACTACGACGTGAAGTAAACAGCTACCGTCAGGAAGAATTTATAAAAGGTATATTACTATCATTGGCAAATCAAACTAGATTTTGATAGATTCAGCTATCCAATGACTACTCTTATATTTAATCTTGTATCTTCTGGTACGCAAAAATATATATGTTATACAAAACTTTTTTTTAGAGTATATATGTTATGCAAAACTTGATTAAAAATATCTAAATAGTCAAGCAATTGATTATCTAAAAGCCGTTTACTATATACTCCTTCTGTTTAACCATATGCACAGATCAATGCGGTACTAAATTTAAGAAAAGTTAATACATATTTCTATTAAATAAATATTTTAACGATTTAACCATTGCCAAAGCATTTAAATAGAGATATAAAATAAAAATATTACAATAATTACACTCTTGTTATCTCGAAATTTTTTGTAACGCATTATCCGAGACCAACGACAGATGTAGTAAATTAATGGAAATACTAAAGAGAGCATAGACGACGAAAAATTTGCTAGCCGTCCGGGGCGCTGAGAAAGAACGCGTGTGTACAAGGAAACCGCAGCGCGCTTTGCCGGCGGGGTGGCTGCTGGGCCGCGGCGATGCCCTCGAGGGCGCGTTACGCCCGACAGGGACAGACAGAGAGACGGGACGACGACACGGCCGACGCGCGCGCCCGTGGCCTCCACGGCCTCACGTGTCCCCGTGCCGCGTCCACCTCCTCCGCCTCCCGAACACGAACGTGATACATACGGAAACACGGCGTCACGGCCGGATTCCCCATTTCCGTGCCAACCCTGGCGCCTGGGGAGAAGTGAGGTTCTGCAAGCATCTGCTACGAGAGGTGATTTTGATTTGATAAGCAGCGGAGAAGTGAGGTTCTTCCGACGGTTGAGTGGAGAAGTGAATCGGATAGGATACTAGATACGAGTAGCAAATCAGTTGGGCTTCCTTTAAAGTTGTTCTATTTCTTGTTTCAAAATTTATTCTTTTTTTTTCTTTCTGAATGGTGTTTTGAACTCTTTAGATGTAAGAGTGATATATGCAATGTTTTACTTCAATACATTTTTAAGTTTATTAGACTGTATTTGTAGTCCCGGTAATATTTCTGAGGATTATTAGTACGAAAGTTGAATGGCCTAACAAATAAAAACCGGTGCCTATCTGAATTTCATTATATGCAATCTGTCAAAAAGTTGATAGTAATATCTCATATATCTTTTAGCGTAGCATATTAGTCGACAAAAATATGGTTTATAGCAAACTTGTTTGAAAAATATAATTAGTAGTTTCCTAATCCGAGTTTCCGTTACATATCTTCAGTTCTTTATTATGCCAGCACGGTAACTGTGAACTGACCGACGCCATATAGTTACAGGATCGTAGTTGTTCATGTCGACTATTCCAAACGAACGTAACAGTCATCTTCCGTTGTCCCTCACATAAGAAGGGAAAGAAAAAAACAGTCGCCCTCTGTTCACAGCCTTGCATCGTGAACGTAGCATTTTTCTGAATCCATTAATAAACTAGCCTTCTTCTCCCTCTTGTTGTTTCCCTCCTCAGCTTCGGTTACTGCGAACCTTCATAAAGCCGTCCTCAACCTCTCGCTCCTGACAGAGCACACGCACAACGAGTTTCCCAACCCGGGTGCTACATACACACACAGAGAGATAGAGAGAGAGAAGGATTGAACGGGAGATGAAGGCCAAGAACGGTGCCGCCGCCGGGGAGAGGAGGGTGCTGACGAGGTGGATGCTGCTCCTCTGCGCCTCCAGCTTCGGCCTCGGCATGCTGTTCACCGACCAGTGAGTCCTCCTAGATTGGTTCTCTTGCGCTGTACCCTGTACTGCTGGTTGGTTCGCTTCGTGGCGGATTTCTTGCTCTTGCTGCTTTCTTGGATCCATCTGTCATCTGTGTGCCGTGCGCGGGATGCAATCAATGCTTGTGGGTGCTCTGTTAATTGGGTGTAGCTGATGTATGATGGCGATGGTTTGGCCAGGTTCGGAGCGATGCCGGATTTGCAGAACCCAGTCGTGGCGCAGCGCCGGCGGCATGAAAGGGAGCTGCAGATCGTTTCTGAAGAGTTTGTCTCCAGGCCGGTAGGGCTGACTAACCGATGAACTTTAGCCTGTTCCTTTGTTCTTTATTTTGATGTAACTTATGCTCATCTTCTTGTTTCAGACATTCTTATGTGTATGGTTCATGGCTGCATTTTAAAAAGAAAAATAAAAATACATGTTTGTAAACCTTCGCATTGTTACCACACAGAGATAGCACCTGCTTTGCCACTTGGTTTATACTAAAAGAAGATAAAAGCAATGGTTTTTTAAAGATAAGATAAAGCAAGTTATTTCACATGAATAAGGTGCAGAGTGGAAGTGGATATTTAAATATGAAAATCCTGAAATTCTTCAGTTTCCCCTGTGAGATGTAATTCTATGAACCCCCATTCTTGATTTCAGAAACCAACTGACGATAGGGACGTGATGGGGGAAGTGACAAAGACTCATGAAGCCATACAGTACGTCGACATGAATCCCGAAAAAATTTCTGTACCTATTAGCACCTTGCATTGTCTATTGGGACTAATTGGGATATCATTTTGTGTCTAGATATTTAGATAAGTCAATTGCCACACTACAGATGGAGCTGGCAGCTAGGCGCAGCAAGCATGAGCTGCTTGGGAGTGCAGATGGCATAAGACAGGAAAGGAAGAAGGCTTTTGTAGTTGTTGGGATCAATACCGCCTTCAGTAGCAGAAAGCGTCGAGATTCTGTCAGGGAGACCTGGATGCCTCAAGGTTCATACTTTGCAATGCTACCTGATTGTTTCCTTGTATTGGCTTACCTGTTGCTTGCTGAATCTCTTACTCCTAGTTAGAACCAATGCAGATGAATGCGTATTTAATCAAGTAGGATGGTGTTGCGCAGCTAACAAGGAAATTACACAGAAATATGCCAGTATAAAATCAATCAAATAGGATTATTTATCATCATAGGAAATATAATTAATCAAATAGGATTATTTATCATCATATCTGGGTCTGTCATACCATTTTTCGCCTGATCAGTTTCTGCTAAAGGTTGAACTCTTTGGACTGGGATGGATCGTTTTCTTGGCTGACTGTATTTGTACTCTCTTGTGCCTCATGTACTCATAGCTTGTAAAACTCACTACATATCTCCCGTTGTTATTTATCAGGTGAGAAACTCAAGAAATTGGAAGAGGAAAAGGGAATCATCATTCGGTTTATGATCGGACATAGGTAAGGTTACTTGCACTATGTTTCAATGTTTCATAACTTGTTCGTTGAAAAACAAAATGATAGCATGAATCAAAGATTTTGTAAACATCACCATGGAAAGCTTCCACATTTAGCCCAAAAAAGGACGCCATATAGCCTCAATTTCTTGTTATGTTGTGGTTTTGAGATTCTGTAATTATTCATTTTGCTCAAACTCCAAAATACAGATCTCACTCAACCTTTCAATAGATTCTATTGCTAATAGTTCAGAACTATTTAACTTTGGTAAAGAAGCAGTGCACGAACCACTAGATTGAAATTGCGCTTGAAATGTATCATAATGGTGATAATATGATTGATATAGGAAATATCAGGTGCATGCATACAAGAGCCCTACTGGGAAGTTTTTTTTGTTTTGTTTTAGGAATCCTTGGCAGAGGGTTTATATATTTCTTTAAATTTTACCAATTACTTATTTCTCAGTGTCACCAATTTAAATACACCAACTGAAGCAGTAACTGGTGTTTATGCTTTACAGTCCTACATCGAACAATGTCCTTGATAAGGCTATAGACGCGGAGGATGCCATTCACCATGACTTTCTTAGGCTGGTATGGTGATGTTCTCCAAACATTCCTTTCCCCTTTCTGTAAAACCACAATCAGCCAAATCTTCTAGCCACCCCTGATTCCTAAAACAAAACAAGTCAAATCAGCCACAATCAGCCAAATCTTCTAGCCACCCCTTTGAGGCAGTTGTCCATACTGAAGTTAATTCTGATAGAACCATACACGCGTGTAGGACCACGTCGAAGGGTATCACAAGCTATCTGCAAAAACCAAGATATTCTTCTCCACTGCTGTGGCCTCATGGGATGCTGATTTCTATGTCAAGGTGGATGATGATGTTCATGTCAACCTAGGTATGCTGTTGTATATATAAGTATACCTTCTGGAATCTCAACCATCTTGGAGAGAACTAACTGATTTATGTGGTGCAGGAATGCTCATCACAACCCTTGGCCGGCATAAATTGAAACCCCGGGTCTATATTGGCTGTATGAAGTCAGGACCAGTTCTTTCGGACAAGTAATTCTTCTGAAAACACCATGTAGTTATAGTTGAAGCAACAGTACATGATATTCTACTTTATTTTTTTAGATAATGGAAGATATTACTCCCCTGCCTCTGCATCATGAGATGCACACAACCATAGTGCATGATATTCCACAGATACTAAAATTTCATTTCACTACCCTTTCAGAAATTCGAAATACCATGAGCCTGAGTTCTGGAAGTTTGGAGAAGACGGGAACAAGTACTTCCGCCATGCCACTGGGCAGATATATACCATCTCAAAGGACCTTGCCACCTACATATCCATCAACCAGTAAGACTAGAGAACAAGCATGCTCATTCAGACAATTATTTCTGTTCGGTAAGTTGCTATTGATGCCTCTGTGTTTGTCATATCACCCAGGCCCCTACTGCACAAATACGCCAACGAAGATGTGTCGCTGGGCGCATGGTTTATCGGGCTAGATGTGGAGCACATCGATGACAGGGACATGTGCTGTGGAACGCCACCAGGTCAGTTTCTTCAGCTGTTTTGCGTGCAATGGCACAGTCTCTCAACATGACCACAGCACAAGCTACAGTTACTAACATTTTTCTCTCTGGACCGGGCTCGATCCCAGACTGCGAGTGGAAGGCACAAGCAGGGAACATTTGCGTTGCGTCGTTCGACTGGAAGTGCAGCGGTGTCTGCAATCCAGTCGAGAGGCTGAAGTATGTGCACTCGACATGCGGTGAAGGAGACGATGCAATCTGGAGCGCCTCGTTCTGATAGATGCTAACAAGTATTCACAGGCTTGCTAGCGAGAACCTATGATTTATGAGGTTCCATTCGGGTATATACATACACTGCAGATCGTAGCTGCCTCCAGGAAGGTTCACCGGGTGTGAGATCAGACCGCAATCGGAAAGGGGATGAGAAGAAAAGACTGACATTTCTGATGAAGGAAGAAACGGGAGGAGAAAACTGGATGGACACACCACTTTTTCTTTCTCTTTTGTATCTTGTTGAGATAGAGGTGATGCAGCCATACAGGGCTTTGTCTGGGGTATACATGTTGATTTTCACGGTACATAAACACGATTGCATTCGATTAATTCATTCGTTTAGTACGAGATCATCGTTGAACCAGTTGGAAGTTGGAACAGAGCTCGGAGCTTGTCGCGTCGCGTGGGCGCGAAGTACCATTTCTGGTTCTGCACGTCGGCGTCAGGCACATCAGCCGGGGGCTGGGCTCCTGGAATTAGTTGCTGCAGGCAGCGCCATCCTCGCGCCGCTGTCCAGAGTGGTAGGCCGGCTCCACGACGTGCAGACGGCGGCACAGCGTGGACGAGCTCACACTCCGACAGGAGCTCCTGGCATAAGGCGGATTGAGGTCGACGCGCAAATCTGTAGGTGGAAACGATGGCGAGGGGAGCGAGGGCGAGTACAAGCACGAGCACAACATGGCACATTACGTCTTGGTTGCCCATTTCCTATCAGCGCCGGTGCAACAGCTGCTTGGTTGATACAGAAACTGCCATTTTATGGCCAGGCTCGATCAGAACTAGTGGTGTTCTCAGCTTCCAAATTAAAAAAATCTAACTGCCATGATGTTGCACTAGAGGAATTGAGCCCAAAGACCAGATGAACAAAGTAAAGCTCAGTGCTGCGCACCTCCATGGTGGCTGGCGCAGGGACTCCTACACATGTTTTTCGAACAAGACGCTAGGTTCACTTGGAGAATCTTTAACATTGCACTGTTTTTCGTACGGCATGTTCAACGGCCTTGAAGGAAGAAGCTGCTATCGTCTTGGTAATCTATTGTATCTCCTTCGAAAGATATGAGATCACAGCTCCTTCTTTCCAAGCTTTCTGTTTTGCTCTATATAAGGATAAACTCTCTGGTACTGCAATATAGCCCAAACAAGGTGTCTCATTGAGAACTCGGGCCACAGAGGGTCTGGGTTCTGCAAATGGCTAAACGTCGTCTGCCACAGAAGGAAATTGCTCAGTCGAGTCTCGCCCGAAGTCCGGATCACAATGTCAGGGTCTGGGCAACCAACGCTGTACATGTGGCAATCCAGATCGGTAACTGAAATATCTGAATTTGCACCATTATTTGTAGCATGACCATTACAGTTCCCAGCATGCTCTATTTGTGCCATGTCCCTCCGTTCTGCACAGAGCTCGTTAACAGCGTTGATAATCTCGGAGGTTGAGTTGTATGGCATGCAAACAGAGAAGACCAATCCTGTGTTTTTAGCGGTGCTTGCCACTAGCTTCTGAGCTGCTAACTTCACCGGTTCACTTAACAGGTCTAAGTTCCCCCAGAAGTTGATATTCCAGTTAACCTTGTTGATGGCTTCTGCGTTTTCCAATAGCTCATTGATCTTCTCCTCCATCAACTCCATCAAGGACTGCACCTCACTTGGGTCTCGTTTAAAGTTGTCGATACTAAATGCATAAACCGTAATATACTTCACACCCATTTCATAGCAGTAGAGAAGACTTGCAATTAGAGTAGAGAACCCCAACCTATGACCAGTGCCTTCCCTGATACTTCTGAATTTAGCGTATCTACGGTTACCGTCCATAATAAACGCAATGTGTTCAGGCATTGGGCCATACGAGAGGACAGCTATGATGCATTTGCGTAGAAATTTCTGCAGAGTTGCAAGAACACCTGTTGTAATTATCTCATGAGGCTTCTCCTCCATCTTCGGTTCCTAGACCAACAAGATAAAACAGAACTGGTCAGTGCCTTGCAAAGTGCCAGAACAATTGCAAATGCCAGTGAACAAAATGTGATAGCTCTTTGAGGATCTTCAAATACTAATAACTCTAACATTTAAATGCTTGTTTTTTATCAAGAGATTAATCAATATATCACTATATACAAATCAAAATCTTAACAGCGAAGGTGAGTCAGAGATAAGTGAATCAATTTCCAAGAGGGATCAACTAAGCAATGGGCCAATATCAAAGCGGCAAACGGGAAAAGACATAAGGCTTGGTAAAGAAAAAGGTAAACATTCTCCATCAGAATCTGAATACCAGGTATACATAGCACTAATGCAAAATTAAGTAAGACGTTCTGGCAAAAAAAATTACACATCAGCAACTATTGATCTTTCATACATCTTCAAGAAATAAGAAGTGTTATTATTTAAGATCTACAACTCTTATGAAACTTGACAGAATTTCCTACAGATTTGAAGCTTGCAAAGAAAAACTAGGAGACTGGTGTATATAAATTGGAACTGAAAGGCATAGCCTTTGGATTTGCTGCAGCAAATTTTAACTGCCTTGATTACACGACTTTTCGAAGTCGCACAATGACGAGGTCCAGTGCGGTTCAGAATCTACTGCTGGCTACCTATCCACGGGGACGCTAACGAAGGGGCATGGGGGTTCAGTTCAACCAACCCCCAAACAGCTATCAGTACTGCGCTACACAGCAAACTGGATGATGGATTGGAGTATCCATCCCAGATGAATATTCGGATTAGATTGCTCACAGCAAAGAACACACCAGAACAAAACTCTGCCGACAATCCAAGCGAAGCTAGGGTTCCTCACCAACAAGAGAAATCAACCCAAGTCCGGATGGGTCTCCACTCCGCTCCAGTGCAGCAAAGCGGAGAAGGAGGAGGAGGAGGAGGACTTCCTTCGAGGTGGCATGCTCCGGTGGAAGGAGGCCTAGAGAGTTCGATAACTGTAGCGAAGGCCGAAGGGGAAGAGGCAAAATGGAAAGGAGAAAATATATTTAACCCCTCGGTATCATCATGTAGATACTTCTAGCTCTTAACCTATTTTTCTGTCTTAACCTATTTTTCCGTTCGCTTAACATCTAGTATGGTTTTACCATGTGAACGATAACTTGGTGCTGACTTATGGAGTCTTTTATAATTTATTTTCTTTTTCTTCTCTTCTATCTCTTATACTCGTATATCTACTTCTCCTCCATCCGCTGCAGTTGCAGCTTGTGCTTCTATACATGGTTTTCATTATTTCACCAGGACCGTTGGTCCCGTCTTTTTCAAACTCTAACCCCTAGAGCTATTCCAACTCTGACGAACCCGACAACCTTGGCCATAGCCTCCTCTGTCTCTCCCCTACGTACAATTGGAGATTGAGGAAGTATTACAAGTGGGTTCACGTAGAAGTGTAAGAGAAAAAGAAATCTAATTTATTTGTTAGATAATCACTTCGTTAAATGTTTAGGTGGCTAAAATCACCTTGAATAAAATCGGTTTAGGGTATATTTTATCCATTTTTATTACTTCAGCGGGTTAAGTGGTTGAAAAGTTAGGTCAAAAGATAAAGTGTCTATAAGCCAATAGTTGAGAAGGCTAAATATACTTTTTTCAAATGAAAATCTTTGTTGGAACTTGAAGGCCCTAGTGAACGGAATGAACGAGAGCTGCTTCTCTTATTTATTTTCCGTGGGCAGAACACGAACATATATTCACTTCAGATGGGTTCCCTGTGCCATGAGTCAAAAACGCTAGTCCCCTTCCTTTCTCGAGTATGTGTCTCTCCCGAGTATATCTATATTTTTACAACTCGTAGACACATACACACCATCACACATACATACTCATACAATATATACCAAGCTTGAACTTCTAGAGCTTAAAGATTATTTAAGTTGAGCGTCTTGCTATTAACAGATTACGTCATCAACCATTAAAAATATTTCACCTTGGTGAGACGTAATAGGAGCAAACCTAGAGTTTGATCTTAATGGGCAGGGATATAACCCCTTCCCTTTCCATCTACTTAAAGGTTCTACAAAAATGATTACTCTATGCTAACGCAGATAGTAATAATGTACATACACTAGGGTTAGTTGACATGATTTACGCGAGTCATTTTCTTTATCTCTATTACTTACTGCACGTCAGTGTGTAAGTATATTTTTTTGAAAAAATTAAGCAAATATAAGATTAATACTGTAGCTCCGATATGATGGCAAAAATACAATGAGAAAAATAATAAGACGTAAAAAATAATAGTTGTGCCATTGAAGATTCAAAAATATGCAACTAGACTAGTTGTACATTCAAGCCTGGTATCAACTTGGTGATATGCAACTCAACCAATTCCGTCGAGAGTTAGTAAGCCCGTAACAAAAACATTGAGAAGTTGGACATGCTCACTCCCAGAGTGACAACAAGCCTTAGCTTAAGGCCCCTCCTCCTCGCCTCTCCTCACCGGCAGCGACCGCCGTGGCGGCGGGGATCGACTCTGGGGTCAGCCATGGGTGGTGCAACGGCAGCGGCTTCGAGTGATTGGTTGTCAGCGTAAGCACCGGGCGACGGGGCTAGGTGTGGCGTGTGGTGGTGTGGCTGGTGCTCCAACTTGGCGGAGGTGGTGTGGGGCAGCGTCTAGACAAGGTGCAGCAAACGCCTGGGTGAGGTGCAGCTGCTACACGTCTAGGCTCGGTTGGGCATAGTGGCTGCGCGCTGACTGATCTGGTGCTGAGGCTTTGTGGTGGCGTGGATTGTGGGGCTGGATCAAGCCAATGCTGCGATGGCGGTGTTGGGGATGGATCTGGCCAGACTGCAACAGATCTATGGACCCTTCGGCTGCTGGTTTGGCTAGCATTGTGGTAGGCAAGGGGCATTTGGAGGGCGTGGAAGTGTCAGGGTTCTAGCATATGGCGTCACTACTACCGATCTGGCACTGGCGTTGTTGGAAAATTAGGCAGTATAATGAGACTAATTCGAAGACTTAACATGACCAGAAACAGCGAATTAAATCTAGACATGATCAACAGCAAAGGTACTATGTCACAGCACATATCTAGATCACAGATTAACACGAGCGCAGCTAGCAATACCGCAACCAATTCCATCTACGGTACCAAGGAATTTACCGGAGATGTGAAGAAGCGACGTAGCGGAACTTGCCGTAGGGAAGAGGCCGATGCAGCGTGGCTTGGCACAGCGAAGAGACTGATGCCGAGACAAGATCGGTGCAGCGCAGTAGATCGAGCAGTCGCGTAGACGCATCCCAAAAACCTTATTCGCTCTCTCCCGTACAGGATCTCAAGAGCGGAGGGTTTCGGAGACCTGCTCTCCCGTCGCTCGGTGCACGCCAAGGAATGGGATGGAGAAGACCGGACGACGGCGCAGCGCCGGTGGAAAAACAGAGAACAGATTGATTTTCCGGGTGTCTTCGTCTAGAAGAAGGAGGGCTTCTTATAGACGAGCCGCCACGGTTTCGGATCCGATTAGGACGCGAGTGTGGCGCACGACCCGAACTCGGTTACGGCGCACGACTCCAACTCGGTTTTGATCCTTATCCAAAAATCATGTGACAAAATAAAATGGCAAAAGAGAGCTGCGACAGGGCCCAGCGGGGAGCCCGAATTCGCCGGACCATTCACGCGCATGTCGTGTGCGCGCGCCCTTTGCCATGCCACGCCACACCACGCCCGGTCCGGCGCGGCCCGACCCGGCGAGGCGAGCGAGCGCGCGCGTGTGGTATTTCTCTTTCTCTCCTCACATTGCTTTGGAGAGGTGTGGAGCACCAATCCTTATAAGGTGGTCTCCCTCCACTTCTAGCAATATGAGACTAAAGCCACTAGTCTTTGCCATGCATGAGTGGGCCTTTGGGATTTATCTAGAATTAAATGTAGAACTCGCTTGGGCCTAGCTCATTAATTCTAACATTCCCCCACTAGATCCCAGAGGCACACGAAGTTTCTCTACTGTTCCAATGCACTGTTTATATACTAGTCTTTCCAGTGGAGACCTATCAAGGTTGAACTTTCACCTAGAGCTTCAAGCTATACTTATCTGCAACTACACAATGGACTAAGCCTTGAATTGGCAGTTTTGTGCGAGTAAGCTTTACTTAAAGTCTTGACCAGTACTAGGCCGCCAAAAGGCTTCCCCTCGGGTGGAGCTTATACGTCATACTCCTTGGTCTCTTCATGAGCTACTTAGAGAGCACCCAAGTCTCACAGACTACGACGTTTAACAGTCTAGCTCACTTAGGTGTGTTCTTTCAAGAATACCCTGTAGAATGGCATCTTTGCTGGTTAGAGCCACTGAACATATTAAGACGAAGTCATCCTGCCTTACAGTCATGAGAGTATGGCATCTTCAGTGGAGTGGATTACAGTTGTACTCTCTCAGTTAACCAAACAGTTTGTTTTTCTCAGGTCCTACTTCACGGGATCTCCGATCACATAGGTTGGGTTGCCACTGTGGAATAACTCACATGTGTCTCATTTCCATCTCCTTCGATGCATTGTCTATCACATTCCGTGATAAACCCTTTGTGAAGGGATCTGCCAGATTCTTAGCCGTTGGAATGTAATCCAGGGCTATCACTCCGGAGTTTCTCAATTTTCTGACAGACTTCAATCTCCTTTTCACGTGCCTCGAGGATTTCATATTATCATTTGCACTGTTCACTTTAGCGAGAACTGTTTGATTGTCACAGTTCATGAGAATAGCCGGAATAGGCTTATCTCCAACTGGCAAATCCATCAATAGTTCACCAAGCCACTCAGCCTCAACGGTGGCTGTATCTAATGCTGTAAGTTCTGCTTCCATGGTTGACCTCGTCAGTATGGTCTGCTTGCAAGACCTCCATGAGATAGCAGCACCACCAAGAGTGAATAAATATCCACTCGTAGCCTTAGTCTCATCAGCATCAGAAATCTAATTTGAATCACTATACCCTTCAAGTACAGCAGGATACCCGGAATAGTGAATTCCATAAGTCATTGTACCTTTCAAGTAGCACATGACTCGTTCAAGAGCACGCCAATGATCATCTCTCAGATTTGAGGAAAATCAGCTCAGTTTGCTTACAGCGAAGGAGATGTCAGGCCGAGTAGCACTAGATAGGTACATGAGTGACCCAATGATCTGAGAATATCTCAGCTGATCCTTTCCTAGTCCCTGATTCTTTCGAAGCATCGTACTAGGGTCATAGGGTGTTGGAGCAGGTTTGCTCTCCAAGTAGCCAAAATGGCTCAGCATTTTCTCCACATTATGAGACTGTGAAAGTGTGATCTCATTCTCACCCTTGATCAACTTGATGTTCAGAATCACATCAGCTTTTCCCAGATCTTTCATGTCAAAACTTCGAGACAGAAAGGACTTAACCTCATTTATTTTGTTAAGACTTGTCCCAAAGATCAGTATGTCATCCACATACAGACATAGCATTACTCCTTCACCCCTACTATAGCGATAGTACACACATCTATCTGCTTCACTGACTGTGAAGCCTTCAGATAGTATGGTTGTGTCAAACTTCTCATGCCATTGCTTAGGTGCTTGTTTTAGACCATACAAAGACTTCTGCAACTTACATATCATGCTCTCTTGACCTTTTATTACAAATCTATCAGGTTGTTCCATGTAAATTTTCTCATCCAACTCTCCATTAAGAAAAGCTATCTTTACGTCCATTTGATGAACGATAAGACCATGTGAGGCAGCCAAAGACAGTAATACCCAAATTGTGGTCAATCTAGTAACAGGTGAATAAGTATCGAAGAAATCCTCGCCTTCCTTTTGAGTGTATCCCTTGGCCACAAGCCGTGCCTTGTACTTTTCAATGGTACCATCAGGCCTAATCTTTTCTTGAACACCCACTTGCATCCAACTGGTTTGCATCCATAGGGACGCTCAATGATCTCCCAAGTTCCGTTAGCGATAATGGAATCCATTTCACTACGGATTGCGTCTTTCCAGTACTCTGCATTAGGAGATACATATGCCTCTGAAATAGTTTTAGAAGTATCATCCACAAGGTACACAGTGAAGTCATCACCAAAAGATTTTTCACTCCTTTGTCTCGTGCTCCGTCTAATAACAACACTGTCATCCTCCTCAGGATCTTGCTCAGGTGTTTGGTCAGGATATTCAATTGGTATGGCAGGTTCAGGAGTTTCAGCAGATTCTTGACTAGAACTGCTAGGCATATCTTTCGTAGGAAAAATATCCTCAAAGAATGTAGCATCTCTAGACCCCATGATTATACCGACATGCATGTCAGGTACTCCAGATTTCACTATTAAGAATCTATAACCAACGCTCCAAGGAGCATAGTCTAGAAAGACGCAGTCCACTGTTTTAGGTCCAAGCTTGCGCTTTTTCGTTATTGGCACATTGACTTTCACCAAACAACCCCAAGTACGCAAGTAAGAAAGTGATAGTCTTTTCTTATCCCATTTATTCAAATGGGGTTATCTCTTTTGTGAGTCATGTGATGACATGGACGACTTTTGTGATGAATATTTTGTCATCTTGTGTGGAGTTGTATAATTTAGTTGCATGAGTTCAATGTTGGAATTATTTGCAATGTGATTGATTGTTTGACTTTCTCAATTTGTCTCAAGGAAAAATTGAGTGGATAAAGGATTTTTCTCGGCTGACTTGGGTCAAGTGGAAAACTTGTGCTCGCGACGTTTTGCTTGGTCTATTGTGTGCAGGTGCGAGTTGGGTGCGGCGATGGTTCGGCCATATGGACCGGCATGATAGCTTGGAGGGCTGAGATGCGGTCAAGGAGGTGGCGACGATATCGTGCGGCTTAAAAACATGTACGCGGACAACAAGAAAGCGGGTGGAGACGAGACGTGAGGACCAAGTCAATGCGAGGGCGTTTTGGTAAAAACGCGGAAACCACCGAAGCTCAACCAAGAAACAAGGCGGCGGCCGGAAGCGGTTTAGGGTTGGTAGCTTAGGGTGGAAGAAAAATCGAGAGGTGGCTAAGCTATTTAGACGCTTTGGGATGCGTGCTAGGTAGTTAGGCCCATTAGGGCATGAGGCCCAAGAGTGGAAGAGGGGGTTGTCCCTCCCCACTATAAATAGAGGATGAGGGTTTTTCTTAACTCTTGATCTTTTTGATTAGCTTTTGAGAGCTGCACTTAGAGAAGTGCTTTGCCTAGATGAGAAGCTTGTAAACCCTAGAAAACCCACGAAAATGAATACAAAAATAATTCCAAGGAAATCAATGTGTCCCTTATGAGATTGTGAGTCTTTTTCTTGTTCTTCCTTTGGATTTTCGTTTTTCCTTCTTCTAGTTTCCTCTTGCTGATTTCTTGTGTCGTATGGGTTGTTAGAGATGGAAATTCTAATTCAAATCTGAATCCATCTATCCCTTCCTCAAGAATCATCAAGTTCTACTCTTTTGATTGAGTTTTTGTTGAGAAACGTGAGTAAAATCAATCGGAGAAGAGGGAGTTGTTTGTGGTTCGAATTATTGTGCTTAGTAGAGTGCTATGATGTGTGGAATACTATTCTAGCAATTAGAGATCAAGAGAATCCACGAGCACTTGAATATCTAAGTTTTTGGGGTTTTGAACTTGGGTGGTGCAACTTTCGTTTTCTCTCAAAAAGGTTCCTAATTTGGCAAGGAGATCATGATCCATTGATTGGAATACGTGCCAAACCTATAGGAGAGCTTATCTACCAAATTTGGTTGAGTTTGACTAGACGGATTTCGAGTTAGGTCAAAAGTTGCACCGATTTATCGTGTTCTGGAAATCGAGATCCGAAGGGTCCGGAGTTGACCCGAAGGGTCCGGATTTCCAAACCCGGAGGGTCTGGGTGAACATCCGGACATTCCAGTAGAGATCCGGATACTCACCCGGAGGGTCTGGGTGAACATCCGGCCGGTCCAGTAGAGATCCGGACATTCACCCGGAGGGTCCGGATTTGCATTTTTCAGCCTGCATCACTTCGCTGTTTTGGTCATAACTTTTCCGTCCGAACTCCGTTTTCAGTGATCTTGGACTCGTTTCGAAGCTATCGACGAGCTCCACATCATCAAGAACTTTCTAGGGTGTTTTCACTGTGTCTTCTTTGTCATTTACAGTGGTATGTCAGTTACTATCTGTATTTGAATTTGAAGAAGAATTTTTAACCGACATTCACCCCCCCCCCTCTGTCGGGAAGTCACCGGTCCAACATCTTTATTCTTTGCAGGAACTCTGCTAAGGACATGACATGATGTCAATATAGCCTCCCCCCACCATGCCTTGGATAAACCCGCAGTGTCTAACATGGCGTTAACCAAATCAGTTAGAGTGCAGTTTTTCCTCTCGGCAACCCCATTCGACTGGGGTGAATAGGGAGACGTCCTCTCATGGATTATACCATGTTCCTCACAGAATAAATTGAACTCATTAGAAAAGTACTCTCCACCACGATCTGACCTAAGTCTTTTTATCTTTCTCTCTAGTTGATTTTCAAGTTCAGCCTTATAGATTTTAAAGTGATCAAGAGCTTCATCCTTGGTTTTCAGTAAGTACACATAGCAGTATCTAGTAGCATCATCGATCAAAGTCATGAAATATTTCTTTCCCCCTTTTGTCAACACACCATTCATTTCACAAAGATCTGAATGAATGAGTTCTAGTGGTGCCAAATTTCTTTCCTCCACAGCCTTGTGGGGCTTGCGAGTTTGTTTAGCTTGCACATAAGCTTGGCACTTTGAACCTTTGACAATGGAAAGTTTCAGAATTATGTCTAAACTGGATAGCTGAGTTATACAACCAAAATTTATGTGGCATAAACATGAGTGCCAAACAGAAGGTTCACTAACATTAACTGGATCATAAATTTGGTTCACAGTCTTAACACAGGAATCTGAAAGAGAAAGGCGGAACAGGCCTCCGCACTCATAGCATTTTCCAATAAATTGTCCAAACTTACATGCAACTACTTTATTCGACTCAAACGCCAACTTGTACCCATCTCTACATAGAAGGGAGACACTAACGAGGTTCTTGCTTATTGAGGGGACATGCTGCACGTTCTTCAGCTACACGATTTTTCCCGAAGTAAGCTTCAGATCTACCGTGCCAGCACCAAGAACACGCGCATGCGACCCATTCTCCATCAGTACGGAAGAAGCTCGGTTGGTCTGATAAGAAGAAAACATGAAAACATCAGCACACACATGAACATTAGCGCCGCTGTCAAACCACCAATCAGTGGGATGACAAACTGAAAGAACAGTAGATGATTTACCATACCCTGATGGTTCTACATTTTTCTCCTCGTTTGCCACCTCTTAAAGTTTGCTCCCGTGAATTTTTCAGGTTTAATAGCATCGGCAAAACCAGAGACTTTCATCATGTTCATTAAAATTCCTATAAGTTTTTTGGAATGTTGGAAAATTAGGCAGTATAATGAGACTAATCCGAAGAATTAACATGACCAAAAACAGTGAATTAAATCTAGACATGATCAACAGCAAAGGTACTATGTCACAGCACATATCTAGATCACAGATTAACACGAGCGCAGCTAGCAACACCGCAACCAATTCCATCTATGGTACCAGGGAATTTACCGGAGATGTGAAGAAGCGACGTAGCGAAACTTGCTGTTGCAGCGTGGCTTGGTTTCGGATCGGTGTAGCGACGAGATCGGTTCAGCGCAGTAGATCGAGCGGAGGATTTCAGAGACCTGCTCTCTCCCGTACAGGATCTCAAGAGCAAAGTGTTTCGGAGACCTGCTCTCTCCCGTACAAGATCTCAAGAACGGGATGGAGAAGACCAGACGACGGCGCAGCGTGGGTGGAAAAACAGAGAACAGATTGATTTTCCGGGTGTCTTCATATGGAAGAAGGAGGGCCCAGCGGGGAGCCCGAATTCGCCGGACCATTCACGCGCATGTCGTGTGCGCACGCCCTTTGCCACGCCCCGCCCCGCCCCCGCCCCGCCCGGCGAGGTGAGCGAGCGCGCGCGTGTAGTATTTCCCTTTCTCTCCTCACATTGCTTTGGAGAGGTGTGGAGCACCAATCCTTATAAGGTGGTCTCCCTCACTTCCACTAGCAATATGGGACTAAAGCCACTAGTCTTTGCCATGCATGAGTGGGTCTTTGGGATTTATCTAGAATTAAATGTAGAACTCGCTTGGGCCTAGCCCATTAATTCTAATAGGCGTGAGGTGTGGCCTAGCGCGGGTGTTTGACAGTTGAAGTGGTAGGGGCAACGAGCATCGTCCGCCTATGCAACCGGTCAATGGACGCCTGGTGGTGGCCCCGGATGGTAGCGTGGCAGCCGGGTTCGTCATACCTCACGGTTGTCTAGCCGGGGATCCGGTGAGGCTGAAGGAAGCCAGGCGTTGTTGTAGCTCTTTAAGGCAGAGTTGCAGTAGGGCGTCGCATGAGTGGCAGCCCGGTGCAGCAGGGTGGTCGACCCAGTTGGTGAGGCGTCCACCAGGGAGTGCCTCGGGCCTAGCTGAATGTTGGGTTTATGGCCGTCTCAGTGATGGGGCGAGGCCCCATACAATGGCGGCAGTGGCTGTCCCCCTTCCTTCCCGGTTGGGCATGGATGCCAGTGTACCCGGCCTATTGATGTGGTGTTGGTGGTTTGCAAGTTGGGAAGTATGGTAGCTAGCCTATGCGGCACCATGGCCTCCGTGCGAGCAGAGGATGTGGGGGCAGTGGCCCCGAAAGACGGTGATGGTGTTCTTCACATGTTGCGACGTGTGGGAGGGATATCGGGACGACGGCCTCGGAGCAGCAGCGTTGGTGGTGCGACGGTTAGCGGTAGGTTCGGCGTTTAGACTACGTAAGTCAATTATTTGTGCTTACCTCACCAAAGATGGATCCGGGCTTGCTCTTTTCTTGACAGATCCTGCTTCTCTCTTCTACTAGCGGTGGTGGTGATTATTGAGTGGCGGTGTGGCTTCCAAGGGGTAGGAGATCCTTCTTCGCAACGCGGCCGACGGGACGTCTTCCGTTCTTCTTTGAGCCTGTTAAGTCTTTCTGTGCCTTTGTTGTAGATCTTGGTCTATTTGATAGAAACGCACAACCGCCTCAGTGTAGCAGAGATGGTCTTCGGTAGAACGTGAGGCTGACGGGCTTTAGTGCCTTTTCGAACTTCGTTGTTTGCAGGTGTCCCAGTGGGTACGTTTGTAATGTGCGTTTGCGTCGTTGGCCTGTGCTACCGGCGTACGACGTTGTGTTTTTTCACTTCTGCTTTATGAACGAAATAGGTAAGGCTTTTACTTTGCACATGCAACTTAGGTATAAAAAATGTGTAACTGGATCGACTGAGAAATAAACTGAGAAATAAAAATTTCTCGGTCGAGAAATAGCAATTCCATTAAAAAAAACATTGATCACTTATTATAGATCTCTTCCATCGCTAAGTCGCTAAACTTATTACACCTCTCCCTTAACACGCATGCTCTCCTTTGATGCATGCGCTGTAGCCTAAGCCTATACATGGAACAGCCGAGCAGCAGACGACACACTTGCATGGTCACCATACATATAGCTCGCATGCACGCGTGCCTGACATGCACCACGCGCGTCAGCACCGCGCCGGAGCAAACGATAGGGTCTCCGCCTCTAGATCGTAGAGCACGCGCATGTCCTGCTGCACGAAGTTGCCGATCGTCGAGCCGGTGTCGCCGGAGTCGGCCAGGAGGAGGCACACTTTCCCCATCTTCTGGTCGTCCAGGACGTAGTTCTGGCGCGGCAGGTCCAGATCCGCGCCTTGGAAGTGGAACACCATCCTCGGCACAGACACCCTCGGCGCCCGCCTCTCCGCGGCGGCCGGCGCCGCGAAGCAGACCCCATCGTCCGGGCTGCTGCCGTTCGCGAACGGCAGCCTCAGCTGCGAGTAGAAGGCCCTCACCACCTCGGCGAGCACCGCCGCCGGGAACAGCGTGAGCGCGGTGCCGGAGTCGATTATCACCCCGCCCGAGCCGTCGGGCCTCAGGGCGAACGCCGACATTGGTATCCGCAGCCGCCTCGCGCCGACCGTCACGCCGGTGAACGGGACGTAGTAGAAGGTCGGGTTCTGGCAGCTTCGCAGGAGCTTCGTCGTCTGGACGGGACCGGTGGCGTCGTCGTAGACGCCGTCGGCGAGGGACCCGAACATGAGGGTGCTCTTCTTGGTGCTGGTGTAGGGCGTGAGGCAGTAGGAGAAGCGCCGGATGGACAACTGGGACACGAGCGAGAGCGGGTCCCGGCCGAAGCCGACGATGCCGGAGCCGTTGTTCAGGCTCCCGACGTTCATCGTGCCGCAGCCGAACCCGAGCGGGACGGTTAGCTTCTCGCCGCACGACGACGTGAAGGTGAAGCGCTCGGTAGCGTAGACGCCCAGCGTCGTCGTCCCGTCGCCGTAGTTGTACCGGTAGGTGCAGGTGTCCGGCCTCTGACAGCTGTGGTGCAGAATGTCGTTGCAGAGATGGCCGGAGCACCGCATGGGTTCGTATGACGATGACACGCCCGGGGAGAACAGCGGGTCCGGCTGCGTGAGGCAGCTCGTGCACGGTGCGCACTGCGTCCAGATGAGGTCGCTGCCGGTGTCCAGCAGCGCCGACACGGGCTGCGGCGGCGTGCCGATGGCGAGGTCGAGGAGGTACTCGAGCTCGCCGGACGGGCGCACCGGCACGCCAGGCTGCTGCTGCGCGCTCTTGCCAGCGAGGCCATTGTTCCTCACTACGGAGAGCGCGGCCGCCCTCGCCTTGCTGCGCTGCATGGCGCGCCTGATCAGCTCGCGCCTGGACATCACCTTTCCGGCGTCCACATGCGTCAGGTCGACGCGGACATCGCCGGCGAAGGCCTCGGTGGCCGGCGTCGAAGCATAAAGCAACGCCGCAAGAAGCAGGAGCACGGCTAGTAGCAGCCATGTTTGCTTCATGTTTAGCTCCCGATCAATATGCTCCATCTAGTTTGTGCAACAAGCCGCCCTATATACACAATATTCTTGCACCATTTGGATGCAAATCGTATCAACCGCAAGCTGTGCACGAAAGCAACCGCCAAGATGGTCCATGCAACTTTAGAAAATTCCCTTCTCTATGGTGGCTTAAGCACCAAAGTAGGGAAGAATGCTCTTGGGGATGTGTGGAGAAAAGAGTTGGCGACCTGTACCTTACCAGCTGCGAGACACACCACTAGATCACGGCTACAATTCTTGATGTGACCGCCGAATTAAGAGGTGAATCTTGCACTAGATATGCCTACCGGTGAGAAGAGTTCGGCGGCTAGCAAGGTTTTTCCCGCGCTGCCGGATTCCTGCAAGAACAGATATTCTAGAGCTATATATCTGAGGATCGATGTCCAGATCTAATTCGAACCTAATCCAAGGTTTCATGAACACCAAGTTAATAATCAAAAGGGGGCTCAAACTAGCATACTCGATGCAAGCAATCCATTACAAGATGGTGTCACCAAGTGCAGATCGTCTCGGTTGGCCACCACTTCTTGTGATCGTGCATGCATTCGAGTAATTAAATTAATTGGAGATGAGATGACATCTTCAGGTTAATTCTAGGTCATGTGCCTGTAGCACTCATGGCGCCTGGCTTGCAGTCTACTGAACCAAAGACACTAGACAAAGCATATATGTCGATCGATACGAGTAGTACTGCACGCAAATGCCGTCCCATTTCGTCTGCACCACTACTTCGGCTCGCGACGGAATTATGCCTTCCTTTGCCTAATGGAATGTTAGTTGGTGTACTGTTGATGTGACTTGACTGAATATGTGCGACATGTATTTTGGCTTTGGAGGATGAATCACGATGCACGTGCGGTACACGACTGCATACAACAAGAGAATAAGAATAAGACCGGCCATCAGCTATATGGTTTTCGCACAAGTTTCAGTCTAAGGTTTGGAAAAGATGACGTCGAAAAGGGAGCTGAAGCGAGAATAGTTGTGAGGTTGCGTTGTTGAGAAAGGCTGAAGTGACAAATCACGAAAACAACTTGAAACAAACATGTTTCATTTTCCTTGAAAACATGGTAGATAAACTGAATTACTGAACTCATAAGAAAATTAAGGAAAGATGAAAGCCATCATCATGCACTGATCGATGTGACATAGGACTGATTGAATTTTCCCCTGCTTTTTTTTTCCTGAAAGGCATGCAACGACGTTGATCGGAACCAAAAGATGTCATTTGTCCTATCAGTAGGTTCCCTCAGATTGACCAAGTAGCGACCTGAGATGCCTAGTTGATATGGTATTGCTGTAACAATGGTCGCGACGCTAATAAGAGGAGCTCTCCTCCAACAACATCGACCCGGCGCAAGACTAATAGAAGAAGAAAAATGAATTATAGAGTTAATGGCAAGCCCATAACCAGAGAAATCCACGAAGAGAAAAGAGCTCATTACGTCTATCGTCCGCCAGACTATGGATCAAGGCATCAACCTCCTATACACGAGTCTATGACCAAATTTGACTACACTACGTCTACTTTTTCCTCTCACCAAAGATACGAGGGTATTTTGCCATCATTTCTTCAACATTAAAGAGCACCATATAAGTCATTTGTAAATGACCTATCATTTTAGAAATGACCTATCATTTTAGAACATGAGCTTTCATCTTTTCTAAGTGTGGTCGAGAGGTTTCTCTCGTGTCCGAGGCCTATTCGTAGACAGAGAAATCCTTCTAAGTCCGAAGACGCTGTTCTAGCTGAGAATCCGAGAAACTAAAGTTACCCCCTCAACAGGATTACGCCTCCTCGTGGTTGAACCCTATTTAAAAAACATCGGCGTGTTAATTATGTTGGTGCTCGATGCTCAGTATCGCGGTCGTTGTGCACGCCCTTTACTTACTCGATACTCTCGATAATTTATCCACATTTGACACGCCCATATAAGTCTTTTTCTACAATGACAACAAGTATCACGTCCCGGCCCATTACTGCGCTAGCCACTCCACCTTTGAATATCGCAAAGCGCAGAACAATTGTTCTTGTTGCTTTCTTCTTTGTGCGAAAGGAAAAGGATGGTACATTATCTGCTTTTCTAGCGATTCTTTATGCCAGGACCAGTTTAAATCCTAACCTGGGATTTTACGGAATGTACAAACTATTAAAGTTCAAGACTGCTACTACGACAAAATTAATAGTACCGTTCGACTGCTAGTTCGCTCTGAAGATCGATCTAACACCAAGTTGCGGATTGCACGTCGAGTGCCGGCATGACTGCAGACACGATCCAGCAAGGGCACGAACAGCACCGATCGGGCGGGTCACACGACTCACGGAGTCACGGGTGGTACGGGTACCGGCGACGGGCGCACGGCGCATGGCGCATGGGACGGCTACGTCAAAACTGGCAAGGCGTCTGTCACGGGCCGGTTTTGTTCCGTACCGTCCGGGCGATTCCTACAGGCGATGAGCCGAATCGCCCGTGGCTACCCCTGACCTGATCGACCCGCCGGCGTCCAAGACCTCCTCCCCACAGCTGGCCTTGACCTCCTCCCACCACAGGCCTCCAAATTCTTCTGTCACCGGCCTCCACCTCATGCCAAGGCCGCCACCTCTAGAGCACTGATCTGGGTCTGGACTGCAATGGGAGAGCATCCCCAGTTTGGATCCATGGTGTAGTTGCCATTTTCCCATTTTGCTATTTGATGAGTATAAAATCTACAGCTAATCGTCATAACTAACATTTGATTATGTTTGTTTATAATTATTTCGAGTATGTTCATATGATTTATTCTTGTATTTGTGCAAAATTGTTCAGAGATGATTATGTTCATATTGCAAATTTAGTACTGGACTTGTTAAGGCATTGTGTTAGCTTTCCACTGTTCAGGTTATAGAATTTTACACATTGTCATTGTGGCTGTGGTCTCTAGTTCACATTGTGTGCAAGTATATGGGTTAAGAATAGCAAGAATAGGCTTGAGAGCCAAGGAACTAGGACGATGATTGATCTGCCTTGAGAAGATTCGGTTGCTACCACGTTTTCATAAAAGTAGATAGATCAGTTTCGGTTTATGAATGTATGCAAGAACTGAGTTTTGTTGTCATAGTTCTCATATTATTGCAATACCGAAATATTTTGTTATGTTCACAATGCAATCCAACAGTGCCATGATGGCAGTGAGCATCTAGGGATGGTGTATGTATGTGTTGGCAATTGTTAGTTTTGTTTTACTTATCATAGGAAACAAATAAATAGTCTAAAACATCAATTATACATCAATTAAATAATAAATAAACAAGTACATGAGTTTTTTAGATTTTGCACTCTTCACTATAGATAATAAACTCAAATAATAAGCCATCCCTAACAGGTAGTTATAAATAGAGGGAATTGCCTCACTACCATTACATTTTCTTCCCCTCTCCAAAATACCACCCAAACACCACCACTTTCCAAAATACCACTCAATTCAATACCCGTTACACCAAAATAACACTTTCCTCTCTTTAGCCCTTACAACCGTTAGTCAATCGTTAGCCCCAGATGAGCTCTCCGGCCTCCGCAGGCGACGACACCCTGCCGGCGCAGCCGCCGATCAAGACCAGGGCGCCGGCGGTGGACGCGCTTCCCCCCTGAGCCGGCATTGGCCTCACCGTCGACGGCGCCTGTGGACGCGGAGCCGGTGAAGACGGCCGTGGTGGAGGAGGCGTCGGAGCCCACGACGACGACGGCGGTGACGACCGAGGAGGAGGAGGAGGGGGAGCCGGAGCAGGAGCCGAGGACGCCGACGTCGGAGGAGAGCATGCTGTGGCCGCCGACTGAGTGCCCTCCCGCTCCGAGGAAGCCCGCTTGGCCGACGGAAGCGTCGGCCCCCAGGACGCGGCCGTCGTCGGCGGCGAAGCGGCGGCTGTACTTCGACGTCCCGCGCGACCTCTCCGCCGTGTTCAGGTCCCTGCCGCCCAAGAAGCAGATCCGCGCCCCGCCGTGCTCAGGCCCCTGCCGCCCGAGGTGCGGGTCCGCGCGGGCCGATGGATCGGCGCTGTAGGAGGCTCGATTGGGGTGCTCAGGATGCCGCCGGCCCTGCCGGCCCTGCTCGGGATGCCGCCACGCCCGCCGCGCTGCACTGCCCACCGGCCTGCTCGGGATGCCGCCGCTCCCGCCGCGCTGCGCTGCTCGCCGGGCTTGCTCGGGATCCACCTGCCGTGACGGGCGCGTGCTCGGCTCGGGGAGGCCACGGGCCGCTGGACCAGGGGGGAGCGAAGGCGGACGGGAAATGGGAGGGGAGGCGCCCGCGCCGTCGTGCCGCCGCCGTGCTCAGCTCGGGGAGGCCGCGCGCCGCTGGACCAAGGGGGAGCGGAGGCGGACGGGACAGGGGAGGGAAGGTGCCGGCAGACGGGATAGGGGTAGCGGCAGCGGACGGAAGTGTTATTTTGGTGTAACGGGTATTGAATTGAGTGGTATTTTGGAAAGTGGTGGTGTTTGGGTGGTATTTTGGAGAGGGGAAGAAAATGTAATGGTAGTGAGGCAATTCCCTCTTATAAATATACTAGGTTCATTCAGACTGTAGTTTATAGAGGGTCTATCTGAATAAATGATTTATGCATAAGTCTAAACTGTTCGCCTATAAATCTAGACCTTAAAAATAGCTTATCGCCTATAAATCCTCCATAGATCATTCCTAAGGGGCCTGTGTCTACCTGGTGCGAGCGGGAGATCCTGTGTTCCATTCCCGGCTCCTGCGAGTTGCTCGGCTCACCGGCGATGGCGTGATACAGATCGCCCGGGTGGCGGGGATGGGGACCGAGACGGGAGGGCGCCGTGTGGGCTGCGACCGTGGCTCATGTAAATATGCAGTTGCACGACGGGCGTTCGACTCAAGAGCACGGCCCAGTGGCTCATCAGAAAGGCTCAATTTTCGGAGGATTACGTGTTACGTTGGGCAATTTGGACCCGGCCTTATAAGGCCACATTGGCGGTGGTTCCGCGTGGGGGTGGACTCCCAAGAGTAAACTACTTTGGCGGATCCAAGGTTTGTGTTGGGACATGATGGGGCGCCCCAGCTAGGGGTATGTCTTCCTACTTCCAAACAACGGGATCAGTACGTGTCACGTAATTTGAAGCGCTTCCTGCCTCTCGGCTGCACCTTACCACGTAAATTATAATTTGGGACTTCCTGCCTCCGTTCGTAAATACATTTATACTATTATATAATGTACGAATAACTTTGAACACTAATCGTTAGATGAACTCGATTCAATGGCAGAAGTGCGACAAATCCAGGCGATATTGACCGTTGAATCTCCTCATTACACCAGATGCTACCACATGTACTATCTAGAAACCTAATACATACAATGCACATATAAACACGCACTACATAGCACACATATATACCTATCTCTCTCTTGATCCCCTTTCCTCTCGTCCGAATATATGTAAAATGCATATATATACAAAATGTTTTAAAATCTGCATACTTTCCTATTATAATGTGGTATGTCAATTTTGTGTTATACTCTGATCTTTTTTACGTGCTTTGCATGTACAACTTACTAGCACTATTTTAGAAAACGTGTAATTAAATTTTTCTGACTTTGATTAATACTATATACAAAATTATTTATATAGATCGGTATGGTGAAAATAGTATTATTAGATTTATCACGAAAATTATTTTCGTAATATCAAACTCTACAACTTTTTATTAATATATTTGTGTGTAAAAAAAGGGTCAAAATTATATATTAAAGACCGTGCCTTTTTCAAAATGACATGTAGTTACCAAACGGAGAGAACAGGAAGTAATGGCTCACATACCAGAGCTATATATTCATGTCACAACTCACGAGCACCTCGTTTTCAAACAAACATCAACGCAGGACCCTTTGTAAATTAAAAATAGAAGGAGCCAACAAACAAATTCAAGATCTCATTTGTAAGTGGGCCATACTCTTGTCGTCCAAATACACTTGTCACGTGTGAGTTGCTTATGACATTTCAACCGTGTTCTTGAAAAATCCATACATGGCACAAGTTATACGAGTCGCTTATTAGATCACCATGACCGAGGGGACAACACTAAAACGAAATTGCTATTTCTCAAGCGACTGAGAATTTGTTATTTCTCAGTCGTCTGAGTTGCACATTTTTTATACTTCAGTTACATAAAAAAAATACAACTTAGATATAGAAAATGTGCAACTGTTTAATTCTGTTCAGTTGCACATCTCTAGACCATAAGTTACACATGATTTCTAAAATGTGCAACTACTCCATTAACCATTGAATCAAGAATCAACGTTTAGGATCATTGACTTAGTTATTTCTAAGTCGACTTAGAAATAGACACTCCCACACTAAAATCTCGCTGATACAGATCATCAACCTACGGTTAAAAGCCCCGCAAGCACCAAAGCTAAGACATAACTATGCGTGAACAGAAATGAGAATGCAGAAATGAAAGGAACTAAACGTGCATGCGTGCAGAGTTACGACTACATTAGATTGCACGGCGCAGGGGTGAACGACAAGAGGCTGTTCTCGTTGTCGTAGAGCACGTGGAAGTTCTGGTGCTGGAAGCTGCCGATGACGGAGCCGTCGTCGGACGGCGCCATCGCCAGGCACAGGTTCCCCGTGCTGCCGTCAATCAGCATGTAGTTCTCCAGCGGCAGCTCCATGTCCGCCCCGTCGAAGTGGAGCACGAACTCCGGCATCGTCACCATCCTGCGCGGCGGCGGCGGCCACTTGAAGCACGTGTCCAGGTACAGCGACGTGGCGTTCGCCAGGGGCAGCCCAACCTGCGACACGAACGCCGCGTGCACCAGGTCGTACGCCGGCTGCGCCAGGTACGTGATCGACGTGCCTGAGTCGATGATGACCCCGCCCGTGCCGTCGTCGTCGTTGATGGCGAACACCGACGGGTCGATGGGCAGCAGGTCGCCGCCGACGCTGATGCCCGTCATGTTCAGGTAGTACATGGTCGGCAGCGCCGGGTTAATGACGAACGGCGTGGACTGCACCGGCCCGCCGCTGCTCGTGTTGGTGCTGTTGAGCGTGGCATAGGCGCCGAAGTAGAGCCGGCTCGGCACCGGCGACATGAACGAGGTGAGGCAGTAGGAGAACCTGGGAGAGCCGAGCTGGCTCACCAGGGACAGCGACCCCCGGCCGAAGCCGACCATGCCGGAGCCGTTGAAGAGCGAGCCGGCGTTGAGGTTCCCGCAGCCGAACGTGATCCTCGGCACGGTGACCCGCGTCGTGTCGGTGCCGAACGTGAACGTCTCATTGGCGAGCACGCCGGCGGTGTTGGCGCTGTCGCCGTAGAAGTACTGGTAGACGCACACGTCGTCGAAGCAGAGTGGGTAGTAGAGGGCGTCGCACATCGGGGACGAGCAGGACAGCCTCGCGTACGTGAGGGACCGCGCCGGGTCGAAGTAGGGCGTGGGCTGCTCGACGCAGAGCAGGCACGGCGCGCACTGCGTCCAGATGAGGTCGCTGCCGGTGTCGAGGATCGCCGAGTAGTACCGCGGCGGCGTGCCGATGCCCATGTTCATCAGGTACTCGCCCTGGCTGGCGAGAACGAGGTTGCGGGCCGCGGTGATCGCGTCCGCGGCCGCCAGCGACGACTGCAGCGCGGCCACGCGGGTTTTGCTCCGGCCGACGGCGCGGGAGACCAGCTGCGCGTCCGTGTACCCCGCGCCCGCGTCGATGTGGGTGAGCGTGGCCTGGAAGCCGAAGCCGCCATTGGAATGCGCTGCGGCGACGGCGACCGCGGAGATGAATAGTGGGAGCAAGATGAGCAAGAGCAGTGCAATGCTTGCCATTTTGGAGTGATGGCGAGTGTAGCACGCCACTACTGTGAACGGGATGAAGTGAACAAGAAGGTTTCTTGGATTTGCATTGTATATATACCGTGTCCATGCACATGCGTGTGAGTAACTCGACACTGATCCGGAGGATATAAGGCTTTTGCTTGTACTTGAGCGCATAGTCCTCTGAATTAACAAAGCTAGCGTAGAGCAGTGAACTATTGTGGTCTGGGCATGGAAACGAGGGAACTTGCAAGCTGCAATGATGCATTGCGGTAAAAATATATATTTTCGGCTCTCCGTTCCTTTCAATCAACGCTAGCTGGCGTAAGAGGTATAGAGATCTGTGTTTGTGTGCTTATTAGTTCTATTTGTGTGTTTATTAGTTCTACTATTATACTAGTACTAAACATCTTGCCGTATTATATATCCACAAGTGCTCCTGGAGGTCATACAACTACGTTGATTTGAACTTAAGAGGACGGATACAAGATCATGTCTCGACGGGGAAACTCCTCTTAGGCCTCTTCCGAACACAAGAATTGGAACAAACACACGTGAATAGAATAGAAGTGATAGCTAGTGGAAGTGGGCGATGTGCGTTCGGGTGTTTTAGAAAAATTAAAAGCCACAATAAGTTTTTGAAAATAATATGAAAAATCTATATATGTATGTACATTTTGGGATGAAGTATGAACTTGAAAATTTTGTGCTATGTAAAGAAACGAGTCATGACGGTCTAATATAGTAGTGTATACAATTTGTTTTATTACATATTTTTGACCCAAACTTTTGAGGTACACACATCACCTTACAATGTACATCTAGGATTTTTTTTTCTTGAAGTGTGATTTTGAGCCGGGTGCATATGCGCCCTAGTTCATACGAGAATTCTGTAATTTGTTAGGTTTGTCTCAGCTAGTTAGTTGTTTTGATGCTTCATAGGAGGAAAATGTATAAATTTGAAGAGAGAAGACACAAAGGAAAATTCCAACAGGACCAACCTCATGTTAGTCATGTTAGATTTCCTCCCAAAAAATTTATGGGTTCAGCCAATTCACATGGATTTTGAGGATTCATTACATTATTCCGAACGGGAATATAGGAAATTTTCCTATATGATTTCGATCTCACAAATTTCTCAAATTTTCTTTATTCCAAATGGGCCCTTAAAAGAAATGTTGACATCGCAAAATGAGCTGCCTTATTTTAATAAGGAGAATTATTAAAAAAATTGTGGGGATAAGAGAATTATCATTGTTCGATCACATTGCTAGGTGTAGACCAGACAACTTCACATCTAGCATCATAAATAAGGTCATTCCCAATGGTCCACATAGTTGGTATGTATAGCCTGTCACATATGACAAAATCTCAGGTGAAGGAATAGTTAATAAAGAGAGAGTGAGAGATAGACGGGAAAACTGTATCTTACGCAAGATACCACCAAATTAGAGAAAATCAAGTGAGATTAATGATTTTGTGGATCTCCTACTACTCCAATACGCCACATGGAAACAATATGGATACAATGATAGAAATTATAAATTGAGAGGATTGTATCTATATACATATTTGATACATTTTTCCTCATCTATATTTACAAGCTATAGATATAACCATCAAAATTGCCCCAAGTTTACATACTCCTGGAGCACCGGATGAGTTCCAGTCGATAGAGATCCGGGATGCACCAGCATGAAGTACTTCGGCTGAACCCTGCACGCCAGTGGCGAAAACACCCAAACTTAAGGTGGTCAGCAGCCATCAGATACCCCCAGCCACATCGGCGAAAAAACCCCAAATCCTTCACGCCGCATGACCAATGGCAGCAGCTCGACAGAATTCGAAACAGATGTGCGTGACACTACCAGAGGGTTCGGATTTTGGAAGCCAAGGCCATGTGCAGCAGCCGACGAAATGGCTGCCTCCGGGATCAGTTCCATCGGAGTCAGCAAGAGGGGCAGCAACTTGAACATCGAATCGCGTTCACTTCTCCGACTTCTGCGCAGATTTTGATTTCTCCCTCTCGAATGCTGGAACCCAAGAGTAATGGGCAAGGCAGCTCGCAACTTGGCCTTTTTTCCCCTGAAAAAGTGAAAATAACTTGGCTTAATTGGCACAAGGAAACATTTCGTGCTGTGGATGCAGGAGAAGGTTTTGAATGGGTCAGAGGTGTGCAGACCAAGTTATACTCGTGTTCGGATCCGAAGCGTATACATAAAGTTTCAAGGGTATGTTTGGACCACGGTAGTTTAGTTCGTAGAAAAATCTGAAAAGTTACTGTATTCTAAACGGGGCCTAAGCTCACTTTCGACGCAAGATTCTTAAAGGAAGCTTAAAATTTTGAATTGTTTTCTGTAAAGTTCCTACATCTCAATCATGAGTTCACTCGTAGCTAACGCTTCCAAGGTTATTTTCTTCGGAAGTGTAATTCTGTACCATTTTCTCGGTTTCTGGTAGGCTATATTAACAGCGGTCAGTGGGATATGAAAGAAGAGCTAATTGGACCGAACTTGGCTCACACTCGCAGATATTATTGTTTCAATGACAGCAGTAGCAAAAATACAATCGTGCTGTAGAGAAAGCAGCGAGTGTGTTTGCACTTTTACAGGAACGACTAATGAAATCAGCAACAACAAAATTTTGGCACAACACAGAGCCCGGCAAAAGCAGCCGGCTGCTCCTGTACAAAAAGAAAATCAATCGAAGCTACCTTCAGATTACCACATTTTCATCGTCCCAACAAGCCGTTCATTTCCTTCCGGACACGTAACGGCTGCTCAGTTACCACAGCATGTTGGCGACAAGGCAGAGCGCGAACGCTCCAAGAACGTCACTGAAGTGCCGACCCGTCGGAGGAGCACCGGAGGTAGCAGCCGGGCTGCTTGTTGGGGCCATTCCGGCCATCGTCGGATTGATTCCTCCTTGAGACGGCATTGGCGTCGGCGAAGGGCCGAGGTACGTCTCGAAGAAGGACGACGTCGGCGGCGGGATCAGCGGAGGGAACTGATGTGGGCCTGCATGCAAGGACGGCACCATGTTTCAAGAAATGATCAGCAGCTGCCTAAAATGTTTTATCCATGGTATCGTTACGGAAAACTGAGAACAGTGGCAAGGAAAATCACCTGGGCATTGAGGCTTGAGTGCGGTGGTTAACCTGAAAATGCAAAACAGATACAGAATGAAACAGAACCGTCTACGAAGTGGAAGAATGAGATGGATTTGCGCGATGTGATGCTCAAATTACGTGGTGAGAATTGTCCCGTTGACGTAGCCCCCGTAGCTGCAAGACGTGACGCTGCAGCCCGCGCTGGTCATCAGAAGGGTGTAGTTTCCGAGCATCATGTTGCTGCTGCTGCACTGCATGCTCGAGCACGTCGAGTCCGCCAATGGCGCCGGCACGCAGAACAGGCTGCAAACGAGCAACGGCGTCAGAAAGCCGAAACAGGGGGAGTAATCAAGAATTTCATCCCCGTCAACAAAATCTGGATTTCAGATAGATTGCTCAGTGAAATCTGCAGATTGAAGGCAAGTCGGTGGTGCTTACTCCAAGTTGCCAGGACCACAGCTGCACTGGACACACCGATTGGCAGTCACTGCATAGGTCCCGTTTGCCACGGCCAGCCCGTAGTCCGACGTGAACGTGGGGAACGACGAGGTGCATGCTGACAGGTAACGGAAGGATATCAATAAAGTATGAAATGATGAGGCAGCGAATGATAAGCTAAATTACAATGGCAAGATTATTGACGAGGAGGAAATGGAGTATGCAATAATAGCATACTATTTGTCGCTGGTTACTGGTTAATAATGGATACTAGTACTCCGTGATCTTGACAGAACATCTGGGAATAATGATTGGAATTTTTCCTCGCTTTCTTCAGAAAAGACAATTGAGGTACTCCACTATACTTTAGTGCATACCCCAGAATTTTACCTGTCACGCACTGGGAAAACATGCTGGACAAAATGACAGGGAAAATTGACAGTTCGTAGCAACGCCACCTATGCATAACAGAGTGGCAAGATCCAGGTCATCTTTTACCACTTTTCGTTTTGAAGGCAAACATGCCCTTATCACTTGACACACACATGGAGCGCACTTACCAGAGAACCTTTTCACTGTACTAAACATTGGACCAACTCGCACTTTCTGCAACAAGGCATTTCCCGGCTATGTATGCACATACTTAATTGTCAGAATGTGTCAAGCTGCATACTTTTCCCTTTGCTGCCTTTTCCTTTTCATTCGTCACACCTTGATCAGGATCAAAAAGCAGCCGTGAAAAGGAAAACATGCACGGATCTTTTTAAAGCTGGGAGCTCCCGTGCAAATATACAAAATACAGCAGCTAACCTGGCATTAGTATATAGTACGTACAGAATGTACTATAGTACGGTCAAACTACGATTGTTTGAAGCTTGTCACTTATGAACACCGATGACAAATGAGTCACATTTGGGGTGCAGGTAAAATCTAAAAGTTAGGATTTCTTCATAGGTGAAGCGAGTAAAGCAAGTGCTACGACAGTGTACTACTCCACAACTCAAAATGGACAGCACTTCAATTCTTCAAAGAAAGATTTGTGACAGATCACATAAATCGCATCATTGTCAACTCGATTACGCGAGTAAATCTGTACCAACCAAATTTGTCGGCAACCATAGAATCTGACCAACCAACCACGCAGCTACGTGCAGGGCAAAGCAACAAAACGGAAAACCAGATCCAAGAAGAGACGATCGAGACAATGGCTAGCTCACCGGGCAGCGGGAGGACGATGATGTCCCTGGCGACGACGTCGGCGGTGGCCATGTCGTTGACGCTCATCACGTCGTTGGCCGTGGTCCGGTACCTCCTCGCGATGGCGGCCACGGTGTCCCCTTTCGCCACCACGTACGTCAGGTACACGGCGGGGACGCCGTTGTCCACCCCGCCGAAGCACGCGCAGTGCAGGGGCACGAACAGCGTGGTCCCAGCGTCGACGGCGTCGTCGGCCTCGGCGTCGAGGATGCCGTTGGAGTCCCGGATCCAGTCCGGGGCGGTGAGCCCGCCGTAGACTGTGGAGGCGATGGAGGCGAGCGTGTCCCCCGGGCGGGAGACGTAGCGGACGGAGGTGGCCTTGCGGATGCCGTTGGCGCAGGCGCAGGGGACGGGGACGCGGAGCGGGAGGCCGGCCGGGAGGATGCGGTCGGCGGGGTCCGGGACGGCGAAGTCGATAGAGTTGGCGGCGAGGATGGCGAGCGGGTCGGCGGCGAAGAGCGCGGCCAGCTCGGCGAGCTTGAGGTCGGCGTAGAGGGTGTAGGAGAGGAGAGCGGGGCAGGAGGTGGAGGAGGCGCAGGACTCGAGCGTGGACTTGGACGCGGCGCGGGGGAGGCAAGAGGAGGAGAAGGCGGCGGCAAGGAGGAGGAGGAGGAGGAGGTGGTGGTGGTGGAGTGGGGCGGAGGGGAGTGGCATGACGGTGGTCGGGACTCGGGAGCGGGGAAGCGTGGGTTTGGAGCTGGAGGAGACTGTTGACTGACTCGGAGCCTTGCGATTTCCGAAGGGTGGCGAGGCGAGTGCGGAGTGGAGCATGGAGACTGGAGAGAATGGGAAACGCGCGGCGCTTTGGATCTTGTGCTCGGTGTTCAGGGCAGCGAGGGATTGCGTTCAAGTTAGCTGGGACATTGGGCTTGGCTCGACCCAACTTCTTCCCAATTAGCAGCTGAAACATCCAACATGTAATGGTCAGGGCTCAGATCTGCTCCACGGATATGCCATTTGTATCTGATGAAAGTCATACGTACTAGGAGTGTCGATGTATGGTATACGGGGATACTCGTACATCATGTATTTGTATGGTAACGGGGCGAATACTCATGTCAACTTGGTACTTCGACACCGATATATCTAGGTTCATGCCTCCGAGTTAGGTAATAGCCATACGTCCTGCTTTGGCTTGATTGATATGCGATATGGAATACCAATGATTACAAGGGGAACTCGGCGAGTTGGGAACTCAACGAGGTTGGCTTACAAGGGGAACTCGGCGGGTAAGGAACCCGGCGAGATCGGTTTCGAGGCTAAAGGATTTCGGAGATGACTAGTCGACTAGGGCTCGTAGATCTGATTGAACTTGTTTCCTCCTTGAGGGGTGGGTGCTCCTTATATAGGCGGAGTAAGGCGTAACCTCGTCATGAGTCCTCGTAGTACATGAGTTGGACTCCTTCTTTATGCCATATCTTGAGTCCTCGTAGTATACGAGTCGGACTCCTTCCAAAAGGCGTGTCGAGATTTGTTCTCCGATTCTGATTAGGACATACCAACTTGGGCACGAATACATGGTAGTAGGACTACCCATCATCAAGCCCCCTATCAGTATGTGTGATGGAGCCAAAATTTAAATTAGGTAAACCCTGATTTGAGGTGACGCCAAGCCGGGCTGCAGAACTAGATGGGCCTAACCCCTTTATCGCGGTCTAAACCCATTTGGCGAGATTCACGAATGGTGATGTCATGATTACTTTTTTGTGTCATAATGGTTTTATTCGTGCCTCGGGACGGTTGCGTTTCCCCAGGCGTAGTGCGCTGAAGCGTTGGGGCGGTTTGTCATTTCTTGGGTGTAGTGCACTTTTGTCTTTGTGTTTGTCTTTGTGTGTTTGATGTGACAAATTCCTTTGTTCTTCTGCGTATCCGTATTGCCATAGGATCGCGTAATTTGTTATATGCCTCCGAGCCCTCGACTGTTTGTGCGAGTTAGCAGGAACTCGGATGGACAGTCTGAAAAAACTTCGCTGTGGTAGCTCTCGACTGTTTGTGCGAGTTAGCAGGAACTCGGATGAATAGTCTGAAAAAACTTCGCTGTGGTAGCCCTCGACTGTTTGTGTGAGTTAGCAAGAACTCGGATGAACAGTCTGAAAAAACTTCGCTGTGGTAGCCCTCGACTGTTTGTGCGAGTTAGCAGGAACTCAGACGAACAGTCTGAAAAACTTCGCTTGAGAAGCTCTGTACTCGTGTCTCAGGGTAGGTGCCGTAGTCGGGGAGGCGAAATGAATTGAGAAACTCGTGCCATGCTTGGCCCCGCGCAGATGCGAGACAACTGTCCGCCGTTGCGTAGAAGAGGCGAACCGAGTTAAGAAACGTCGGTTTACTCGCTTGTTCTTTGCAAGGCGCTGGTGCCGCCGGACCCTGGGTAGAGGATTTGAGTTGAGGAACTCGTGCTCTTATTTAGCCCCCGGACGGATTCTGGGCGTGAGGCCTGTGTGCCGGTGTCATGGGAACAACGTAAAGTTGAGGAACCCAAAGGAAAACTTGTCCCAGGACTTTGGGCGAGGCTTATGGACAGCTGACATGACTCGGGATGGCGAAACGGGGCGCGACCTCGTGTACATGCCAGCCCCCGAGCGCATACGAGGCGGTTATACGGCGACCAAACTCGAGGAGACGGAACGAGGCGCGAACTCGTGTTCGTGCCTAGCCTCGAGCCGTCAGATGCTTGTGTGCTATGGACTGGGAGGGCGAATCGAGGTATAGACTCGTGCCGATCTCCGAGTCTTAGCGAAGCATGTTAGAGGCGTTTTGAGTATTTGCTTGATGGAGGCCGAAGAATGTGGTCCCAGTATAGATACTGCGTCCGTGGAGTCACGGGTTTCCAATGAGGAAGTCATCTGGGGTGAAACCCCCGGGAAGCTATAATATTTGGAGAGTCGATCAATGTTCCACGTGTTGGGTAGCGCGGAGCCGTGGTCGGCGAGTCTGACAGTGCCGGGTCGCGGGTTGGCGACGATGGTGTAGGGTCCTTCCCACTAAGGAGATAATTTGTTTTCGTTGGTGCAGTGATGACGACGCCAGTTCCCGAGCCTGTGAAGGTAATTTATCTATATCGAAATAGAAAGTCTAGATCTTACTTGTTTAGTCGTTATCCGTATCATCGAAGCGATCGGGTGGCGTTTGCTTGATCCGGGCGGCCAGGGTCCGCGAGTGGCTGCTTTCTTCCCGGTTTTTGCGGCGGTGACGTCATATAGTGGGGCGGAGACGCTTCCTGTTCAGATGGTCCCCGCGGCTGCCATGCCACACGCTGGCTGGCGCGTGCGAGTCCTGGCGTCGGCTCGTCGACGAGGACGTGCCGTCCAAGGTGTAGTGTCGGGTCCTGCCATGAAAGCATGCGGGAAGTCGTAGTCGAACCTTTCAGGAGTTGGGATTGATCGAACGATCAAGTCGTCATCAGGGAGGATTTGCTCGGGACTATTTGACCCTCGACTGCTGTGTGGAGAGTTCTGTTGGTAGTAACGTCTCAGAGGGGAACGGAGGCGCTTTCTGTTCAACTGGTGCCGGAGGTCGGATGGATGCAACTCGACCTGGTGGCGATCGAGCCTTTTATCCATTAGTCGGGGCGCGTGGATGCGCTTGGCCATCTTGCTTCGTAGATCGCGTGGATCGGAAGCGTACGGGTTGAAGCTTGAGCGGCCGTGAGGAGTAGACACGACTCGCAGAGCTGTCGGGTGAGTTGGCGATGCGAGGCGTCGCTGAAGTCGGTGAGCCGTGGCGTGACGAGGAGTGTCGGCGTAGCTATTGTAAGTCCCGAATGAGACATCGTAGAAACCCTCGTCGTTGAAGCCGGTGTACGCCATCTCTTCGGTGAATATCGTCGGAGTAGATCCAAACTGACGTAAGGGCCCCACGGTGGGCGCCAGCTGTCGATGTATGGTATACGTACTCGTACAGCATGTATTTGTACAATAGCGGGGCGAATACTCAGATCAGCTTGGTACTTCGACACCAATATACCCAGGTTCAGGCCCCCGAGTTGAGTAATAGCCCTACATCCTGCTTTGGCTTGATTGATATGCGGTATGGAATACCAATGATTACAAGGGGAACTCGGCGAGTTGGGAACTCGACGAGGTTGGCTTACAAGGGGAACTCGACGGGTAAGGAACCCGGCGAGATCGGTTTCGAGGCTAAAGGATTTCGGAGATGACTAATCGATTAGGCCTCGTAGATCTGATTGAACTTGTTCCCTCCTTGAAGGGTGGGTGCTCTTTATATAGGCGGAGTAAGGCGGTAACCTCGTCATGAGTCCTCGTAGTACACGAGTCGGATTCCTTCTTTATGCCATATCTTGAGTCCTCGTAGTACATTAGTCGGACTCCTTCCAAAAGACGTGTTGAGAGTTGTTCTCCGATTCTGATTAGGACATACCAACTTGGACATGAATATATGGTAGGAGGACTACCCATCATCAAGGAGTATCTCATTCAGTCCCTTGATTGGCTTCGGACAGAGGATCCAGATCCGCACGTTGCACTGTGCTGGGGCTCGCTCGTCTGATTTGTAATTGTGGTGGCTGTTTTTCCCGTCTGACTGGGCATGCACGATGTCGTTTGTTTTCTGATCCAACCAGATTCATCAGAGTTGCATATGGCTTCTTTTTTATGTACAGCCGCCCCTTTAATTTTCGGTATTGATTAGAGAAAGTTACGCTGTTGTTAAGTAGGGAAAGCTAAACAGAAAAGGTTATATTGTGGTCAACGTTTGATCATGCTAGCAAGTGGCGGATCCAAAAATTTATTAACAGAGATGCCACATTTGATACGCAATCTAATGGTCTTGTACAAACATTACAAATCCAACGAATAAGTAACATTTTTGTCAAAAACATGATACAATCAGTTTAATAAGGTCCATAGCATCATAATCCAACACATAAGTTCAAAATTCGCTAGAAGTAGAATACAAATAGTTCAACAAGTTCTAATAGTGTCATAAATCTAACATATAGATTCAAAATTTATCAAAAGTACAATACACATAGTTCAATAAATGTGACTAATAAAATCATTTAAGAATACTATTTTTCAACTTTATTCTCCACTAGTTTTATCATAGGAATACGCTTTCAACACTCGTCATCATCGTATTTAAAAACAATATCAATTTGACAAACATGTGTACATCAACTAAATCTTTGAGGTTGTGAGTTTTCATCTTTGGGATTTTTGATTTAGGCTGAATTTACATATAATATGAATTACTCTCAAGTTTTTTACAATTTCTTTAGGGGTAGCATGGCAACTACGCACCTCCTAGATCCGCCTATGATGCTAGCCAAGCTAGCTGGACTAGCACTCACGTGTCCGTCCCGTGACTTTCTCTGTTTATCGTCGTGAGATCTTGCAGTCTTATGTAGCATGTATAATATGAGGTTAAGTCTTTATATGCCCTATATATAAAAAAATACCTTGTATGTCTACAATATGCGGGTCACCCCATGTTGCTCGTGTCCGACATGAACAGCGACTAGCACTTGCACTTGTGTTTTCTGAGAGCAGCTACTAATTCAGCCACTGCCACACCAATGTTGTATCATGGGGCTAAGCTCATGTACTTTCAGACTTTCAGTATCGCCCTCAGGCCATATAAGCGGAACGCTAGAATCGCCAGCCGGGGCAAAATGTTCGGCGATGACCAGCCCATCATCTCGTCTGATCTCGAGAGCATTGGGCCAATTCGGCCGCACGAACGAGCGCGCTCACCGGAAAACCAGGCCCACGACGTGGCTGCGGTGACGCCGGGGCTGGTGATGCGTCGGCGGGGAAGCGCGACGGGGCATCACAGGCCGTGGCTATTATCTCTTGGGGCGGACAACACGATGTTGGTTGCCCGTGCCGTGGCTTCGCGATAAGAAACTGAAACGCTGTCTTGTGGAGGGTGATCTCGAGCGTGTACTTTTACCAGGGATCACTTCATCCATGCATGGTCCCTCTCCTTTGGTTTTCCTTCTGCATCCTTGTAGGGGCACGCATGAGCTATGACAGGTTGCTTTCGACGACTATCTGTCCAGGCTAACCTCTATCCGTCTCGCAGAATCCCCAGAATATTAGTTCCTGAAGATGCCATTAAACCGCACATGCACTAGCTAGTCGGTCCTCGATCGGAAGTCGCCATCAGAGACTCACGAAAACCATACAGCTTCAGCGCCGTGCTCGATCTAGGACGGATTTGAATCCTCCACGATTACGTAGTTACGCATGGTTGATGCATGCAGTGGCGGAGCTAGAAATTTTCAAAGCGTGGGCAAACCTTAATTTTGTGGTCCATCGAGAATAGCAAGCAGCAGCGAATGCATTTTTTAGGTTATTAGTACTGCTGCAGTGCTCTGATGTGTTTGGACTTCGCTCTGTTGGAAAGCAGTGGCAGCGAATGCATTGTTCCACGCAGCCCACACGAGCGGGAGTGGCAACGCGCAGCCCACGAGCGAGAGTAGGAGCACGAGGCCCACAACTGCAGAGCACGGGCCAGGAGCGCAAGTCGTCGTCTAGTCTGGGTAATTCGTTGTTCCAGCATTCACCGTTGCCAACAGGGACTCACAGGAGGTCAATGCCGCGCCGCCGTGAAGCTCGGGCACTTGCCCAGGCTGGAGGGACGGTAAATCCGCCAGTGGATGCATGCGTGGTACCATGCCATTCTATCATGGACATTTCAGATTAGAGAAACAATTCATGACTGTTATTGGTATCGGGTACAATATCGCCGCATGCCGGATATATTCAGTATTGTATCATTTGTGGGGGAAGAGCATGCACCGTTAGTATTTTCGTCTTTGAGTATTAATCATGTATTATATTTGTTTTAAAATAGGTGACGTTTTAATTTTGTACAGTCTCTAATGTATAACCTTGACAATTAATTTTTAAACGAGTATGTAAGTAAAATATTATAAAAGTTCATATTGTGAAATGATTTAATGATAAATCTAATGATACTATTTACATCTAGCTAACCTAAGTCATTTTAAATTAATTAGCAGTTAAAGATAAATACATTTGACTACATATTTTTTTAAACACCACTGTTGGGGTAAATCGCCAACATCAGAGATAACGACTTCAAAAAGGAGAAGATGCACATATCGTTGTTGCTGGATCCAACTAGTAAAAGTCAGATAAATGGTTTTCACCCCAGAGAGCATGGATCTGTGCTCGAAACACTTCAATATCCTCGTCTCCGTATCTAACCAATGAAGGTCGGACTGCCAGTGGCATGCCAAGCCTCCTAGGACACCATCAAAACCATCCAGAACTCTTCCGAGCGTGCACTCACCAACCCGCACCTAGGTTGCATGGACGCAACCAAGATCTATCACGTCGGATCTGATTGACTGGGCAGTCCTCCACCTCGCCGGACAATCCCCAACTCGTCACGGAGTGAAGGGGAGGGAGAAGGATGAACCACTGCCAGGATCCACCAGATCCGGCCATACTCGTGAGCACACCACTCGTGCGCCACAAGGCCATAGGGAGCGCCTCCCCCGCGAATTGACCACCAGCGGATGAGGAGCCGCTGACGCGCCACACCGGGCGAGCCCACCAGGAAGGCTCCCCCACGAAGGGCCGTCTCAAGCCGTTGAGGCTATCGCACTGCCGCCAGCGGGTGAGACGCCAATGATGGAGGCAGAGAAGGAGCACGTGGAGGGTGAAAAAAGAAACCTTATCACCAGCTAGGCGGCCGTCGGCGCCAACGGCCAGAAGTATATGCGGGGACGATGCCTTGTCACCTCCCCCACACCCGCGGGCGACACTGGAGGCCCGTTCCCGGTGTGTTTTGCGAGTAGCTACTATAATGCCTCACCGCCATGCATGAATCGATTAATGCCAAGTTGTCAACGCATGTGCTCGATCGTTAGTGCCATGAACTGTCAACTCTTGCTCCAAGACATATACTGTATACATCACTTAATTTCACTAGTGACATGAACGTTGGACGCTACCTGAAGTGGAAGCTAGCGTCCTTGACGACCATGAAATGTACTACTACAACGTCTGACCGTCAAAGATATATAGTATTCCGAGTATTAATGTTATGGAACTATATATAGAAGATGATGCTAAAAATGTCATAGAGTACAGTTCGACTCACTCCATATATATGTTGAGTTACACTAGAATTAAAGTTGAATCAATGCACAAATTAAATTCCTGGAAAATGTTCAACTTAATTTTTTGGTGTACAAAATGCATAATTGCACCATTGGACCATTATATAGGTTTGAAGAAACATTAAAAATATAATGGTAAAAAAGTACAAATCTACAGTGTCTACTTCATAATTTTCATGAGAACAGGCAGAGAATGGGATCGATCGATCGGACGTTCAATTGCAACAAGTGTAGCACTATGTATGGCATCTCATTCACAACCGCCACGTGAGCGAAGTAATGAGCCTAGCTAGCCATTCCTTTGTCATATATACATGCCGAGCCAGACGTGCTTAAATGCTTGGTCAGTTCCTGTCCCTGATCCCCTTCTAAGTGTCAGTGCTTGCATGCTCACATTTACTGCCACCAGCCCACCATTATACTACTACATGGTGTATTACTGTATTATTAGTAATACCAGATCCATGAACTAGTACCGCGCAATATGCATGTATTTATCTCCAAGATTAATTTGGATGTATTATACTCATATTAGTATGTAGCTTTCGTGGAAAAACATATTTTAATAGTATGAACGCCCATGTGTGCTGTGCCATTTTCATGTACTGATGTAAACTTGGTTAATATTATTTGATGCCAATGCAGAAATGCAAGGACTGAATCTGAGGCGCATGAAAGATGAAATTGGTAGTAGATGCTCTTCATGAGTAGTTGGTCAGAACAGGTGAGAACTTCACACCACATAGTTCATCTGTGCTCTTTTACATTATTCCCATGAACATGCAGCTAGCCTAGTATATTAGTATATATATCTGTATATCTGCTCATGGCTTCACTGTGGACGACAGATCAGAATGAAAATCTTGATGGACAAATATGTTTAATTAAAGGCAGCTAGAAAATCAAATCAAATTTGCACATGTTATATAGTAACAAGAACAGAAGGAGGAGCTACATAAGCAGATGACATACCAACTTACTCTAGAAGCAAAGTGCTGGAACAATCATGAGGCATAAAGTGCAGATGCTGGTTAAAGGGATTGAAGCCTGGTCCGAGATCACCATGTCATACACTCCATATATGCAAGAGTAATAGGTACTCAAGCAAACATGTATATGATGTATGTGGAGACCTAGAACCAGACAACAACCCCCTTAACCAACTTCAACCTGGACATGCAGTCCGAACAAGCTAGCTAACAGACCAATCAAACTCATCAGCAAGAGATGAAAAGCTACTTCGCCATAGATATATGGGAAGCAAATAGAAGAAGATGGCAAGTAGGCGAAGGAGAGAAGAACTGGCTAATGGAGAAGAGATCGAGAAGGGGAGCTAGGGCTGGGGGTTTTGAAGAGGAAGGAGGGAAGGGGCAGTGCCTCTGGATGGGCCACTGAATTCCCATTTATTGAGAGGCTTGCCATTGGACACACACGAGCTGTGCACTGATAGCTACTGTAAACGGACTTTATTGCTTGTGGTGCAGAGTGTAGAGGAGACTGCCGTGTGTACATGTATGGAGTGAAGAGATTTTCAGGGAGTAGGAATAGTCGTGCAGAAGCTATATAGTACGTGTGTTTCAACTCGTTTACGTTTAGTTTTTCTCTATTATTATTCAGGTTCAGTTCACTACTATATTTCTCTCTCGGTTTTTTTATTAGGGTTTTTCTAACGCGCGTGAGTAATGCTTTCTCAGTAGTATATGTCTGAAGTTTTGGATCAATCTAGTATTCCACACACGTCACAAAATTAATCAAACGCCAAGAAATCGGCGGATTGAGCATAAAGTCAGGCTAATTTACAATTAGCAATACAGTTTTGATCAATTTGTACTACTGAGCTATAGATGATGACGTGAGATTTTTTTTTCCATACATTGTTTCTCACGACTTCTTATTTTATTGGGAAAATTTAGTTTGGCCAACTAAGAAGAAGTGAATTCTCAAGTATGGCACTAACTTTTTTCTACTCCTCCCATTTTTGTCATTTGTCTATTACTTACGGCTACTCTCGCCTGGTCAAACAGGTTTTACTGTTAAGTAATCCATTGAAAATTCAAAAAAAATTACTGAAATACAGGGGCACTTCTAAAATACTACGTACTTGCATCATCTCAGATAGTCAGATACCATGGGCCGGTGTAAATTTCCTGCGGGCGGATGGAGCAGGATGGCTGACGTCCAGCGTTAACTCGCGGACGTGGCAGAATCCCAGTGGTTAGCAGCCTGTGCCCCCAGGTTGGCAGCAATTATGGGGTCATGATGCGGCTGTGATTGAGGTGGTGGAAAATAGCCACTGGAAAAGCTGATTTCTCGGGGAACGCAGAAGATCCCGACTCCCCATGTAAGCATTCAAGGCGAGTTAACTCTCCGCATGGGTCCACATATTTTTGTTCAAGAAAAAAAAAGAGGAAGAAACTTTCAATGATGCATCTACCTTCTGCTAGTTCGTGCAGCTTGACGCAAGCAGTAATTTTGGTGACTCACCTGCCCAAGGTACTGTCGTACTGCCCTGTTTCCTAAGCACATCATTCTTTTCTGGGAGTTGCTAGGCGTCGGACGTCCGATCCGATACCACGATCGGACGCCTAGCCAGCCGTTCGATTGGAGCGTGAGTAGCCGTTCGATTTCTTTCCCTTAGCTCGCACCACATCCATCCCCCACAGCATTCCACCAAAAGGCTCAACACAACACGCTCCCATCCCTCTGCCCTGCAGCTCGTTCCCCTCCTCAAAACTCATCCTTTTCAAACCAAATCCAATAGATTCCTCCTGCTAATGGCGCATCTGGTTGGAGAAATCGAGTTCCCTCCACAAAATCACCCTCTTTTCAGGCCCCCTCACCAAGTTCTTGCCAGGAATGGAGCTGATGCGCCGCCGCGCCGAGGATACACGAGCTCACTGTTGTTGGAACAAGAAGATGAGATGTGGTATCAGAATCCTCCCATCGGAGAAGCCCTTGAACATAGAATCCCATTTGATTCCCCTGATTTGGTATGTTCTTTAATACCTAGTTTCATTTGTTTTTATTCTTTTGAGATTTGTGCTCCCAGTACTGTAGAAACCAGATGTTTCACCAAAACAAGCCTTCTTGTGTGTTGTGCAGAGCATGTCTAAATTTCTGCACATTACTCCCAAAGAGTCTGTTGTGCTAATTAGTCATATGTAATATAAGATTTTTTTCTAAAACCAACACTAATTACGGACATTCATTAATTGTTCCATGAGCATCTGGTCTAACTCTTGGTTATTTTAGCTGGAAGATGGAGTAAGCTATTAGAAAAAAAAAGTGTCTCAATGCAGCATGGTGGTGATTTTGTTTACCGGGCAGCACGGAACAAAGCTTCTGCATTTAGATTGATTCATTGTGTATTTATATCTGCTAGTGATAAAATGTTAAGGAAAATGCAACATCTGTATAAATGTTTGTGCTGCATTAAATTAGTATGCTCAACGAAATAAGTGAATAGAAGAATTAGTGATTATAGCTTCTATTTATTTGTTGAATATGATAAATAACTCTATCTTATAACCGCAACAAGTGAGCATGCTTACTGCAACTTGGATCATGTTTATGTATGGGAAAAATAGATAACCATATATGTTTGAAACAAAATCCTTGCAGCTACAACATTGAGTTACAAGCCAGAAATTTCTACACAGTAGGTGTGTTTGGCAGATTTCAAAAGTTGCTTTCTGCTACAACAAGTCTCATGATAAACATGGCTGAAGAGGATGAAATGCTATTCTTCCTTGTTCCAACGAATGTCAAGAACTCAAAGACCCATAGCGTGTTAGTTCATCAGGAAGACAACACCTATGTGTGCAGTTGCAACATGTTTGAAATGGATGGCCTTCTGTGTCACCACATTCTGAAGGTAATGGTACATCTAAATGTGCAAGAAATACCTAAGAAGTACCTTTTGGAGAGGTGGTCAGAAGATGCTATAGTCCATCAAAGCAACACAAGTCAGCATCGGCAATTTGGAGTCCCTCAAACAAATACCTTGCGATTTAATGCCCTTTGTAGGAAAATGGCGCACTTGGCATCCGATGCTTGTTTCTCTGAACAAACTTACAAGATTGTGGCGGGTGGTGTTGACCACTTAGCTTCCATAGTGGCTGAATCAAAAAAGGTAGGCGGTGGTGGAGAAGACGAAGCGCAAGCTTGAAACTCGAATACATTCAAGAATCCCCCGCATTCTATGAAAAAAGGTCGCCCAGAAGAGAAACACAAGAGAAAGAAGCCCGGTATGGAAGTTCAACAAGGAAAAAGGAAGAATATGGTCAAAAAGGGCAAGATCTGTTGTTCTTATTGCAAGGAGGATGGTCACAATGTCCAAACCTGCAAATTCTTGGAATTCGCGAACCAACGAGATGTTGATTTGGCGGAAAAAGAGAAGTGTCAGACTGAGCTTAAGCTGTAGCTTCCCTTTATTTCTACTTGCGATTATAATTGATGATTTCTAGTCCATTAGTACTATTTGTGCTTCTGACTATAATTGGATTTAGCTCTAGGACTTTGGAAAAGCCTTATTTTGTGAACTGCAATCCAGCTGGGGGATGATATGTATCTATTCTAAATGCTAAGGCCTAATTTCTGTTAATATGGTAGTACTATTATGAATCAACTTATGAGGTACACATATTGGTAATTTCTACTAAAAAGTTTGTGCCTAAGCTGAACCTCTCTCATGATCAGTTTACATCAACTTGTCCAGAGATCTGCCCCATCATCTTAGTTGCTCCACCAAATGAAATGATGTTCTTGCTTATGAGCTATTATTGGTTTATCTATGGCTGTATTAAACTGTTAAGAGCAGTACTGCATATCTCCCTTAGTGCATCATTTTTCTTATAAGAACCTGACACCACACTGATCTGGCCTAAACAGCATGATGATGCCTTTTTTTAGATTTCCAGATTTGCTCCTGGGCATAAAATTCTTAGGCCATGTGTCTTCTACCCTCTGGATAAGTTGGTTATACTTGTGAGATGCCTTTTATGCCAAAAGCTCTGTTTAAAACCTGCTGGAATCAAAATTTGGTTGAATTTGGCTTTTAAACCTTTTTGGGGCTGAACCTAGTGAATTTAATCATTAACCTATTTCCACTAACTCAAATTGATTGAAACTTTGGCAGAAGGTGGTTGACAGCATATTCTTGCAACCTGGATATTTTCAGATTTTTCCTACTTCTAGAAGTGTATGAATTCTGCAATTTGGTTCAGGTTTAGCAAAAGTTCAGAAATGTTGTTCTGCAAACTGGTACTTAACTGTTTGGTGGAATGTCCTGAAAATTTAAACCTGGGTTCCCTAAATTGTTATGCACCTCCTGTAAAATTTTCAGAATTTTTGGAACCATTTTGAAGGTAGTTACAGTTCAAATGCCATTTGAGGCAGATTTGAAGTTTTGAGCAAAATTTGATCAAAATGAATTTTTTTTATTTGAAATTAATTATGTAGCCTCTAAATATATTCACTTGCCTCCAGGAATTTTTGAATTTCTGAATCGCCCAAATGAATTGACTTTTTCCTGGTGTAGTACCTTTTGTATCTCAATAGAAAAGAAAAGGAGTTAAATGCTCCTGGGCATAACATTCTTAAGCCATGTGTCTTCTACCCTCTGGATAAGTTGGTTATACTTGTGAGATGCCTTTTATGCCAAAAGCTCTGTTTAAAACCTGCTGGAATCAAAATTTGGTTGAATTTGGCTTTTAAACCTTTTTGGAGCTGAACCTAGTGAATTTAATCATTAACCTATTTCCACTAACTCAAATTGGTTGAAACTTTGGCAGAAGGTGGTTGACAGCATATTCTTGCAACCTGGATATTTTCAGATTTTTCCTACTTCTAGAAGTGTATGAATTCTGCAATTTGGTTCAGGTTTAGCAAAAGTTCAGAAATGTTGTTCTGCAAACTGGTACTTAACTGTTCGGTGGAATGTCCTGAAAATTTAAATCTGGGTTCCCTAAATTGTTATGCACCTCCTGTAAAATTTTCAGAATTTTTGGAACCATTTTGAAGGTAGTTACAGTTCAAATGCCATTTGAGGCACATTTGAAGTTTTGAGCAAAGTTTGATCAAAATGAATTGCGGATAAGGCATAACTGCGGGTTGATTTTTGGAAGATCTAAAGTGATCATTCCACATAAAATAAAATCAATCTTTCCTGTTATAAACATGTATGAACGAGAGATGTAAGGACATTATGCTGAAACTAAGTCAGAATTCGTAACATTTATGAAACCTATCATAAACATGTATGAAAGGGAGATGTAAGGACATTATGCTGAAACTAAGTCAGAATTCGTAACATTTATGAAACCTGTCATAAACATGTATGAAAGGGAGATGTAAGGACATTATGCTGAAACTAAGTCGAAATTCGTAACATTTATGAAACCTGTCATAAACATGTATGAAAGAGAGATGTAAGGACATTATGCTGAAACTAAGTCGGAATTCGTAACATTTATGAAACCTGTCATAAACATGTATGAAAGGGAGATGTAAGGACATTATGCTGAAACTAAGTCGGAATTCGTAACAGTTATGAAACCTATCATAAACATGTATGAAACGGAGATGTAAGGACATTATGCTGAAATTAAGTCGGAATTCGTAACATTTATGAAACCTGTCATAAACATGTATGAAACGGAGATGTAAGGACATTATGCTGAAACTAAGTCAGAATTCGTAACAGTTATGAAACCTATCATAAACATGTATGAAAGGGAGATGTAAGGACATTATGCTGAAACTAAGTCGGACATTATGCTGAAATTAAGTCGGAATTTGTAACATTTATGAAACCTATCATAAACATGTATGAAAGGGAGATGTAAGGACATTATGCTGAAACTAAGTCGGAATTCGTAACATTTATGAAACCTGTCATAAACATGAATGAAAGGGAGATGTAAGGACATTATGCTGAAACTAAGTCGGAATTCGTAACATTTATGAAACCTGTCATAAACATGTATGAATTGCGGATAAGGCATAACTGAAACATATTCGAAATCGATATGAGAGGTGGACTGCGGATAAGGCATAACTGCGGGTTGATTTTAATGAACGCAAGTTCTAGATGCAAAAATGACGGAACAAGATGGTGTGATAATCTGGACCGAACGGTCCATAATTTAGTTTCTATGTTTCCACTGAAACTTAGTTTTCACGGGATACTTTTTCAAGTTTTAGAGAGTCCAGGAGTCGTTTAGGCCAAGTTCACAAAATTTAATAAAATGTTTAGAGTGAATGTTTTGGATAGCTTCACAATCTCATATGGACCAAAGATGTTTCATTGAGTATCAGGACAACCTGAATGGAAAAAACAAAGTGTAATTGATTTCCGTAATTGTTAAGAACAAAATGTTAAACTTTTAGATTCTCCATTCGATAGCAATGACGTGAGAAATGATGAATTAGACTGCATGCATCAGGAATCAGCTCAAATGACCTCCAAATAGCTACAACAATGCATCGGTCATAAAAAACAATACTAATATTACTGAAAATTACATCTAACTCATCTCATACATTATTTTTTGTATTCTGGAACCTCAAATATAAAAGAATGAAAATATACAATTTCATACCGAAGGAACAAAATCAACTAAAAATCTGAATCGGTGCAATAAAGCAACACATACCATACAAATCAAGCACTCTACTTAGAAACAAACCAAAATTAATCCCCAAATCCCTACCCGTACATAGTCCTTCTTCTAGATCTGGAGGGGACACGCTTGGGGGCTTGGATCTTGGGCGGCCCGAGAGCGGCGGCGGATCCGGGGGAGTGGCGTGCTGAGCGGCCGGGACGCTGGAGCGGCTGGCCGGAGAGAAGGCCGGCGAATCCGAGCAGCTGCAGCGGCGCGGCGCTCGGCGGTGACACGGGTGCGTGGTGCTGCGGAGGAGGTGGCCGGAGGAGCGGTGGCAGCCGGCGCAGGGGCGCACGAGGGAAGCTCCGGGTGGCGCTCAGACTTGGGCAGGGGCACGCGGCGGCGCGGCTCAGCCGAGGAGCGGAGGCGCGCGTGGAGAGGCAGCAGCGTGCTGGAGAAGCGGAGCCGAGAAGTGAAGCAGCGTGCGTTGTTCTGGGCTTCACGTGATGGCAGGCTGGCAGCTCAGTGGATAAGGGCGGTGGCATTTTCCCTGTAATTGTTTCTGAAATCTCGGCCGTTGGTTCCTGCCACGCGAATGGTGCGATACGCGTCCGACGAATCCTGTGATCGGACGTCCGACGCAAACACTTTCCCTTCTTTTCTGTTCATTTCGATACAAATAGTAGATTGTTTCTTGTGAGAAAATTATGCTTCCGGTCATTCCGTGTTGTTGAACAGTGATATACTGATTTTGTAAGCAGCCATAAAAATCGGTTTTGTAAATCAGTTTACGGTTTGCCGTACCACGGATCAATCCACAGGAAAAGCAAGAAAACGAAAATCCAAAAAAGCTAATGAAGGAAATAACTTAAGAACACAAATGCATTGAGAAAATCTTTTTTTATTGTATTTTCGTGGATTTTCTTACTGTTTCAAATGCCTCTCATGATTAGGCCAAAGCTCTCTTGAGCAGCCCCTAACTAGAGTTTTCACAATGCTTACAAAAGAGTTGAGAGATAAGCACCTCTTACCCCTCCTTTTATAGTGGTGGAGGCATACCTCCCACCACTTGGGCCTTAAGCCCACTTAGATGGTATGAGCACTTAGCACGCATCACAAAGCGTCTAAGTGACTCACCCACCATCTATCTTTCCTTCTACCTTAAGCAACTAACCCTAAACCGTTTCCCGGCCACCGCCGCAGTTTCTTGGTTATGCTTCGGTAGATTCCGCATTTTTACCAAAACGTCTTCGCACTGACTTGGTCCTCACGTCTCGTCTCCACCCGCTTTCTTGTCCTCCGCGTACATGCTTTTAAGCCGCATGATGTCGTCGCCACCTCTTTGACCGCATCTCAGCTCTCCAAGCCTCATGCCGGTCCATATGGCCGAACCATCGCCGCACCCAACTTGCACCTGCACACAATAGACCAAGCAAAGCGTTGCGAGCACAAGTTTTCCACTTGACCCAAGTTAGTCGAGAAAAATCTTTCATCCACTCAATTTGTCCTTGAGACAAATTGAGAAACTTAAACAATCAATCACAATGCAAATAAGTCAAACCACGAATTCATACAACCAAACATTCAACTCCTCACAAGATGGTAAAATATTCATCACAAATATTGTCAAAGTCAACACATAACTCACAGAGAGGGTGCATATCATCCGAGCCATTAATAAGAGAATGTAAGGTAAGTATGATGCTTATTCTGATATCTTCATTTCATCTCAAATAAACATTATAGACACCTTAAATAATGGATTATATATCTGAAAAATAAGAATGGGTAGTACCTTAAGTTAGATATGCACTAGAGCTAGCATTAAGAGACAGTTGCATGCAAACGTATATAGGTCGTCTTTTGAGCTTCAACTATTCATGAAGGCAACTTTTTTTTTATAGATATCTCCTCCTACCCTCTACTCCTTACTGCTATGTCACAGAACTAGGAGTCACCTTATGTCAAAGAATTAACGACTATGTAACCACTAATTTTAGGAATATTCATTAGGGCAACAAGCCCGGAGGGAGCTCCTAATGGGATTCATCTCCCTCATTGGCCTCCTCTCTGATACAATCTCCCTCGTTGGCCTCCTCTCTGATACCATCTCCCTTGTTGGCCTCCTCTCCGAGATCTCAACCTTTGACCAGAGCCTAATGGTATCAGGTTGTTGGTGCTACTGGTACTATGGCCGCCCCTAATGGTAGGAATTCGACGTTGCCTTCACATCCCTAATTCCTTTTTCCTCAAATCCTAAACTTTGAGTTGGATTTCATAAAACCATAAGCCTAACCATTGGTCCTTCTGGTGGGTCTCACTTATCGGTCAACTTTGTTATGCTGACATACAGACCCCACCATCCGAAACCCATCTAACCTCAGCATATCCAATCCTAGGTTGTCGCCACGACCGACAAACTCAAATCCTAAGCTTATGTCGACCCCTACATCTGGAACACAGTTCTATTAATTAGTCGCATGCCACTGATCGATAGATCCCATTGTGTATATTTGCTCCAAAACCCTATCAACAGTATAAGACATGGTTCCCTATGCTAGCTGTAGCATGATGTCAGCATCTGGGCTCCATATCTCATATTCTTTTTGGATACCCTCTTCCAATCTTATTCATTGCACCATGTGGTGTGATACTGATCCTCCTGTAGGGATCGGTTGCTTAATCGATCATAATAGTCTAATCAAGCTCTAGTCCTTGTGCCAACGTGGCACTTGGATAGTCTGTAATACCTCTCATTGCTGCGATCGTAAGGTTTTGGGAATTATTTCGGATCCTTAGAATCCCTCTAACTGGTGTACTACTAGACAACCGCATAAGCCTTGTCTTGAACCGTGGACAAGCGGTCCTTGCAAGTCAACTCTAATTCCAATGGTCAACATTTCATGTTCTCGATTGGAATTAATTCCAACCCTGAGAACCTATGTCGTCTATCACCTGTTGGTTATGAAATCGAATTCCTTTTAAGATAACGCTTATCTGGGAACTTACCAAATGCACTCGTGTCACCCTTGTTGTCTTTTCCTCGATTCCTATTAAAACATCACATCATCGCCAATCCTCCCTTGTTTCTCATTTGCATTGAGTTATTTGCAGTTGTTTATTTATTTGCTTGCATTCTATTTCTTTTACGACAAGTAGGGAGTGATGGTGATCAGAGGACTCCCGATCTTCATGGTAGGAACGATAGCTAGCAATGCCTAGATGGAAATTCAACCCCAACAACACACGCCAACACGATAGCCTTTGGGAAACTTGGAACCAAATCAACCTTGCTCTAGACGATCCTTACACGATCCAAAGGATATGCAAGGTCTAAATGTGGATTCCCCTATCTAGAGGGATTAACCCTAGATTAAGGAGCAAAGCTCTACATAAAGTCTAACCCTAATTAGTGGGGGTCGTAAGGTATTTATAGTCTAATCCTTCACCTACAAGATACATGGGCTGTGGCCCATTTTACTGCGCGCAGGCAGGTCCGGACGGTCCAAATTCTGGCCGGAGGGTCCGGATGGCCGGAGTATTAGGGTCCTTCCGGGTGGCAGTCTGGGCTTTCTAGAGGAGATCCGGATCTTCATCCAGAGGGTCCGGGGTTTCCGAAGGAGATCAGGACCTTCATCCGGAGGGTCCGGGCCTTCCAAAGAAGATCCAGAGGGTCCGAGCCGGATCCGGACAGTTCGGGTGGCGACTTTAGTGTACGTCCGGAGGATTTGAGGCAGCCATCCGATTGGAGCTTGATTTGGCGTGACTTGACTTAGCACTTGATGTCTCCTCCTTGGTCCCTTCGCCCTCTACCTTGGACGGTCCTTCATACCTCAGCATGCATAAAGTTGGTACATTAGGTAGCATCCCATTCATGTTCAAATCAAATCGAAAAGCATCAAGGAGAAGATTCACCTCATGTTGGTCTTTCGCTTGAGCGCGTGTCATCGATCCAACAAATGGATGTGGACTTGAGCGTGAAGTAATGTCGTCCATGGTGATGTTCGCATCAGACGGGGTTGAACAAAGACGAGTTGCTGGAGAAGGAGGAATATGTCAAAAGGCATGCTCCCTTGTTCTTAATCATTTTGATCATATATTTTCATAGTCATTATATTTGGTCGATTATAGACATGCATGTTGTTTGCCAATTGTTTATAAAATGATTTAAGCATCAGTTCCAACTAAATCCTGAGTTGCCATGCCATTTTTTATCTAGAGTAATTGTCTTGTTAATTACCAGAGCAGTAAATCCTTTCATGTCTTGTCCGAGGATTACTTTCATCATGAATCATTGAATTGTTATGACATGGTGATATGTTGAGCTCGTTGAGCATTTACCCCCTCTACTTCTACTTCTACTTCTGTATAAATTTTACTCTGGGTGAAACTTACCAATAAGGTGTGCATGACAAATGGATTGGTCTGGTGGTGGTGATTTAGCATATGTTATTAATTCATTGGTTAGTGCTAGCATCACCTACATCATAAGAACTGGATTGTGAACTTAGAAATCTATGAACCAAGTGTAACCACAAGTCTATTATGGGTATGACTTGGCCAACTAATTTGTTGAACCCTAGGGTGACACTGCAGAAGACAACGAAACAAGGGATACACCTTGTAGCAGTTACTAATGATAGATATCCTAGTGTTGGTTTGGTTGTAAAGGTCTTGTTGTAAGGGCTCGATTATATTCCTCAGAAGAGTGTGAAACGCCGGTTTAATCTTACATCTTGTGGGTAAAAGTGTACAACCTCTACAAAGTGTAAAACTAATCGATTAGCCGTGTCCATGGTCACAGATGGCATGAAGATCTATTCATGACAAGGAATCTATCCTCTCTAAACTTTTTCTCTCTTTCTTATTCCCCCTCCTTCTTGGAATAGGTATAGGTGATCAAAACTTATTGTCGGGACTAAGACATAGACCTTACTTGACCGGTGTTGGTGGTTAGAACCTTCACCACAGTACTCCAGATAATAAAACTGTTTTAAGCTCAAATAAATATTTCGATCTCAAAACTTGCTTTTGAATCTATTGTAGTAATTCAACTAAATATGACATTTATGCAAAAGAGAAATAAAATCTTCTTTCATTAAGCTTTGCATGTCAGCATCAGTTTTCCCTAAAAAGGGGGTATGTTGAGTATGCAAAGTACTCATCGAGCATTTTGTTTTTGGGCATATTCAGATAACTACAAGGATGATTGAGAAGGCTATGATGAGTAGGTTATGTTGGACTCCGTCGATTATCTTTGGCTGAGATGAAGATTTCTACGTTATTATTCTATTGTGTTTCTAAATGGTAAGGAACATGTTGGAGGGGTGTCCCCACGCTACCCCGGACCATCGGCATACCGTTAAACTGTTGTGTAAATAGTTTAGAATCCCCTTCCAGATATTTTCTATCCTAGAATGGCAAACTTGTAAATTTCTCATCCCACCTCCACCTCCTTCTCTATAAATAGGGCCCCAAGGCCAAGAGGGAGGGGATCTCATTTTTCATCTTTCTCACTTTTGCTAACCCTAATTTGGGGAGAGAAATACGAAACCGCTATGTGAGGCCTAACTGCGCTCGCTATCTTCTCCCTCATGTCCCTACGTGCGCCCCCGTAGGCCTGCGTAACCGAACGGGGGTGCCTCTCTCTTATTGTTTAGGCTCGTACCTACGACAGTTGGCGCCGATCGTGGGGACCTGAGCTAAAAGCCATAACGTCTAAGAAGAGAAGCCCGAACGTGACTAGGACCACCTTCCCCGCGCACCCCGCGCGTACCCCTGCGGGAGACGCCATGCGCACCCTGCGCTCATCCTGCGAGCGTCCCTGCAGGATGCTCTGCGCACCCTGTGTGTACCCCTGTGGGAGGCTCCGAGCACACCCTGCGCACACCTCTGCGGGACGCTCCGCGCATCCTGCGCGTACCCCTGCAGGAGGCTCCGCGCACACCCTGTGCGCACCCCTACAGGAGGCTCCGCGCACACCCTGTGCAAATCCCTGCAAGACGCTCCGCGCACCCTGTGCGTACCCCTGTAGGAGACTCCGCGCACACCCTGCGTGTACCCTGCAGGAGGCTCCACGTGTACCATGCGCACCCTGCGCGTACCCCTGTAGGAGGCTCCGCGCACACCCTGCGCGCACCCCTGCGGGACGCTCTGCGCACCCTTTGCGCTCCACTGCGGGAGGCTCCGTGCACATCCTGCGTGAACCCCTGCGAGATGCTCTGCGCACCCTGTGCGAACCCCTGCAGGAGGCTCCGCGCACACCCTGTGCATACCCCTGCAAAGGGCTCCGCATGTACTATGCGCATCCTGCGCGTACCCCTGCAGGAGGCTCCGCGCACATCCTGTGCGCGCACCTGCGGGATGCTCCACGCACACTCTGCGCGTACCCCTGCAGGAGGCTCCACGCACACCTTGCGAGCACCCCTGCGGGACGCTCTGCGCACCCTGTGCGCTCCTGTTGGAAATATGCCCTAGAGGCAATAATAAAGTTGTTATTATTCTATTTTCATGTTCATGATTAAGTTTATGTTCTATGCTAAAATTGCATTGGTTCTTGAATATGAGATTCAGAGGAAAACCTAATTGCATGTGTGGAATAATAAACACCATTCAGATCCCTAGTCAGGCCTCTGGACTAGCTCATGTATTGTTGATGATCTTGTTTTCCTGATCATGAGCATTGTTAATGTAACAAGGATGCCGGCAATAATGGGAACACATTGTTAGGGTAACAATGGTGTTGGATAGACCCCTTATGAGATACTGCGAGATCACTTCGTCAATATGTTGTCAGTATCTTCTCATGATGTGTTAACGTTTACTTGCGTCCTTAGACCATGAGAATACCATAGACCCGGATACCGGATGGTTGCTTTGGGGTCATCAAACGTTACGCCGTAACTGGGTAATTATAAAGGTGACTTCCAGGTACACCAGAAAGTATATAGTGGTTCTAGATATGTCAAGACTGGGATTTGCCCATCCGGCGATGGAGAGATACACTCTGGGCCCACTCGGTATTACGGTGTCCAGCATCGCCTGGCCAGGTATTGTGACTAAAAGGTTAGTCACGGGGATACCGGAATACGGAAACGAGAAAAGAGTACAAACCGGTAACGAGGATAACTAGGTATGGTGATCAAGGAGTTGATCACAGGGATACCGTCAAAGTCTCGCCTCGGGTTGTGTAATGTATCGTGAGGCAAAAGGAACTGTATGCGACAATACAAGGTTTGCTCGATAAAGATCTTCGATGATATGTGGGAGTCGTTATGGGTGTCCAGATCCCGCTGACGATTATTGACCGGAATGTATTCCGGACATGTCCACATATACTCGAACCTATAGGGTCACACGCTTAACGTTTTAGCGACATTTAGGAATGCTACGATTTATGGAGAACGAGAGAGAAGGGTTCCGAAAGTGTTTCGGATGATCTCGAAAGTGTTCCGGGAGGTCCCGGATGGTTCCGGTGATGTCCGGAAGTGTTCCGGAAAGTATTGGAAGGTTCTAGAAGGTTCTAGAAGGTTCTAGAAGGTTCTGGAAGGTTCTGGAAGGTTCTAGAAGGTTCTGGAAGGTTCTAGAAATTCTAGAAGGTTCTGGAAGGTTCTAGAAATTCTAGAAGGTTCTAGAAGGTTCTAGTGGAGTTGGACTCCAACTCCAACAGGGTGTCCCTGCTGGAGTAGGACTCCACCTGCCTAGGGAGAGCTGCCCCAACCCCTATAAATAGAGGGGCAAGGCACCTCAAAGGGGATCCCAAGCAGCCCCAGAGGCAGCCCTAGTCCCTTGGACTAAACCCTAGGCCGGCCATCTCTAAATTGGCCACAGCCTTCTTTTTCTCTCTCTTCTAGATTGGATCTAGTACAGCTGCCGGCGCGCTGCTGCTTCTCCTTCTCGTAGATCCCTGCTGTTCTTGTGTGCTGGTCCACACATTACGGCGGTGTCGCTGATCCGGTACGCGTGGATACCTCGGAGACGTCGTATACTTCGGCGTTTGATCGGGCGAACTATTCACGAGGAGATCGCTCTCGCGGCTGGGAGGTATAACCTAGCTGCGGGAGTCTGCGGACTTCATCGACATCGGTCAACTTCTCCGCTGCATTGACGTGATCGTCGAAGGTATGATATCGTTACCTACACCTCGATAGTGTTTCTTGATTTGGTTCGTGCGCGGAAAAATTTTGTTTTGCGTAGCGCGTTCCCCAACAGCTCCACTGCGGGAGGCTCCGCGCACCCCTGCGGGACGCTCCGCGCACCCTGCGCGTACCCCTGCAGGAGGCTCCGTGCTCACCCTGCACGCACCCCTGCGGGACGTTCCGCGCACCCTGCGCGTACCCCTGCAGGAGGCTCCGTGCACACCCCCACGCACCCTGCGCGTACCCCTGCGGGAGGCTCCGCACACACCCTACACGCACACCATGCGCACACCCTTGCGGGACGTTCTGCGCACCCCGTGCACTCCACTGCGGGAGACTCCGCGCACACCCTGCGTGAACCCCTACGAGATGCTCCGCGCACCCTGCGCGCAACCCTATGGGAGGTCGTCCGTGCGTACCCCTGCGTGCAATCCGCGGGAGATCCTCCGCGCATACCCCTGCGGGCACTCTCTATCCACCCTGTGCGTACCACTAGGGGGCTCACCGCCAGCATGGCCCCTTACGTGCCCTCTCGAACTTGGTGTCCTCCGTGCCCGTCCCTGATGACATAAGGAGCTCGTCGTCAACACCACCCACACGCGCTCTCAGATTTGGTGTTCTCTGCGCTCGTCCTCGGCGACACTAGGGGCTCGCTGCCAATACAGCCCTTTACGCGTGCTATCGAACTTGGCGTCCTCCGTGCCCATCCCCGGCAACACCAGAGGCTCATCATCAGCACCACCCCTATGCACGCCCTCGGACACCGACATCATTCGTGCCCTTCTTCAGCGACCGTGCACTATGTGTCGCCTACGCGCGCGCTTGAACTTAGTGTACCCCGAGCACGCGCTTGTCTTCAGTGACATATGGGATAACTCATAGCTCCCCGCCATGTCGAGCCATCTCCATTTGGGATAGAGTGTCCCTTCCCTCTGGGGTTGCGCGATGATAGCTCCCCACAATGTCGAGCCAACTCCATTCGGGATAGAGTGTCCCTTCCCTCCGGGGTCATGCGATGATAGCTCCCCGCAATGTCGAGCCACCTCTGTTGGGGATAGAGTGTCCCTTCCCTCCGGAGTCGCGTGACGATAATCTCCCTGCGACGTCGAGCCGTCTCCATTTGGGATAGAGTATCCCTTCCCCCGGGGTCGCGTGATGATAGCTCCCCGCGATGTCGAGCCATCTCCATTCGGGATAAGAGTGTCTCTTCCCTCCGGGGTCGCGCGACGATAGCTCTCCATAATGTCGAGCCACCTCCGTCGGGGATAGAGTGTCCCTTCCCTCCGGGGTCGCACGACGATAAGCTCCCTCGACATCGACCCATCTCCATTTGGGATAGAGTGTCCTTTTCATCCAAGGTTGCGCAATGATAGCTCCCCGCAATGTTGAGCCACTTCCGTCTGGCATAGAGTGCCCCTACTCTTCTAGGGTAGTGCGACGATAACTCCCCGAGACGTCGAGCCAAGTGTACATATTGAGCAAAAGCATAAGCATGTTCGAACGCCTTATCAGACGCTCAATGTTTGTCGATGGGGATAGATATGGCAGTGCATACCTAACAATGCCCCCACCTCCATGCCTAACCTAGATACAAGTACTCGCGAGCGTGTCTCGAGTGCTAAGTGTTTTTATATAGGAGTTGGGTACAACAATATGTACTTAACCATGTCGCTGTCACCATGGCCTACCCAAATCCTAGTGCCCTCAAGTGCGTCCCAAGCGTTCACAAAGTGAAGGAAGGGGATGACATAATGACACTCCCATTGTTACATTACCGCATCGCACTGCATGCCCAACAACATCTTCTTGCAATATCGAGCAGTTCCACCCAACACAACCATTGTCATTGTACGTCACACCTTTGACGCCATCCCGCATCACTTCTTTAACATCATCTTACACCCAGCGACTGCAGGCATCATGCACCCAGTATCTGTCGCCATCTCACGACCGGATGTCATTGCCATCGAGGAACCAAGTGTTTGTCGCCATCGCACGACTAGATGTCACTGCTATCAAGCAACCAAGTGTTTGTCGTCATCGCGTGACTTAGTCTTTAACAACATCATACATCGAATGTTTGTCGCTATTGCACGGTCAGATGTCACTGCCATCGAGCAACCAAGTGTTTGTCGCCATCGCGCGATCGAATGTCACAACCATCGAGCAACTAACTATTTGTCGCCGTCTTGCACTATTGTTTTTATCAGATAGAGAGATAAAAGCGCTCCCCATTACGTCCTTGTGCACTAGTTTTTTCCTATTGGGAGACAGGGTACTACGTGCCTCGCAACATGGTCCACCTGTCATCGACATGTGCCGCCTGGCATCAACTCACCACTAGACGCCGACAGGGTCCACCCAGCATTGACATGGTTTGCTCGATGTCGACATGTGCCACTCAATGTCCGCGTGCCGCTCGGCGTCAACATGTTCTGCCCAGCATTGATATGGTTTGCTCGATGTTGACATGTGTCACTCAACGTCTGCGTGCCGCTCGGCGTCAACATGTTCTGCCCAGTGTTGACATGGTCCGCCCGATGTCGACATGTGCCACTCGACGTCAACACGCTGCCAGGGATCAGCGTGCACCACACGACATCAATGTGCTGCTCGACGTCAACATGGTCTACCCGGCATGGTGGGGAGCAGAGTGGAGAGACAGACAACTGAGGTGGCGGATGGCAGCGCGCGCCCCGTGGAGAGTCTTCGTGTCCCTGCGGATGGCTCCACGCGTACCCCTACGGAGGGTCCTCGCGCTCCTGCAGATGATTCCACACACACCCCTGCAGAGGGTCCTCGAACTCCCACGCACCCCCCGCAGTGGGTCCTTGCGCCCCCGCGGAGGGTCATCGCTTCCCCATGAAGGCTCCACGCGCCACCTTGCGGAGGTCCTCGTAACCCCGTACACAGCTCCAGGCGAGCAAGTGCGTGACGCCCTGAAGACGGGTCAAGGCGACCCACGCGCCCATCCTGACACGCGGCTATTCCCCCAGCACCTCGCGCCCTTACACGCGATGGCCTCACCCTACAGCGCTCCTCTCAAGTGCCTCAAGGGTAGTGGAGGAACGGGTTGGGAGACGAACGACCGGGGAGCCATGGATTAGTACCCAGCACCTCGTGCCCTCCTACATGCGACGGCCTCACACTACAGCACTCCTCTCAAGTGCCTCAAGGGCGGTGAAGAAGTGGGTGGGGAGACGGACGACAGGGGAGCCATGGATCAGTAGACGGTCAGTAGCGCCAACAACTGGAAGAATGACAATGATACCCGTACCTGAGCAACAAGCAATTACAACAATAAGTGTGAGCGTCAGTCTCACCCTCACGATGACCTCGACCGTCAGTGACATACGTTGACATTTCCGATACCATCGACAGTCCTATCTCGCGCATTGCATCAAAAGTGATAGCAATTCTCCAATAGAAACATATCAAAAGAGATTGTGAATATGTATACCACGACAGACCGTCTCGTACATACGTTGGACGTCTCATACAATGAAAACGGAGATGACACCCTGCTCACACCACATACGTAAGGGAGAAAAGGAAGTCGTTACCCTCGGAGCGTGGGCTGCGGACGGAGAGGCTCCGCAACGATGAAGGACGCCAAGGCGGGCACAACGGCGCTACCTGGAACCTACGTCGGCAGGCTTGGTCGCGTCCTCCTCCCATCGGGCAGCCCAGCCCAGCAATGGCGGCGCAAGGGCCGTGATGGCTGGGCAAACCACACGCCAAACCAGACCGGGCGCCCGGCCCGTGGTGGCGCCGGATCACGGGCAACAGGGGCTCGGCCGCCGGGTTCGACTCACTGTGGAGGTCCACCGGACACGCAAGGCCCCTCACCGTCGCCTATGCAGCCGACCTCCTAGCTCGGCGATGGCAGCGTGGCCCCCCTACGGGCTGCCCTACACACGCCAGCATGGAGCGGAGGCGGCGGCGACAATGTGGCGTGAAGTGCTTCGCGGCAGTGACGCTGGATGACACGGCTCCCGGTGTGGCTCGCGGCCCAGCATGGCGTCGAAGCAGAGGCGGCGTCGGCGTGGCGCGGTGCTGGACAAAGCGGCTCCCAGCATGGCTCGCGGCCCAGCACGGTGTCGAAGCAGAGGCGGCACCACAGCAGCGCGGCTCGCAACAGGAGCGGCACGGTGTCGGACGAAGCGGCGGCACGACCCAGGGGTGGCAGCAGGGCGATTGACGCTCCGGTGAGGCAGCGGTGGGCCGGTGAGGTAGCAGCAGGGCGGCGCCCAGGTGGGCCTTTGTACCCCTGCGCACCCCCGCTCAACCCTAAGAGTGAGTGGGCCGGTACCTAGGTCCATAGCCGGGAGAAGGAGGCCGCATGGAGCGGCAGGAAGGGAAGAAGGCTGGGTAGGCCCGAAAGAAAGAAAAAAATAGAGGAAGGAAAGAAAAAGAATAAGAGAAGAAGGAAAAAGAAAAAAGAAATAAAAGAATATGTCCTCCGCTCTGACCGGCCTTCACTCCGACAGAGCCGACCCCTCACCAGGATACAGATCATATCTCCGAGAAAAGAGAAGGAAAGGGGATAAGAAAAGGGAACAAGAGCAGACTCCTCGCCACAGGACACATCACGCTCCGCCATCACGCAGGCATCGTCGGTCCGGTCCGTGCGCCAACCCCTCAAGGACTAGTGCGCTGGCCTGGACGGGCGGTACCTTACCGCCCGGACCTGCGAGGGGCTACTGTTGGAGGGGTGTCCCCGCGCTACCCCGGACCGCCAGCATACCGTTAAAATGTTGTATAAATAGTTTACAATCTCCTTCCGGGCATTTTCTACCCTAGAATGGCAAACTTGTAAATTCCTCATCCCATCTCCGCCTCCTTCTCTATAAATAGAGCTCCAAGGCCAAGAGGGAGGGGGATCTCATTTTTCATCTTTCTCACTTTTGTTAACCCTAATTTGAAGAGAGAAACACGAAACCGCTGCGTGAGGCCTAACTGCGCTCGCTATCTTCTCCCTCATGTGCCTATGTGCGCCCCCGTAGGCCTGCGTAACCGAACGGGGGTGCCTCTTTCTTATTGTTTATGCTCGTACCTACGACAGAACATAAGTCCTAAGTATTTATTTATCCATGTGGCTACTTTATTCAAATGTTTTACAATGAACTTTGTGACATGTGTAGTGATATCAAATCGATTGTGTTTATCAGTTTGATCTTAGACTAGGATATACGCATAAAAGGTCTGGGAGTTAACCTTAGGCTCTGTATTGAGGAAGATGCGTAAGTTTTACGGTTCTTTACCATGAAAATTATTAGGAAATTCTCTCTTTTCACATGATTTTCACGGAGTTCACGGACACAATTTTCACCTGGCATACTGCGTATATGCCATGTACCGAAGCTGGAGACTAGAAGAGTGGCGGTATTGTTCATCCTAATTTCTTTTCTATTCGCTCATAGTTTCTATTTGTTTATTGTTTGCTTATTCAAATTCAATTTGTATTAGTCCCGTGTCATATCTTGAAGCTTGGACGATTCGTATTGTATCTGCCTCACGTCTGAAGAGAAAATTAATTCTAGGTTAAAGTACGGAGTGACCAATATCCACCACACGCATATGTATGGTGCCATCTCTTTTTGAAAAGAAAAAAATGTAGACCATCTCAAAAAAGATAAAAACGCAGGCATGCAAGATCTGAAAGTGTAACGGGCGACGCCGCCTCCCACGGCCCCATCACGGCCCTCCGTCGGATCACCCAAGCCAAACCGACGGATGTGCGGTTGCGTGGGCCCGCGCTGCCGTGCCGGGCCTTGGGCCACGTTAGGTTTTTGACGAGCCCACCTCATGCCCACGTCGCTCCAGCGGTCCAGCCACCACACCGTACCACCGCAGCCGACGACTAGGCAGGCGAAGAATCTCAAACCGCCATCGCCCCGCGCCGTTAACCCGGCCAAATTCGCAGCCTCCCTCCCGTCTCGGGAGGCGACGCCCCCGCCGCTTCACTCCTGCCGCGACGCCACCGCCGACGCGCGGCCATCTCTTGTTGCCCTCGGAGAATCGAGGCACCGGCGGTGAGTTTTTGAATCTCTGTCGCTCAAAATCGCCCCCTTTTCGTCTGCTCACTGCACAAAGGTGCCCTTTTTCTTGTTTCTTTTGCTTCCGATTATTGGTGGAATCCCTTGATCTGGTGACCCTGGTCTTAGCGACGTTGCCAATTGATGATATGCTTCGGCTGGAGTAAGGACTGGCGTTTACTCTGTGTGTCTCTGTGTTTGAAAAGAAGCGTTTAGCGTTTCTTGGAGATTCGTATGTGGATTGTGTTTCGAGTTTTGAAAGCTGTTTTACCCCCAATATACAATAGCATGCTTATAGTTGACACTGTAAATTCCCCTGTACAAGAAATTTTGTAGATCCTGCTCGGTTATAGTAAAAAAAAGAAGGTTTTAGGAACTTTGACATTACGTTTGTGATATCTTTAGCAATGTAGACTTCATAGCAAAATTCATATTAAGACGAGTCTCTCATTGCACTATATGATTTTGGGCTTACTCCTCACAGTTTATATTCGTATTAAGTTCCAACATATGCAAGTAGGTACCCAACATTAGAGACACACACTGAGTGAGGATGTGAGGGAATTGATCTGTATCTTGTAATCGGTCCAGTTGAATTCCACTTTTGCAGTAGCAATGACAGGTATCATAGCTATCTTTTTCTTGGATTACTAGGAACATTGAAGTTGCCTTTTTACAATCTATATGTGGTCGACAAAGTTATAAATCTCTGTTATAAAGAGATCAAGCATCTCTAGTATTCTGTTGAATTCTCATGTCGATCTTATCGTTGACATCCACTGTCTAGTGGAACTTGTGCTGAACTAAAGCAAAAGATTCAATTATTCAAAGTTTAGCACAACTTGTTCCCTGGAATTTGAGATCAACATATTCTGTTGGAATTTTTGTGATAATTCGACATTTTTGGTAAATTGACGAATGAATACAAAATATATGTGAGTTGCTAACACACACTTCCAAAAAAAAATCAGGATAAAACAGCAAAAGTGGTTGTCATCAACCATCAAGCAGATCTCTGGACCATTTATTTAGAGATGCGAAGAGTGAAGCAAAATGAACTTTCAGGAACACCCTTTCTAATCTTTTTCTTTGCTAGTCTAGGAAAAAAGGTGAAACCGCTACACCACCTGTGGTAGAGATCATTCTACAGTCGGGGTTCCTTTAGTTTTGATTTGTACAATGGACAATGTGGATTATCCTTTGATAGACTTCGTAATCTTAATACACTGAACATGTGCATCTTGCAGTTCTTCAAGATGACCAAAAATTCAAGGAACAAGAAATATTCATCTCGTCAGCTCAGGTCATCACATTTTTTGAGGCCCTTCAGCCATTGCAGTTTCAAGAGAGCTGGTAACCAGGAGCCTACATTAGCAGAAACAGAAAAATGTGCGTGGAAAGATGCGATCTGCCCAGTTTGCATCGAGTGCCCGCACAGTGCTGTTCTTCTACTTTGTACATCTCATGACAATGGCTGTCGTCCATATGTATGTGGCACCAACATCTATCACTCAAATTGTCTTGACCAGCTTATAGAGTCATGCAGAAGCCCAAGAAGCTGCGATGACCCAGGCTCAATAGAGCTCACATGCCCCCTTTGTCGTGGTGAGGTTAAGGGATATACATTGGTTGAGCCTGCAAGGGAACAGCTGAACCGAAACAGAAGGAGCTGCATGCAAGATGGCTGCTCATATGTTGGTACATATAGAGAGCTCTGCAAGCATGCAAGAAAGAAGCATCCTTCTGCAAAGCCTCGTGCCATGGACCCCTTACATACTTACAGATGGAGGCGACTCTTATTTAGAACTGCATTGCAAGATATGATCTGTGCGACGAGTTCATCAGCAGTCCAAGGGTTATTATCTGCCATGTTGCAGTTTGAGGAGCTTATGTCATCTGGTTGGCGTGGAGATGATGATCACCAGGGTGCTACTGACGGTAGTCCAGTGCAAATGGACGGTATGGACTTGGCTGGTCTGTGATCTCTGATCCTCACAGACCCTTACAGGAAATCCGTAGCTTGACCCCCTGCTGATCGATGAGTTGAGACCTGACAGAGTAACACTGGTGTGGATCTGTTCTCAGGGAGTATCAGTCGCTATCTTCAGAAGAAACATAAGGCTTTCATCAATTCAACGATCCTGACAAAGTGGTGAATGGCTTGAATGTTGTTGCTGAAACTTAATTTTAGCCCCTATTGCTAATGATGCAGTGCTCTTTTGCATCCCTATTGCATTGTATGATATAACAGTTTCTTCTGAAATGTACAATTCAACTTGCTCAGTTGCTCTAGATCTTCTCCCTTTCCGAAGAAAGTGCCCATGTGCTTACTGTCTAGTTATTTCATCAGTTAGAAGATGTGTTACTGAGTACTAACTACTGAATATGATCGAGTTTAAGTATCTTACTAGCAAATAGCATATAGTTGTCTGTCTCTGAACCGAGAAAAAACTGAATCTTGGTCCTGTCATTCTAGACTAGCTGAATTCTTGTTTTTGGTCTTAGTTTCATATTGTCTGACATACGAATACAAACAATAGATCTCTTTCGTCCGATTAGTTTCAGCAGATGAAATTGAATGGCGAACCAGTTCAATTAGTTCCATCTCATGAACACTGCTGTAGACGCTGGCAATGCTATGCCGTGCTGGTCAGCTTGCGGCGAGCTGTTCAGAAGACCACACGAGATGTGGCGGCGCAGTAGCACGTCACCTATCTCCAGTGGCGAAATGACGCTGGCATTGGCCTCAAGGCGAGGGCGTACCGCACTCTGCCTCGACCTCTAGGCCGTGGCCACTCGAACATGCCAACCGGCGGAGCTCCGCCGGTCGTGCACTCGGCCTCGCCACGGCAGCCACGGCTGTGTTGAGCAGAGAAAGGAGGAAGCTGTGGCGGGGTGTAACTTCGCATGCGAGTTCCAATGAAAACTCCAGAAGTCTATGGATGATGTTGATCACCTCTGAACGTCCTCGTAAACACTGGCTTTGTTGATCCCTACAACCATGTTGAGATCATTAGTCCTTGTAACATCACCGTGTGCTGTGCCCACTGGATAATCACAACGCGCAAGGAAAGCTGCTGTATTATCTCGCAACTTTCTGCTGAACTTGTTATCCATCACAAGATACGCAACGAGCACTCACCAGAAACTTGAACTGAACAGCAAACAAGAACTCGAGAGTAACATAATTAGGAGATAAAACAGTTCCGGACTCAACCTGATCATCGTTTACCACACCACACGTCGAGCCATACCCTCGGCCACATCACGATCTCCAGAACAGAAATGCAAATAGAGAACTAATTCAAGTATAAAAAATCAACCAATTCAGGTAGATCTAGGGGCAATTTACAGATGCACGCATACGCACACCAACGCATAGACACAACATAAACAGACCAAGGACGCAACTTCTATTATCTCTCGTTTTGGAGCCTATTTGGACAATCTGACAAACCAGCAGTCCCTAAAACTAATGGAGTAGGCAAGACTAACGCACAAAGAAAATCACAGTCAACACAGGTTCCATACCGAGAAAGTACCGTCTCCCAGAATGTGTTCTATCATGAAAGCACTAGCAAACTTTGTGAAAGCTAATCCTAGTTTTGATCATCAGCTATTATTGAGTTGCATGCATCAACCACTTTACCCAAAAGACTAAGTTCATAGAGAAAGATGGACAATATATTTTAATACTCCTCTCATATCTAGACTCCTCCAAACTTTAGATGTGGAATTGAAATAGGTCACAAACATTTTAGTTAATACTACATTGTTGGGTCTTGAACTCGAGATATTTTGACACTGATGCCACATTGAGTTGCATGCATCAACCAGTTCACCCAAAAACCTAAACTAATGAGAAAAAATGGGCAATATATTTCAACAGCTATAACTACAATTCAACATCATATTCAATTAAAGCCACATTGTCAGGATTTGTTGAAGGGACAGTAAGAACATGCCACAAATTTTAGAAAGAACATTCTCAATCTAAGGCCTACGCTTAAATCTAAGAGGCCCTGAACTACGAACCCCAAATAACATCAAAGAGCAAGTACGTCCTAAATTTGATACCCTAAAATAGTGGGACATTCTACAATAAACACAACTAGCTAGCCAATATTTCCAAGCCTAAACGAAAAAATGTTTCATGAGCCCAGTAGAGTGGTCACTGAACTACAACAGAACTTTTGCTTTGATCTCAACTGTGTTATTTTCATTAGCACTGAAGTTTAATTTAAAAAACTCACATTTATCCCTCCATAACTTCTAATTTGCAGAACTACCCCCGAACTGCTTATCCCAACAAAAAAAAATCATCATCCATAGTAATCGATTGTTTCTCAACTTCTGTTACAAAATCACTTAGTGGAGCGACATAACTCGAAATGTCTATTAAGAAACCAGAACAAAAAAAATAAAAATGCATTTAACTCTAACATATGACCTTAGTACCTAACCATATTCACAAATAGTATAACTTAACTCTATGTTACAATCATTGCACTAAGCGGCTAACATCTGATCTTGACCAGCTTGCTGATGCGATTGAAAAGAACCAACACAAGAAAAAAAATGTGAACAGAGCATTCAAAATGAAGATACATGGACCCTGATATAAACAAACATGAACGATATAGCATATAACGCATAAATTAGCACCTAAGAACCACAAAATACATGATCCATAGAGACTAACAAGGAGAAGACCATCACTCCTTGTTCTATGCCTAATTTTTTAAGGCAAGTGCAACCTTGTCCACAGAAGTAAGTAATTAACCACAGAAATTCCATCTAGAGACAAAAGAAGACTGATTTCCCCTTTTAACAATGTACTACTCACCACAGATCACCCATTAATCAGTCAGCACTCTCAAGGGCATCGAGCACCATCTTCACTGTTTCCTTCATCAGGTCCATCCGACGCAGCTGCTGTCTGATTTCCATCAACCTATACTTGCGCAGCTTTTCCTCCATCACCCGAGCTTTTGATCCTTCAAGCACCTCAAATGCTTTCTTGAATGCCGCACCACTAGGATGCTCCCTAGATAGCTCCTCAACAATCTCCCACAGGTAGGGAAATGCATCCTTCCCCTTCTCAAACTCACTTTTCGCTCTCCCATTGGCATTTGCGGCCCCAAGTCCAATCCCATTCCCATTTGCCATGGTAATCGGCCTCAACTTTCGGTTCTTGCTGCGGTCACGGTCATCCCGCCCACTGTCCATATCCTCATCGCTGTCTCCACTATCTTGCACCTCCTCACTATCACCACCACCAGCATTCTCATACCCACCCCCTCCTCCATCACTACCACCACTCCTTGTCCACCAGACCTTCTTGGCATGCTCATAGATGTTGCGGTCATGTGGAGTGGAGAAGTCCTGATCCCGCCCATTCTTAGCACGGGTGGCAAGTAACTGGTATTTCTGCTTCAGGCGCCGGACCTTATCACTGAGCTGCGTGGTGGATACCTTAACACTGAGCTGGCTACGGATGTGGCGGTGGAGCTTACTAATGTCATTCGTCGAACCAGGGAGCACGCCACTCTTGGCGCGGTACGTGTCCAGGCCGCGCAGGATGACAAGCTCGTCGTCAGGGCTCCAGAGCCGCGACGGCCGCTTCATCTGCTCTGCGGAGGATGCCGCCACGGCGGCGCTGCGGGGGCGCTTGACGCGCGGCTCGGAGGCGGCGGCGCTGCGGCGCGGGGGGTCCATGGGGCGGGAGCTGATGGTTTGATGATGGCGGCCTCGGCGCGGGAGTGGCGCGGCGGGCGGAGTGGCGAGGCGTTGTCGTCGTCGGAGTCGGCGCCGGCGCCGGCGCCCGGGTCGAGCTCGGCGTCGGAACCCACCGGCGCGGCGGAGTTGTCGGAGTCGGAGTTGATGTCGGGGGAGAGCGGCTTGGGGTTGCCTCCGGGCTTCGGCGACGCGGCCTTCGGGGAGGGGCGGCGGTGGGCGCCGGCGTCGGCGTCGCCGTCGGAGTCGTAGGCGCCAGCGGAGTCGGATCCGGCGGCGGCGGAGTCGGCCGCCACCGAGGCGGATGCGGGGGTGGAGGAAGGCGCGGCGGAGGACTTAGGGTTAGGGTTGGGCGGCGGCGTCTTGGAGGGGTCCGTGCCGGAGGGGGGGTGGTGGTGGTGGTGGTGGGCCGAGTCCCCCTCGGCGTCGGAGGCGTCGGACGCCGATCCCGACGCAGCCGCGGCAGGGGCCGGGCGCTTGGGTGCCATGCGGAGCGCGAGCGGCGTGTAGGAGGGTCTCGCGGCTCGGGCTCCTCGCGGTGCTGGTGGCTGTGTGCTGGGCTGTTAACACGGCGGCTCTATGTTACCTGCTGTATCGGTGATTTTTTAAGGGAGGCCGCGGCGCGGTGCGTAGAGTCGTTTGGGTGCGTGGGGAAGGTGAGCGAGTCGAGTCGAGCTCGGTGCGGTGGACGTGCGTGATTGGCAAGCAGCGTTGGGTGGGTGCCGGATGCCCGCTCCGGCGCTACGTGCCATGCCAATGCGGTGTCCCAGCACTCCAGCACTCCAGCAAAAGGATTTGTCTGCTTCCTCGGCGTAGGAGTTCACCGGAGTGGCGCTGGAAAACAGAACGTGATGCGGTAACCTGTTACTTTGTGTCAGCTTCATCTATTTTCTGAAACTGAGGTCTCAGGAACAAATTTCTTCAGAATTTCTGTATTAGCTCATGTGAAATTCTTGTGGTACAATTTGTGTAGTTTTGCAGACGTCTTGGTCCTATCCTCTGCTTAGCCTATGTCACTAACTGGCGAGTGTAAAAAACTGGGGAGCGGATGTTTACATACTGACTGGGTGGACTTTAGAGGACGGACAGATTGAGGGCAGAGTCTCCAGTTTAATAATTTGTCACTGCCAAACAGTACGAGTCATCAATGACAAGATAATTACTTGCCAGATAATTCTCCGGAAGCATAGTGCAATCGACTGAGACATATGAAGTTATAAATTTCGAACGATCATGTCATTTCATGTGCTCCAGTAAAAAGCACGTGGAAGCAGACAGGATACTGCACGCTGCCGCTTTCCACGCTACTTTGGACAAAAATGGATGCCATCGCTGGCAAGGTTGACGGGTCAGGCAGAACGCCCATGATTCCCATCATATCCACACACAGGCTCATGAAACGGTCCCCCAATGATTGATATTCGTCCAATGTACGAGTATAGATGGACAAACATCTCATTCTTGATTTGATTTTATTTCAGGGACAAAAACACCACACCTTGCACATGAACGTTTTCTTCAACTTTAAATGATTCTAGTATGTAGGAAAACATTCTAAAAATTATCCCGTCCAAATTGTACAGTTCATCAGAATAAGTGAAGCATTAGTGTTCCTCAAATTCACAGTCTGGCTAATCGACGCTAAGATCATTTCAGAATATCATCAGAATCACAACTCGTCGTTTGGTGGAGAGTTGTCGCCCATGAGCTCCTCAAGCGAGAATTCATCCTCTTCAATGACCTCTCCATCTTTGCCGTCCCATGGTTCAGATTGGACAACTGTGGGAGCACCATCCAAAGGAAGGTTTCCCTTTCCACCGCGTCCTGCCTCCTTCACAAACTCGCTGCAGGTGATAACTTCTTTTGTTAATCATCTGCCAAGTGAACCTAATGCAAGAGATAAGCACAATGAGCTTACATAATCTCGTCACGCTGGAAGGCGCTACGAAGTGGAGCATATGCGCCTTTCTTCACGTTGAGAGCAACCATGGCTGGATAGCCATAACCACCAACTCCAACCTGCTTCTCGAGATCAGCTTGTTTGCCAGCACCTGTCCAGACAAAACTGCAAGGCAATGCTATCCTGGCTCAGGATCTCCATCCAAGAAACTAGGAGTTCTTTCAAGGTAGAAATGATTGCATTGGAAGAGTTTTTTGGCGATAACTTCTCAACATATAACTCTCCCCCCATTGCAGATTTGCTTGCGTAGTTTAGAAATGTACAGTTGTACATGACATAGAACAGCTTATATTACACACACACACCTTGTCATACTTATGTCAACTTAAGTTCTGTTCATGCCAAAGGCATTTGATATTATCATTTAAGGTATTTGAAATGCACGAGTTACTTTCGAATGTCACATTTTCATGTTTATTTTTGTCAATCAACTAGAGAAAACCATTGTTCCGAATTTTGATTAAACTGTATTTTCTTCTTCTGAAAAGACATAACAAGAGGAAAATAATAGTAGGTAAAATCCATGTAATTAGTTCGGTTGATACTTGCCTGTATGGGCTCTTTTTAAATTTCTCAGCAACAGATAGTAGCAGCTCAAGGTACTTGTTTCGTCCTTCTGCCTTTGAATCCAGTATGTCTGGAAGGAAAGATATAAAGCAAATGGCAGCAGAAGCACACTTCTCTTCCATGACATCCTAAAGAAAGCCAAACCACTCACATTAGAACGCCAATCATTCAGTACGTGATCTGCAGAAATTTTGTTAATATCATTAAGAGGCTTACTGGGCTAGTCAACTCAGAAACTTCAGGTGGAGCAGAGTTTGCTTCCAACTGCTCCAATGCGAAGGACTCGATGGCAGATGCAACTCTAGCCCCCTGGTAGGGGAATGGGCTCTCCTTATCAGCACCAAATACCAAAATAGTTGGAAAGCCTTCTACCTTGTACTTGCTCATCAAGGACTGCAAAATTCCAAAGTCAAATAATACTTCACATCAGTGGTACTTGGGAAAGAAGCTTAAAGAGGTATAGTTGGCCCAACAATCTATTGGCGGTGAATGCATGCATGCTTTCGAAATGTCAAGTTTCAACTTTCTACATTTTATAATTCTAATGATACACTACCTGTAATCTTGCCAAAATACATTCAAACTTCTAAAATCACTTGGTAGCTTTTATATCCTGATCGAACAATTAAAATTCAAAGCATTGTACATCATGTTAAAGTGACACCTCCAACAAAATGTGGATGAGATCCCCCAATCAAATGACTCATGGATAAGTTAGGTCTTTGAAACTTTCATTGGTAAAACTTCCAATAGAACCATGGTTATGTGCTAGCGGACTCCAGGATTTGTAATTGTGACCTCAGAGTGCTAACGCTCAGCTTAATTTCCATTATGAAATTGTAATGATGTTTTTCTAAAGCCTTCATGCCAGTCCTGGTGATCACAAGAATGCCAAGAACTCAGCAGGAATTTCAAACTAAAGATTACAAGTAGGGGCATTCACTTGTAAGCAGTTTGGGAAAATAATTTCACTTCAGTAAAATCAAAATTTCTGAAGAGGTTGATTAGTATGGCCAATACACAGCGAAATTTAACCTATAATATTGGCTGTACATAGAATTTTTCCACAGGCCTAAAAGTAAGGGATGCATATGGAACACGATGTTATTACCAAAAAGAAAAACAAATGCAGATATGATCCTAAGTGTGTACCTTATCAGAGTCACAATCAACATGGCCTAGCTTCACTTGGCCCTTTAAGTTCTTTGCAGCCCTTTTCCATTCAGGTGCCAATTTCTTGCAGTGCCCACACCTTAGTAAAGAGCAATACAGTTGATGAGGCAAAAGGTGTATTCAGTTACAGGACTTACGCATTATCTAAATAGACAAGGTATCAGAAAAGGGATTTCAAAAATTCAGCGAACCAATGAATTAACTTGTTAATTATGAAAACATGAATAGGAACAGTAAAAGAGATCGGACAGAGCTTAAGCATAGAAACTAAATACCACGATAAGCATGTTTGTCTCTATTGGCAGAGGGCAAAACAGGATGCAGAAGGCCAGAAGCTTTACTTGCAACGTAATTCTGTGAGCTTGCACGGTCGAGTTAAAGGTACTAATCTGCTACGGTTTGGCTATAATCTGCCATGGTTTGGCTATAATTCAAACTTCTGAAGCCCCTATTACTAACCAAGAATGTGCTAGAATATATAATAATAATCAGCAAATGATAGATTAATTACTAGGGCTTAAGGAAAGCGAGCTAAAATGTAGAAAGTAAGATATGACTAAATTGTACACTATTCCACATAACCTTTTCACTTTTCTTTATTCTCTTATTCTCTTATTTTTGAGAAATAGCAAGCCTAATAATGAGAGTAAAGAATCAAGTATCATGATAAACAATACATGTGTATTAAGCTACATACCACGGTGCAAAGAACTCCACAATCCAAAGGTCCTTGCTTTTGATGACAAGTTCATCAAAGTTACTTGAATTCAATTCTATCGATTCATTTGTTTCAGTTTTCTTCTCACTTGAACCACCAGAGGTTTTCCCACTTGAACCTCCTGATGTCTTACCACTCAACCTATCTCTAAGAAGAGCCTTGACCTGTACATCACACAGCACACAGATGTTTTCCCTTGTATTAAAAATCGAAGCTCACATCTTTGCAACATAACTGAAATTCATACAAAATAAGAGAAGATAAAAATGAATTGTTGATTCACAGCATGTAACAGTGATGACTGATGAACAATTAAATTGGAACACGAGCGACCATCCAAAGCATGTTGAAGTCAGAGTTCTTTAAAAAAAAATGCAAGTCTGAAAGTTCAGACCAGGGTAAGAACTAAGAAGCACCGTGGATGCTAAGCTATGCAGATAATGTCTCAAAGCCCACTAGAGAAGAAGTTGATAAATAGCAAAATCAAGTGGCTACCCAAGACATTATTTTCAGCCAATAGAAAGATAGTAGTATTTGTTGTTCATAGTACTACATGCTGTAAATGTTATTCATGTGGACATTCAGTTGACTATTCACATTCAGACCTAAAGAAGTCAATGGTTTGCAGAGAGTCAGAAAGCAGAAATGTCTTCAGAAAAAGGATTTATATACTGGTGGAGTAGCAGATAAAACAGCACATCAAAAGCATAAGCGATTTGTTTGATATATGAAAATGCATTTTAAAATACATCAGACAAACTAATGGAAGAAAATAAAATTGTAAGACAAAGTAGGGTCTGCTGCAACAAACCTGCTGCAGAGCAAATTCTACAATTGGCTTTACATCTCTTGCTCCTTGATAATCCACTGGTGGCTTACCAGGGACAAACACTTTTATAGTTGGAAATCCCCTTATTCCATATTCCTGCAAAAAATACAACATGCATCATAAACAAAATTAGAACCATCCCCTAAAAATATTTATAAATGGTAATATGGAAGCCATATCTATTGTGATTTTCATTAGTTTAGACTATATAACTGTTTAGAGAAGTGAAACAAATACTACTACTCACTTACTCAGCTATATATAACTGTACCAAAAGGCTAAGAAAGGTAGTCTAGAGGCATGTTACCTAAATTACTTTTTAACCAAATTATTCGTCCCAACTCTTATCTAAATATGCCTCAATATAGATTCAAGTTCACTTTACTGTAGGTACATTGGTAAAGGTACGCATTTCGCAATAAGTGTCTTGCTTGCTTTCTCTCAGGGCGGATGACTTCCACCATCTTATTGGGCCGAGCCATCTTATGAGAGACTATATTTGCAATAAGAGTGACTTGATAAAAAATGTAATTTATGTCACCAAAACATATCACTGAACACTAAGAAAAAACATTCTAGGCAACGCCAAAATGCCATCAGATTACCATAAAGTTGCGCAATCCATTGGCTTTCACCCTTTATATATACTTATCCATTTCTAGCATAACCAATTGTACAATTCAACAGAAATACAAAAACAAAATCAGCCTATTAACCAGCTAGGAGGATCCCAGAACGAGTATTAACAAAAGACCAAATCCTGATAAGCCCTGGTTAAATTGTGTCTTTCTTCAGCAGAATGCATATCTCATTAACTATGAAGGGATTAAGCATCACAGCACCTTACTCAAATTTATTGTGTGAAACTTCTATATCCCACTACAACAGTTTGGTGTGCACTAAAGTCACATATAGTGTTAATCCCTCCCAAATTCCCTAATCAACAAATTGCACCAGTAAGCAGTTATCCCCTTATAGCTTTTTTAAGCAGTTATCCAATCAAATTACTGTGATGTCGCCGCAACTGATGCCGAGATCACACCAGGAAACAAGCAGATCAGCACGCACATGTGGAGGTGCGGGCAAATCCAAACAAAACGAGAGGCCACATGCTCACCTGTGCGAGAGCCTTGTGCGCGTCGGCATCGAGCGCGGCGATGGTGGCGACGCCCTTGAGGACGCCAGCGGCCTTCTCCCACGTCGGCGTCAGCTGCTGGCAGTGCCCGCACCACGGCGCGAAGAACTCCACCAGCACCACCCCGTTCGAGTTCAGCACCTGCATGCAAGAGAAAGACACCACGCCCGCTCAGAGAGAACCCCAAATGGTGGAGGGTCGCCGATCTGCCGACCGAGGAGGAGGGGGAGAGTGGGAAGCGAGCGAGACCTTGGATTTGAAGTTGTTGGGGTTGAGCTGGAGGACCGGAGAGCCGGCAGAGTAGAGGGCGGCGGCCGGGGAGGCCGCGGCGGCGATGAGGAGGAAGGCGGCGAGCAAGGCCGGACGCATGGCGGAGTCGAGAAGCTTCTAGAAGCGGAGGAACTAGAGAGATGGGTAGCGATCGGCTGCGCGACCGGGGCGTGGTGATGCGGATTTAAGTTTGCTCGCGAGGAGACGAACGCGTGTGCGGACCAATGGAGAGCCTCCACGTCTGATGCTCTGCCACGTCGGAGTGGTTTTGCTTCCTTGGCGCGACGGCGGTGGTGGGGATCGTGAAGTTGGTGGACTGGGTGCACCGTTTTTGGGAACTTCGGACGCACTACGTGTGGACCTGGACCACGAGCAGGAGTGGAAGATTTGGTATTCATGTTTTTTCTTGAGGAGAAGGCAGACCCCCGGCTTCATTGCATCAACGAAACCAAAACGTAACACCGGTTCAACAATAGAGTTAGTACATGGCGCACAAACAACAAAGTAAGACTGAGGACAACATAACCCAAAACAGATCAAGGCTTCAACGCTTCTACACCATATCAGCATTTTGGCCAGCTTTGTCCACAAGCATCGAACATCCCGCCAACTGGTGCCCTGAAACAAGAAGGAATTCATTCCTGAGCTTCCAAACACACCAACAGATAGCAGCAGTTAAGACATTCAGCAAACAGTAAGTGTGTATTTTGAGGCCACCATGTGGCCATAGAACGAAAATCAACCACCCGGTTGAAAGAAATCCCTTACTATTATAACACAGTGTTCAGTACGACTTAAGACTGCTGGATTTACTTTCTTTAATGTTGCATCTACTTTCAACTATTTAATAGCCCCCCATCCCGAGCAAACGTCGAGAGTAGGGTGTCGAGCCAGAAAGTCAAATCCATAGAGTTGGGGACTAAAGAAACTCTTTTGCCAACCATGAAGAGAAGAGAGTCTCAGAGTAGATTCGGTAATGTTGAGTTGATCTAGTATGGAAAATTCTTCGTTATGCGCTCGTCTTTTGCTTGCTTCTGCCAATTGAGACTCGTGGTTATGCTTTGGTAGAAATTTAGTAAGATTTATGAATTTGTTCCTAGTCTCTCTCTGTTTATCGTGTTATCAATAGAGACGTTCATGTGTGTTTTTACATATTTGGTATAAATAGATATGCATCGTATTTATATTTAAAAAATAAATATATAAAAATATAAATGCGAATGGCACTATCTAATCTGTTTCCACCTACGGTGTAGACTTTTATCTTCTTCTTTTTGGGACAAAGAAAACCTTTGGAACCTTTTTAGACACACGTTGTTTGGACGCACTACGCTGCTACGTTGGCTGTGTCCAGTGGGATCGAAAGGTTTTCTTCAACCTAATTGTGTTCGGCCCATATCAGCCCAGTGGCCAGTGATACGGGCCAACTAATCGTGTCGACCTGTCGGGTACGTGGTACGGGCGTACGGCACTCCTGTCAGAGCTATAATTCCGGCAATCGGAGCTAAATTGCACTAGATTATGCTGTCGGGCAAAGTAGATGCAGAAAAATATTGACAATGTTCCGTGCAGATACATATGACAGGTCTCTACTCCCATGTACTGTAACGCCAAATGGCAAAGGAGAAATTCACTTGCTATGTTGCTGCCGTGGTGGCTACATCACGAGATCAACACACTGTCAACAATTGCGAAGTATCAACCAGCACACTAAAAACGTACTACTACACAAGGAGACATCACGTATATTAATACAGTCGACGTGATGTATGCGGAAATAAGAACAGATAAAACAGTACAGTACAAACTCTCATGCTGGTCGGAAGCAGCACAACATAGCGAAAATGCCCAACACATATCCTAGGCTCCTAGCTAGGCCTAGCATGGCAGGCTCGTTTATTCAATACCAAGCGGTAGCCAGTACGAACTCTCAAGCATCCTATGTATCATCACCATTAACTGAAGCCACCAAGCAGAGCAAGGCAGTGGTCAAGCGATGGCGATGAGCTTGGAGCTCTCGGTCTCCATGGACTTGAAGGCCTCGAACCTGGGCTCCTTGTCCTCGAACTTGTGCCGCACGTACAGCTTCATGTAGTCCTCGAACACGAATTTGGGGTACGCCCCGCCCGCCTCCTCCGCCAGCGCCGGCGCCGGGAAGATGACGGCGTCGCTGCCCGGGTTGTAGAAGGACGCGATGGACATGCGGTTGCCGTCGGTCTGCGCAACCACCCGGTGCAGCACGCTCTTGTACCTGCCGTTGGTGATCACCTCCAGTTGGTCGCCGAGGTTGACGACGATGGAGTGGCGCGTGGGGGGGACGTCGACCCACTCGCCGTCCTTGAGCAGCTGGAGGCCGTCGACGCGGTCGTCCTGGAAGAGGAGGATGATGCCGCCGGCGTCGGTGTGGGCGCGGAGGCCCTTGACGAGGTCGGGGCGCGGGCACGGCGGGTAGCTGCTGACCTTGGTGCCGAAGGTGGGGGCATCCTTGGGTCCGCGGAAGGCCCGCGCGAGGTAGCCCTGCTCCAGGCCGAGGTTCTCGCAGAGCAGGTCCAGCAGCCGCTCCGCCAGTTTCTCCAGCTTGGCCGCGAACTGCTTCATCACCCGCCTGTACTCGTCGTCGAGGTCGGGTATCTCGGCAATGTTGGGCTCCGGAAGGTGGCGCACGAAGAAGGTGCTCTCCCAGTCCAGGTCCTCCGCCTTGACGCCCTGCGCGTCGCAGCCGTCCTCGAGCGCCTTGCTCGCGAACTCGAGGAACCTCTGCTCGCGCACCCGCTTGTAGTGACCCTTGGTCATCTTCTCCACCTCGTCCATCAGCTCCGTCGAGATGCCGTGGTTCAGAATCTGCACACGCGCCGCACCAAGAAAACAAATTGAACAAAGAACATTAAGGATCCGATCTACAAGAAGCTTCTTTTTGTCCCATTATGCCATGTTATATATCCACCTCGAAGAAGCCCCAGTTCTCGCATGCATCGCGCAGCAGGTCCATCGCCGCGGGTTTCCCCTCCCCGCCCAGCAGCCCCATGTCGATGATCGGGAAAGACGCAGTCGGTGCCATTTCTAGCTCTCACTCTGCAAACCAGTCACTGCTACTCCGTATCTGGCTTATGAGTGCTATAATGCTGCAAGTTCTTGCTGAGAGTAAAAGTACAGCAGGCCGGAGTGCAAATTTATAGACTCGCGCGTGCTTGCTGTAACCGGAACGAATCGAAGTTTGGAGTTAACTCCGGTGGTTGACCGGGTGGAGACCAGGCCATGTGGGATATGCGCGTGTTGGATCGTGGATCTGAGCATGGAATTATTTGGCCACCAGCAATAGTCCAGCGACGTTTCCGATAATCCTTTGGACGCACCGTGTCGCCATTGGTCCCTCTAGCTCCCACCCGCCGGCGCCCGGCTCCCCGGTCCGGCTTAATGTACTCGAGAATCGAGATGACACTGAACACGGGCGGCGGCTACTTGGGTCTTCCAACTTTCAGAGCTCGAGCGGCAAAACCTGCTGTTCTCGTTCTTGAATTGGGGCTGGCAACACCCAACAGGCAACATGGATTGAATCGTTGTAGGAAATGTTGGGTGCCTTCCTCGCGGCTAGACTAGTCGGCGATGTTAAAGTGGAGCATTGCCTACCTTTACTCATCATTTGAGGGCACATTTGGTTGGTTATCACACGTCGTCACACCTAACTGTGGCTAATTAAGTGTGGCAAATCACACTTCTATGGAATGCGATGTTCAGAGCTTGTGGCATACAATCAGTTTCGGCAAAGAAAATCAAAGTTGGGCAACTTACTTATGGCAAGTTATGACATCTAATCGAGCATGCTCTTAGGCTTTTGAGCAGACTGATCAGTATATGAAATTCAATACGACAATTCGTAAATAAGAAATTTCTAAAATAGTCCAACGTTGCCTATAAAAGGGTATGGGAAATAATTTAAAAGTGTGGGAGTTCCTCACCTCGCAAGCTAATTTTCCGAATGAGATTGCCCTTCTTATGATCCTGACGTTCTTAGTCAATTAGGTGAAGTCACCTATCATTATGAACGCCGATCATTCCCTAGTTAGTTACGGATTGGTAGAATTCAATCCCGCCTTCCATTTCTCTGTAGCTGAAGTAATTAGTCTCATGCAAATGTGTGGCTATATATTGCAATGCATATGTCTATATTTAGAAAAAGAGTTGTATTTGCTATACAATTATGATGCTTATGAATGAAAATATAGTTGAATTTCTTATACAACGATGACTTTTAGTAGTTCCGATATCTCTTTACTCCTATAAAAGTGTTAATTGGTGGCGGCGGTCCGTACATTTTTTTCTCTCTCTCTCCTTTCTGTGGGGATTATCTTGAATTTTGACAAAACTTATATACTTGTGTCGAAATCTTAATAGATGTCCTCCTCATCTATTAATTCTAAATTCAATCTCTTTACTCCTATAAAAGTGTCAATTGGTGGCGGCGGTCCGTACATTTTTTTCTCTCTCTCCTTTCTATGGGGATTATCTTGAATTTTGACAAAACCTATATACTTGTGTCGAAATCTCAATGGATGTCCTCCTCATCCATTAATTCTAAATTCTGTTGGAGGAGGGTTTCCGCGCAACTCCGAATCGACGTTTTGCTCCGCGGTCAAGAACAACCCCGACGCCGTCAGGACAACGGACGGGATTCGGCGAATCCTGACGCCATCCAAGGTGAATCCTAGCGCCGTCCAGGGTGAATCCCGACGCCGTCTGTCATAACCCCGACGCAGCGTTTTGCCTCGTTCCGCATAACCCCGACAACGCCGTCAAGAACAACCCTGACGCAGCGTTCTGCCTCGTCCGGCATAACCCCGACGACGCCATCAAGAACAACTCCGACACTGCGTTCTGCCTCGTCCGGCATAACCCAAACGACGCCGTCAAGAACAACCCCGACGCTACATTCTGCCTCGTCCGGCACAACCCCGACGCCGTCAGGGATCATTTCGGCCCGACTAAAGATTCCTCCAAAGATGCCTGGGAATATTCCATAAAGATCCTCTAGGAGTAGGGAAATGACCATAATACCCCTGTAAATTTCCTCTCATGTGAGGGCAAAATTATAATCTTGCTTTTCTCATTCTCAAACCCTATAAATACCCCCGTAGGGGTAGAGGGGAAGGGACTCTCTTTTTCAACTCGCTCTCTCTCTCTCTCTCTCTCACTTGTAAGCTCTCAATTCCACGCCATAATACAAACGGTGATTTACGTCGACGACTGCCTCGCGCGTATCGCTTCTCGCTCGTTCTCCCCAGGTACGTCCGGAGGTCGTCGTAACCGACTGGGGGTACCACAAATCTATTGTCTAGGCTTATACCTACGACAGTTGGCACTGACCGTGGGGACGCGGGCAAGAAGTCATGTCAACTAGGATGATCTTCGACGCTTCCGTGTCAAGGTTCCGGTCGACGTTCACCGCGTCCGCGCCGGGGTTCACCTCAACTGAGCTGAACCTCGACGCTGTCGAAAGGAGCCCGAGGAAAAGGGCCGCGTCCGCGCGTCGTTCGCATTCATCCGCTTCTGCTCGAGCTCACCGACACGTCGCGCGCGTTCGCCCGCACGTCGATCGCCCATCGCGCGCATCCGCGCCCGAACGCCTGGCTATCACCTGGGATCCAGACTGGCCCCACAAACCAACACTAGTCTTTCCTGCGCACTTTATGCTCACTCGTGCGCACCCGGAAAGAACTTCCTGATCAGTCACCCATCCCCAAATTGCTCCAAGCCAAGCACGCTTAACCCAGAGGTTCTTTGGAGATGAGCTTCCGGAGAAGAAGGTACACTTTGTTGATATGAGTAGTCTATCAATCCTATTAACCAGGATATCACAGGCGTCCTCCGCGCCCGCCCTCGATGACGCTAGGGATGCGTCATCGACAACGCACGTCGCGCGCGTTCGCCCGAACGTCGCCCGCACGTCGCGCGCGTCCGCGCCCGCCCTCGGCAACACGAGGGGCTCGTCATCGACATCGTCCTCGTCCACGCTCTCGGGCTTGGCGTCCTCCGCGCCCGCCCTCGGTGATGCTAGGGATGCGTCATCGATATCGCACGTCGTGCGCGTCCGCACCCGCCCTCAGCGACACGAGGGGCTCGTCATCGACATCGCCCTCGTCCACGCTCTCGGGCTTCGTGTCCTCCGCGCCCGCCCTCGGTGACACTAGGAATGCGTCATCGACATCGCACGTCGCGCGTGTTCGTCCGAACGTCGCCCGCATGTCGCCCGCGCGTCGCGCGCTTTCGCTCGCACGTCGCCCGCACGTCGCGCGTCTCCACGCCCGCCCTCAGTGACACGAGGGGCTCGTCATCGACATCACCCTCGTCCACGCTCTCGGGTTTGGCGTCCTCCACGCACATCCTCGACGACACCAGAGGCTCGTTAACATCGCACACACCCCACGCGCTCGGTCGTCAACGTGATTACGGCTCGCTCGCTCACCTGCACGCCCTTGGTATACCACTCGGGCTCCTCATCAACATCACCTGTGTGTGTGCTCGGACACCACCCTTGGCGACATCGTGCGAGCTCGACATCATCAACAGCCGCACATGTTCAGACTTGGTGGCCTCAACGGCTGTCCTCGGCAACATCACTCGAGCCCGACATCAACATTGTCGCTGCGCCGCTTGCGAGCATGTGTTCAAACTTGCAGACGAGCACGCTTGCCCTTGGTGACATCGTGCGACCTCGTCGTCCCGATGACCACTTGCCACTTTGGACTGTGTGTCCTTCACTCCTATTGTCGTCAACACTGCATGGGGTCGTCATCGACATCAGTCGCGCGCACGTCTGCATTGCCCGTACCGCTTCAACCAAGCATGTCAGTAGCAGACATCAACATTAGCATCACCACGCTTCATCCACAAGTGTAGACAACTCTGTCTCAGCAAAGGGCTTAATGTATCGGCATGGCATCAAGTCCCCCATGTGACAGGTTTCAGCCAGCTCCGCCTTGAATAGAGTGTCCATTCCCTCCGGGGTCATGTGACGAAAGCTCCCCGAGACGTCGAGCCATCTCCGTCCGGGATAGAGTGTCACTTCCCTCCGGGGTCGTGCGACGATAGCTCCCCGCGATGTCGAGCCATCTCCGTCCGGGATAGAGTGTCCCTTCCCTCCGGGGTCGTGCGACGAAAGCTCCCCGGGACGTCGAGCCATCTCCGTCCGGGATAGAGTGTCCCTACACTCCGGGGTCGTGCGACGATAGCTCCCCCCGATGTCGAGCCATCTCCGTCCGAGATAGAGTGTCCCTTCCCTCCGAGGTCGTGCGACGATAGCTTCCCGCGATGTCGAGCCATCTTCGTCCGGGATAGAGTGTTCATTCCCTCCCGGGTCGTGCAACGATAGCTCCAAGCGACGTCGAGCCATCTCCGTCCGGGATAGAGTGTCCCTTCCCTCCGGGGTCGTGCGATGATAGCTCCCCGCGACGTCGAGCCATCTCCGTTCGGGATAGAGTGTCCCTTCCCTTCGGGGTCGTGCGACGATAGCTCCCCATGACGTCAAGCTATCTCCGTTTGGGATAGTGTCCCTTCCCTCCGGGGTCATGTGACGATAGCTCCCCGCGGCATCGAAGCAGGCGTATATGTCAGAGTAAGGCAGAAATGTTCTTACACGCGTCCACGAGCGCCAAGTGTTTGCCACCATCGAGTGTCATGTGTCTGTCGCCATCGAGCGACCAATTGTTTGTCGCCATCGAGCGCCAAGTGTTTGCCACCATCGAGTGTCATGTGTCTGCCACCATCGAGTGTCAGGTGTTCGTCGCCATCGAGCACCAAGTGTTTGCCACCATCGAGTGTCATGTGTCGTCGTCATCATACACTGAATGACTGTAGCCATCGCACGCTATTTATTGGTCTCTATCGCATGTGAAGTGTCTATGTCAGGGGAAACATGAATGCACTCCTTGCTACGCCATCAGGCATTGAAGTTTGTGGTTGCGGAAGGTCACAAGCGCTCTCAGCTATGCCCTCGAGCACGGAGTTTTTTCCGTTGGGGGGCAGGGTGCTACACACCACACGACACTCTGTAAACTCTAATTATCACGCACAACCAAAGGTATGCGACAACTAGTGCGCACACCTTGCAGGTACCAGATTTAGCGCTTGGCACCAGCCATGTGCGTACACCACCGCAGACGTCTCGACAAAGTACCGCGGTGCGCTTCAACACCATCTGGGGCCAGGGTACTGTATGTGCCTCAATGCCCTCCATGAGCATGGTCCATGTGTACATCGTCACCTTCCAAGCTAGGCTCCATCCCGACAAGGGGCTCCCCCCAGGAACAAAGCCGAGCACTCGGCATCATTTTCTCGCTCGGTGTCGACATGCTCCGCCCGGCATCGACGTGTTCCGTCCGGTGTTGACATGCTCCTCAGTGTCAACATGCTCCACTCGGCATTGACATGCTCCATCCGACGTTGACACGCTCCGCCCAATGTCGACGTGTTCCGTCCGGCGTTGACACGCTCCGCCCGGCGTCGACGTGTTCCGTCCGGCGTCGACATGCTCCTCAGCGTCAACATGCTCCGCCCGACGTCGACATGGCTTGCACAGAGTCGACATTTCGCCCAATGTCGACTGTCCGGCGTCGACATGCTCCTCAGCGTCAACATGCTCCACCCGACGTCGACATGGCTTGCACAGAGTCGACATTTCGCCTAATGTCGACATGTTCCGCCCGGCATCGACACTCATGCCTCATCAACAACGACATACTCCACCGAAGTCGACATGCCCTTCAGCGTCGACATACAGCGCCGCCCGGCGTCGACACGTTCCGTCCAGTGTCGACATACTCCTCAGCGTCAACATGCTCCGCTCGGCGTCGACATGTTCCGTCCGGCGTCGACATACTCCGCCGAAGTCGACATGCTCTTCAGTGTCGACATACACCGCCGAAGTCGACATGCTCCTCAGCATCGACATGCTCTGTCTAGCGTTGACACTCCGCCCGGCGTCGACATGCTCTGCCGGAGCGATGTGTTCCGTCCGGTGTCGACATGCTCCACCCGGCGTCGACACGTTCCGTTCGGCGTCGACATGCTCCTCCCGGCGTCAACACGTTTCGCCCGACATCGACACGTTCCGTCCGGCGTTGACATACTCCTCAGCGTCAACATGCTCCGCCCGGAGCGACGTATTCCGTCCGGCGTCGACATGCTCCACTCGGCGTCGACATGCTCCACCCGGCGTCGACATGTGCCGCCCGGCGTCCAGTCCTCAGCGTCGACATACTTCGCCAAAATCGACATGCTCTTCAGCGTCGACATACACCGCCGAAGTTGACATGCTCCTCAGCGTCAACATGCTCTGTTCGGCGTTGACACTCCTCCCGGTGTCGACATACTCCTCAGTGTCAACATGCTCTGCTCGGCGTCGACATACTCCGCTGAAGTTGTCATGCTCCTCGGCATCGACGCTCCGCCGATGTCACCGCCGGTGTCACCAACCCATCCAGCGCTGACACGCAACCTTTTGCATGAGGTGGTACGATGCACACTTTGCAGATATTAAACTCAGTGTCATCTTCGCAAGGGGCTTGCTAGAAGCGAGCCTAGACGTCTGGTACCGATGCACGCAGACTCAACGTCCGCGTTGGCGAACGCCGGTCTGGTCCACAACTGACAAGCACGGACTCGACATTCGCATCAACACAATTTTGCTATCAGCATGACTCATCCACACGTGGCGATGGCATCATCTTAAGAAGGGTCTCCCCCCCAAGACAGAGTCAAGCGTTCGGCGTCAACATACTCCCCCGAAATCGACACGCTCTTCAGCGTTGACACGCACCTCGCCGTCAATATACACCGCCAAAGTTGACATGCTCCACAGCGTCGACATGCTTTGCCTGGAGTCGACATTTCGCCCGGTGTCGACAGGTTCCGCCCGGAGTCGACACTCACGCCTTGCGCGACATCGACACTCTGCCCAGTGTCGACATCTTCCGTCTGGCAATGATACTCCGCCCGGCGTCGACACTGTTGAGGAAGGGGTCCCCCTGCTAGCCTGTTTTTGAAGTTTTTCGCATCCACCATCAATGACCAAGCTGATGCTGCCAAGGCAGCCACAGTGTTCGTCATCGTCAAGGACTACGTCAACGTTGTCAAGGACTACCTCGACGTCCGTCACTGTCGAGGACTACGTCGTTCGCGTTCGTTCGCGTTCGCCCTCATGCGTTCACGCGCCGTTCATGTTCATGTTCGTTCATGTTCGCCCGCGTTCATTCGCGTTCGCGCACCGTTCACGTTCGCGTTCGCTCGCACGTGCCCACGTGCCCAAACATGGGCCCTCCGCCATGCCGCCCGCATCACGCCGCCACTGGCCTACGTTGCCCGCGTCGCACCGCCGCTTGCTCGCGCCGTGCTCCGCGTCGCCCGCTCGCTGCGCTCGGGTAGGGTGAACGAAGGAGGTGGCGGCGGTGAACCGGACCGGGTGGGAGAAGGGGAAAGGGGGTGGTCGGTGGGGGGGTTTTATACCCCATCGGTTGCCCCACGGCTTGAGCTGGACCACGGCCCAAAGTGGGCAGGAAGGGTTCAGCCCGGGGAAAGAAGAAAAAAGAGAAGGAGAGGAAAGAAGAAAAAAGAGAAGAAGAAGAAAAGGAGAAAAAGGAAAAGAAGAAAAAAGAGAAAAAAAGGGGAATAGGAGGAGGGCTCGTCGTCGATCCGGCCTGCGCACCAACCCCTTGGGATTAGTGTGCCGGCTTGGACGGGCGCTGTTCAACCGCCCCAACCGGCAAGGGGCTACTGTTGGAGGAGGGTTCCTGCGCAACCCTGAATCGACGTTTTGCTCCGCAGTCAAGAACAACCCCGACGCCGTCAGGACAACGGACGGGATTCGGCGAATCCCAACGCCGTCCAAGGTGAATCCTAGAGCCGTCCAGGGTGAATCCCGGCGCCGTCAGGACAACGGCCGGGATTCGGCGAATCCCGGCGCCGTCTGTCATAGCCCCAACGCAGCGTTCTGCCTCGTCCGGCATAACCCTGACGACACCGTGAAGAACAACCCCGACGCAGCGTTCTGCCTCGTCAAGCATAACCCCGACGACGCCATCAAGAACAACCCCGACGCTAACCCCGACGCAGCGTTCTGCCTCGTCCGGCACGACCCCAACGCCGTCAGGGATCACTTTGGCCCGACTAAAGATTCCTCCAAAGATGCCTAGGAATATTCCATAAAGATCCCCTAGGAGTAGGAAAATGACCATAATGCCCTTGTAAATTCCCTCTCATGTGAGGGCAAAATTGTAATCTCGCATTTCTCATTCTCAAACCCTATAAATACCCCCTGGGGGTAGAGGGGAAGGGACTCTCTTTTTCAACTCGCTCTCTCTCTCACTTGTAAGCTCTCAATTCCACGCCCTAATACAAACGCTGATTTACGTCGACGACTGCCTCGCGCGTATCGCTTCTCACTCGTTCTCCCCAGGCACGTCCGGAGGTCGTCGTAACCGACCGGGGGTGCCACAAATCTATTGTCTAGACTTATACCTACGACTCAATAATTCAAATTTATCTAAGGTGCTACTCTCCACAAAAAACATCCCAATTCTACCAGAACCGAAGCTTAACCGAGAGTTGAGAAGAAGCCGAGGACGTGGCATGGAGTGTGACAACAATAGTTCGACATGCTCAGTAATATAGTTTGTTTATCTGTAGCAACGTACGGGTATTTGGCTAGTGTATTTACATGACACAAAGTTTCCCGTATGCCCGCAATCAACAAAAAAATGTTATCATTCTGCTCGTTCTAATTCGTGCTAACTCACCTCTTCGATGAAGAAAGACCCTATTCGATCTTCCCAACTAAAGGAAACTCGTCTTCAACACTATACTGCCACTCTCTCCATCTCCATGCACGTCTCCGACCCCACGTCATCGGATCCTCCATGAGAAGTGCTATTCCGCATGCTCCTACAGGCCACGGGTGAGCTCTTCTCCCCCTTCGCTGTTGTCGCACCTTCTTCCCTTGCACCGCCGCATCTTCTTCCCCTTACACTGTTTTCCCCTTGTGATGCTGCTTCGCTTCCTTTCTTTTCTCACTACCCAATGTTCAAACCAGGAGCCTAGGAATTTGAACATCTACCATCTACTATATACTAAAAGTAGAATACAATAGAGAAAATAGAGAGAGACCAGAAATTCTCACAAAAAAGTAAAAAATATGGTTGTTAATTTGGTGGACCCTTTTATTATTAGTGGACTACAACCGACAGATTTGTACCTAAACAGATCACAGCCGATAGATCTTTATAACTATACATAAATAGATCACAGCTGATAGATCTTCATAACTGTACATAAATAGATCACAGCCGCTAGATCTTCATAACTGTACCTAAACAGATCACAACCAATAGGTCATCATAATAGTACCTAAACAGATCGTATCCGATAGATCATCATAACTGTACCTAAACAGATCACGGCCGATAGATCATCATAACTGTACCTAAACAGATCATAGCCGATAGATCTTCATAACTGTACCTAAATAGATCACAACTGATAGGTTATCATAATTATACCTAAATAGATTGCATCTGATAGATCATCATAACTGGACCTAAATCTCATGATCTGAACTTTTATTTCCTATATTGATCTAATATCACACGTACGGGTAAAAAAATAATAAAGATAATTAAAAATATTTCCCGCGTAATCGTGCAGGACACTGATCTGCACTGCTTTTTTAGTGAATCCTAGATATACATGAAAACTTTTAGAGTTGTATAGAAATCCAATCATATGACATACAACTCTACTCTAAACATAAACATATGCACTGTAATATCTAGCTTCTCAACTGCGCCAGGAATTCTGCTAGTTACTACGTGTTAAAGAAAGAACTACACGTACGATGTATACATGTCTCTGGCTGCTGGTCTTGCGTGCCTAATATCAATCATTACATCGAACGCAAAACAGCATCGACGCTAACACAGCTCTAGCATGCATGCGCTCGAATGCAATTGCATATGCATGCAACCTCACTTTCTTTCTTGGCCATCGCTCAATATTTCTCAGTCGCCCATGATCACCTGCTGACAAAGATCCTCCGAGCTGGCAGCACAGAACAAATCGAGGTGCGTGCAGCCATAACATGCAGGAACGTGTCGGTTCGGACGAAACGAATCACTCTACGGTGGGCACACCAGTGACCCCAAACAGGAAATAAATATTAGAAAAACCTGACGTCTAGATCAGCCATGGATCTAGCAGAGTCGCACAGAATTTGACCGGGGCGATCGATCTAGTACAGAATGGAATACCGTACAGAGAAAGACCCCTACGCGGTTGCAGATCTGTAAAGTTACGAACGCCTCGAGCCGGACACAGACACAAGACCTGCCTGCCGTTCACGTGCATCGATCTATTTGGCACCTGCCTCTGTAGCACGTACGTACTCCGGTGGTGGTCCGGGTGAGCGGCGCCGTGTCTCCGAAGAGGCAAATAACGCGGGGTTGGCGGCAGCGCGCCGGGATCCGGCCCCGTGCGCGTCCAATATTTGCCACACGCTACCATGTCGCGCGCGGGCGCGTCCCACCCGGGCGCTTTTGCCGCTTGCCGCTTGGCCCGTGCCATGCCATGCCCATGTGACCATGTGACCATGTGAGCCGTGCAGTAGCGGATCTAGAGCAAAATTAACCCAGTGTTTATGTGCTTTATGCTAACAGATGGAGCGTAGAATGGGTTAAAATTAATTAAAATTGGTGTCCAATAATTTTAATAAAAAATGTCACATATTTAACTTATATAGAGAGTCAAAATAATTTTAAACTTTACTCCATGTCCAATGTACGGGTGGGTTTGTGGATGCGGAGGATTCAAGGCGCCGCGCTGCTCGCGCGTACGCGACACCGGGCGGGCGAGGCCGACGCGCGATGGCATGCATGATTGGCCCAACCAATCGCCGTTCGTCACGAGGAGAGGAGCGACGAATTGATGGCTCATGCATGGCTGCTGGCCGGTAGCCTGGTTAGTCCATCGATTCGGGTTTGAGGCTACCTATCAGCATTTTTTCACTCGTTCAAACCTGACTATTGTCGTGTCGTGCGCGCCAGCCGGCGGTGCATGGTCGGACCACGCCGACGGACTGCTCGCAGTCGCAGATCTGGCGACATTTCTGCAAACTGCAGCAACATGTACACCTTTTTAGTGTAGCTTTATATGCATGCACCACGCGGTTGGATGTCGTCTGTACCCAAGCTAAAACAAAACAAACTAGTGGGCTGATAGATTTACTATATATTATTGGTATAGTTTTCGCTACTAGTATTTGTACGATGTTGCTAATTTTATTTAATTTTATTCGTCGTTACCATTAGTTTTGATACATCATTTATAATAAAAAAAATATAGCCACAATTCTATTTTGAGAAAACATTATTGGAGTTCAATATAAATCTTTCTATTAATTGTATTACGTTGTTAACATTTAGATGACGGCACTCTTTGAATAGCATATCTTATATATTCATAAATAATGTCCTCTCATTTAATATCGGTAGACAATTAGACAGTAAGGTGAGGATCTTGATGTGTAACACTGATAGCCGATGGCATTGAGGTCCACAGCCTGTCATGCAATACCATAGACTTTCATATTGATCTCTAGCTTTCCATCTTTCACCATTTGTCATCATTCAGTGTCTATCTTTCCACCAATAACCTTTTGAGCTAGCGTCGGTATAGTCAAAGTTCTTGTTGGAATAAGTGAACCTTAATGGGCTGTTATTCGAAAGAAAGAAGCCAAAGAGGTGTGGACAAAAATTTGCGTGTTGGGACTTGCCAACTGACCTAAGTGCAAACCAACATATAAGAAATGGCTACATTATCTTTCTGAGATGTCAAGAGGGAGAAATGATATGTGTACACCAAATGTGCTTGCTTCTGTTTAATTACGGTGACCTGTGACCGTGAACATGGCATACGAAGTGCACCTCTCTTTTTTGTCATGTGCGTTTTCACCTTATCCACACTGGGACCATCTCGGGCATCAACAGATGGGTAAATGGGCACGTTTGCATGCAGTTAGCCTATTTGGCACAGTGGAGATATCCAGGGGTGGTTCACCTTGTCCACACCACAACCGTGTCGCGCATCGAGAAACAAATAAGTACACATGTTCGCGTGTGGTTAGCCTGTTGGCGCTGTGGAGATATCTGGGGGTTTCTTGGGAAATAGACAAATCGTGCAAAATGTTATTAGTGATTTGTTACGACGGGACGTCTATCAAGGGAGACGTCCCTATTGACAAACGACACACCAAAAACACCTAGAACCAATCTCTTCGACCGTACTTGTCACCTCCGAGTTTCGCCTCCCCTTTGCTTGCCATGCAGCAGACCGAGGGAAGGTAGCAGTCTCCGGAATCTCCTCGGCGATCGACGACCTCACGGGTAGCCGAGCAATCAAGTTTCTAGGAAGTGTGACGCATGTCTGTTCACTTCTTCGTCTCGTCTTCACATCTATATTGATTCTTAACGTTCGCGTCACCAATTATCCCTCCTGTTCACGGTAAGAAGAACCAATCTCTTATCTATTATTTGTGCAGTGGCATCATGATCATTTGCGGTATTACATCGAATCTAGTAGGTTAGCGAATATGTTTTTTTATCCATGCAGTAAGAGCTATTAAATCTATTAGTTGCTAGTAGCTAGTATTTGTGTAGACATAACATTGTTCTTTAATCTGTTGTGTAATTTCAGAATTAAATTAACTAGCACGGTGTCCCGCACAATTGCGCGAGAAACGTTTTTAATATCTTTATTATGCGTGATATTAGATCGGTATAGAAAATAAAATTTTAAATCGCAAGCCGACCTGCTAGTCGTTGTACCGAGCCATCTATTTAGGTACAATTATGATGATCTATCGAATGTAATCTGTTTAGGTACTGTTGAACAGTTAGGGCCTTCTGGCCCATGTGGCCCATCCAAATAAAAAACCCTAGCACATGAAGATACTGTGCATCTTCTCCACCGTGCACTCTCTCTCTCAACTCCACGCCGCCACAGCCGGTTAGCTCTCTCTCCCCTAGCTCCATTACAACATGGTATCAGAGCCAGCTTCGAGGTGGCGGCGCTGACTGGCGGCGGAAGGAGAGGCGCGGGGGCGGCGCTCGGTGCAGGAGGCGACGCGGGGTGGCGCTGCGGGAGGCAGAGAAGGCGGCGCGGGGCGGCGCTGCAGGAGGCGGAGGCAGGCGGCAAGCCGGGAGTTGCGGGAGGCGGCTCGGCTGGAGGCGCCGGGAGCTGCAGGAGGCGTCTCTGCTGGAGGAGCTCGCGTGTGCAGCTGGTGAAGAACGGGAAGAAGATTAAGATTGCTGCCTTTGTGCCAAATAATGGTGGCTTGAACTTTATTGAGGAAAATGATGAGGTGCTGATTGCTGGATTTGGTCGTAAGGGGCACGCTGTTGGAGATATCTGGTTCAAGGTTCAAGGTTGTCAAGGTATCTGGTGTGCCGGGTTGTGTGGGGGGCGGAGGCAGCAGGGGCTGAGCACGGGCGGCCAAGGGGGCAAGGGCGGCACGGTGCGGGGCTGCACGCACGGCTGCGGGCCAAGAAGGACCATCGGGTCATCGTCTCCGGTACTGCTTGTTGCCGTCTGGGTTGAGGAGCAGGGATAACGAGCTATTGAGGCATTGCTGGGACAGAAGAGGGAGAGAGCAGAGGCTGCAGCTCGTGTAGCTGAAGAAGGAGCTAGGGCAAGGGCTCTTGCTAAAGGGGTGCATCAAAGAGCTGCAACATGGAGACTGAGTTGACCACAGTCTTGGAGAAGCTTGCCCAGCTTCTCACCGCCAAGCATGCGGAAAATTCATCATCTTCTGGGGCTATCGTTCCTCAGTCTGAGATAGTCCAGAAACTGGAGCTCATGCCTGTTCTTGTCAAGCTGGAGGGGGTGAGCAACTACCTAAGCTGGTCCAGGCGTGTGTTGCTCATTCTAAAGACAAAAGGGCTGACTGGGCATGTTCTGGGAGGGGTTGTTGAACCAGCAGACACGAGGAGTGCAGACTGGCAGAAGTGGAGTGCCACCGACTCATTGATCGTTGCTTGGATGCTGAACTCTCTGGCTTCAGATATAGCAACATCAGTTGAGGCACTTCCCAATGCTGCCGCGGTGTGGGACTTGTTGTCGAAGAGGTACTCGGGGAAGGGAAATGTGATGCTGATGGCTCAGATTGAGAGCAAGGTGCATGATGTCCGTCAGGGTGATAGGAGTGTGCTAGCATATGTTGCTGAGCTGCAGCAACTGTGGGCAGACCTGGATCAATGTGATCCTCTTCAGCTGACACACACTGAATCATTGGCAATTGCAGAAGCATGGATTGGTCGTAGACGTGTGATGCAGTACCTGAAGGGATTAAACCCATCCTTTGAGAGCAGGAGAGCCACGTTACTTCACCAGCCTGTGCTCTGCTCTCTTGATGAGGCAATTGCTGCAATGTCTCAGGAAGAGGTACGCCTGCAGTTCGAAAAGGGTGGTAGTCGTGAATCGGCTTACAAGGTAGATGAGCAAAGAGTGTGGAGGGACACTAGGGAATGCTTCAATTGTGGCAAACCAGGGCATCTCAAGCGGAATTGCACAGCTCCTAGGAGGGGAGGAGGCAGAGGTTACAGTGGTGGCAGCTACAATGGTGGAAGGAGACGTGGAAATGAGCCTTCGTACCATGCACGCAGCAGTGGACCTCCTCATCGAGCTCACCTGGCTACTGAGAGCGATAGCAGAGCAGGTACGAGTGCAGCAGCAAGTTCCACTGAACAGGGGACTGAGAACTTCGGGCATTTAGCTCACTTTGTCTACACTGATGAAGGTAATCTCGCAGCTATATCTGTTGCAACACAAAGCATAGATTCAGAATGGGTACTAGATTCAGGGGCTTCGAAGCATGTTGCTGGAAACATGAGGGAGTTTAAGTCATATACCCAATATCCTCTTACACATCAGGAAACTATTTGTACAGCTGATGGCACAGCACAGCCTATTAAAGGGGTTGGGACGGTAAACTGTACATCCACAATTGAGCTGTCTTCTGTCTTACATGTTCCTGCATTTCCTATGAATTTGGTCTCCCTGAGTGCTTTAATTGATCAGCAAGACTGCCGGGTTATTCTTGACAAGAGTATGTGTTTGATTCAGGAGAGGCAGACTGGCAGGAGGATTGGGACGGGGACCAGGCGTAGGGGGCTGTGGTACATGGATCGTGGTGTACCTGTCTCGGCGGAGGACACTGTGCTTGTAGCCAGTTCTGAAGATAAGGAAGCCATGGCGATGATCCATCACTGTAGGATGGGACATGTGTCTTTTGATAAGATGTATCGTGTATTTCCTGATGTAATGGACGGTGTAAACCGAAGTAAGCTGAAGTGTGATGCTTGTGAGTACGCCAAGCACACCAGGACCTCCTATGTGAGTAAGGGGCTCAAGAGTATAGCTCCATTTATGCTAGTGCACTCTGATGTATGGACATATCCAATTGTGTCAGTAAGTGGTATGAAGTACTTTGTGACCTTCATTGATTGCTATTCCCGTATGACTTGGATCTATCTCATGCGTCACAAAGATGAAGTGTTTCAATGTTTTAAGAAGTTCTCTGCTGTTGTGAGGAATCAGTTCAATGTCCAGATCAAGATTATTCGGTCTGATAATGGTACTGAGTATGTTAACAAAGTGTTTGGTGATTTCTTGTCTGAACAGGGAATTCTTCATCAAACTTCATGTCCGGACACACCCCCTCAGAATGGTGTAGCCGAGAGGAAGAATCGGCATATACTGGAGGTTGCTCGAGCCATGATGTTTACTATGAATGTACCCAAGTTTCTGTGGAGTGAGGCTGTGTTGACTACCACCTATCTCATCAATCGCACGCCATCCAGAATCACAGGTATGAAGTCCCCGTGTGAGTTGCTTCTAGATGAAAACAAATTTGTCGTGCCTCCAAAATTATTTGGCTGCGCAACTTTTGTTCATGATCACAGGCCGTCAGTGAACAAGTTGGACCCCCGAGCTGTCAAATGTATATTCATTGGATATCCCTCGGGTCAACAAGGGTATAAGTGTTGGAGCCCTACGGAACGCAGGACCTTTGTGAGCATGGATGTCACATTTTGGGAGTCCGAACCGTATTATGGAGAGAAGACCGATCTGAGCCTGCTGTTCGAGGATCTGGACCAACCTACTGTTGATCCAGAGGGGGAGAACACCTGTGGTGGGAGTGATATTAGTACTGATGTACAAGAGCAGTAGCATCAACAACCTCTGATGGGTGTTATTCCAGTGGTGGGACAGAATACTGACACAGTAGGAGGACAACGCCGTACTGTAGGAGCAGGAGAGCAACAGCAGGAGCAAGGGCAGGAAAGGTGGCGTGATCCCCCACGTGTCTATGGCAGAAGGCAGGACGTCAATGAACAGCAGGGTGAGAGACAACAGAATCCAGCTCAGGGGGAGCAGGGGGAGCAACAGGAAGATGATTCTAATTCATCTGGAGAAAGTCAGGCTGAAGGTGGATCAGTTAGTTCAGAGGGAACAGTAGATCTGCCGATTGCACTTAGAAAAGGGACCAGAGCAACTGCGGGTAAACCTCGACAGAGGTATGGGTTTGACACTCATGACATCGGCAATTATGTGTCCTATGAGGCTCTGTCACCCTCCTACCGTGCGTTTGTGGCTTCTCTTCAGCTAGTGTCTATTCCAACTGATTGGAGAGTAGCACGGCAAGACCCCAAGTGGTGTGCTGCGATGAGAGAGGAACTTGAGGCACTGAGGAAAAATAAAACTTGGGAATTGACAACTCTTCCAGCCGGAAAGAAGGCAGTGAGTTGTAAATGGATCTACACAGTTAAGCAGAATCCAGATGGGAGAATTGAAAGATACAAGGCGAGGCTGGTAGCTAGGGGATACAGTCAGACGTATGGCATTGACTATGATGAAACCTTTGCGCCTGTAGCGAAAATGAACACAGTAAGGATTTTGGTGTCCTGTGCCGCCAACTTTGCATGGCCACTACACCAACTGGATGTCAAGAATGCATTTCTGCATGGGGACTTACAGGAGGAGGTGTATATGGAAGTCCCACCGGGACTCATTGAGTCAGAGGCCAGGGGCAAGGTATGCAAGCTGAAGAAGTCACTTTACGGCCTGGAACAGTCACCTAGAGCTTGGTTTGACAGATTCAGACGTGCTGTGTGTGACATGGGTTATGGACAGTGCAATGGTGATCACACTGTGTTCTATAGACACTCTGAGCAGAAGATTACAGTTCTTGCAGTCTATGTGGATGATATAATAATCACTGGTGATGATGAGGTGGAGATAGCTAGACTGAAGAAGAAATTGGGTGAGGCATTTGAAGTCAAGGACCTTGGCCGACTCAAGTACTTCCTGGGTATAGAGGTGGTTAGATCCAAAAGGGGAATAGCTCTATCACAGAGGAAGTACACCTTAGACCTTCTAAGTGATATGGGTATGATGGGATGCAGGACAGCCTCAACTCCAATCGATCAGAATCATAAAGTTGAAGCTCAGTGTGGTGAACCAGTAGACAAGGAGACATATCAGAAATTGGTTGGGAGGCTGTTGTATCTATGTCATACCAGGCCTGATATAGCTTATTCAGTGAGTGTTGTGAGCAGATACATGCATGATCCCAGAAGTGGACATATGGAGGCTGTACACAGAATCTTGAGATACTTGAAGGGAACACCAGGAAAAGGACTCATGTTTAAGAGCAATGGGCACCTTGACATAGATGGTTATAGTGACGCAGACTGGGCAAACTGTCTAGATGACCAAAGATCGACATCAGGCTACTGTGTCTTTGTTGGTGAAAATTTAGTGTCATGGAGAAGCAAGAAGCAATCAGTAGTGTCCAGATCAACTGCAGAAGCTGAATATAGAGCTATGTCACAAGGGCTGAGCGAAATGTTGTGGGTAAGGAACCTGTTGAGTGAACTGAAGATTCAGAAGAATGAGCGCTTGAATGTGTGGTGCGATAACAAGTCAGCTATTAGCATTGCAAATAATCCGGTTCAGCATGACAGAACCAAGCACATCGAAATTGATAGATTTTTCATCAAGGAAAAGTTAGATGCTGGAATCATCAAGTTGGAACATGTGAGTTCAGGACAGCAACTTGCAGATTGTCTTACTAAAGGGTTGGGAACCAAAGAGTGCAATCTTGCATGTGACAAGATGGGAATGATTGATATATATCACCCATCTTGAGGGGGAGTGTTGAACAGTTAGGGCCTTCTGGCCCATGTGGCCCATCCAAATAAAAAACCCTAGCACATGAAGATACTGTGCATCTTCTCCACCGTGCACTCTCTCTCTCAACTCCACGCCGCCACAGCCGGTTAGCTCTCTCTCCCCTAGCTCCATTACAACAGGTACAGTTATGAAGATTTATCGGTTGTGATCTGTTTAGGTATAATTATGAAGATCTATCGACTGTGATATATTTAGATACAATTATGAAGATCTATCGGCTGTGATATGTTTAGGTGCAATTATGAAGATCTATCGGCTGTGATCTGTTTAGGTGCAGTTATGAAGATCTATTGGCTGTGATATGTTTAGGTGTCTGTTTATGTACAATTATGAAGATTTATCAGCTGTGATCTGTTTAGGTGCAATTATGAAGATTTATCAGCTGTGATCTGTTTAGGTGCAATTATGAAAATCTATCGGCTGTGATCTGTTTAGGTGCAATTATGAAAATCTATCGGCTGTGATCTGTTTAGGTGCAGTTATGAAGATCTATCGGTTGTGGTCTACTAATAATAAAAGGGTCCATGAGATTAATGATCGGATATTTTATTTTTTTATGGGAATTTCTAGCTTTTTTCTATTTTTTAATTATATTCTACTTTTAGTATATAATAGATAGATTTCAGGTCTTACATTATTTCCAACAGTTCTAGCTAGGGTTAAAAAACCATTCAGAGCTCCATTTCGGAGTTTCAGATACAGTCCTAGTTCGAGGAACTTTCCTTCGTCGGCTTCAAGAACAAACTCTAGAGTTTCTCTTTTCACCAGAATGATATTGACAATGCAAGACTTTCCAGTGGATATCTGTGAACAGTTCGGTACCCATTGTCGGTCAGATTAGCTCAATGTGGCTTTAAGAGTAGAAAGCTATATCAAAGCTTTCTCAGCGTGAAGTGCCATTCCATTCCCCAGTTGGCTTCCATTCCTCCCCTTTTAGTTCTGTCCTAGTCATACTTTACTCCTTTTTATTGTGCTATATGCTATGCGTAATATGCAACATGGGGCCTACTGATTGGTTCGCGACCGACATTGTTCGACACAGGATCGGACCCAATCCAGACACCGATGTTGCACCAGAAGGACTACTCCCATAGGTATGTTGGGTGCAAGTGCAGACACCTCAAAAATCCTCAATTTGATGGTACTACTACTTGGGTTCCAGAACCAGAATTAGTTGTACAAATCTGTCCATCACCTGGTTGGAGAGTCCAGCTTCTCCAGAAAGCAAAATCATGCTTTGCAGACAAGAAAGGCTTAAGTATTTCCTTGAAAAGTTATTCGCTTTCTCTAGTCTCTTGCAGGCTTCAACATTAGCTCAGTCCATCCATGGTAGTAGTTATGTTGGTTTCATAGGCTTCGATGTGTTCTTTAATGTATATTTTTTTTGTGGGGTCTTTCGCCCTTCTATTAGCGATTATGGACTGGACGATTTGCTCATTGATCAAACTCTAGTCTGTTTGAACTGTCAAGTGTCAACTAGGAATGCATCTAACCACTGTCTTTAAAGAGCATCCGTATAGTCTCCAACTAAACTAGCTACCTACCATTACCAGGAAACCGTATGCGTTCCTTTCAAAGGCAAAGTGCAACAGAAAAGAGTACTGAAAGTAGCATATTAAAACAGAGACAAAGCCCATATGGAGCCATATAGCTAAATGCGGTTATTCAATATTCCCTACTTTATATTATAAGCCATTAATTTGCTCTGGAGCATGACAACGAGCTACATGTTCAAACTCAGACGTAATCAGCAGAAAGAAAGCAAGTTGCCGACATATGCACAAGGTTTCGCCATCATGTCACCTTAATGCATCATTCCATCATCCCTTACCACATAAGCTTAATGTTTCTCTTCCTTTGTTCCTCTTACCGTTGGTTAGCTTTTCCACTATTGCAAAAGATAAACCATGGATGTCGATGGAAACCTAATAAAAAGATGCAAGAAGTTAAGCTAGAACACAAACTCAGACTTTGTGTTAATTTGTCCACCACTAACCCTGACAAGAGCTATACTGGTAGATGTGATGTGCGTATAGGTATCTTGTCCACCACTAACCCTGACAAGAACTATACTGGTAGATGTGATGTGCGTACAGGTGTCCCACTACTCTACTTCCAACTTTTCTTACATCACCGTGCTTGATCGTGGGTCCTGGATTCGAATCAGCCTCCTTGCAAAAAGAAGCAAATCAGCCTAGAAATTCCCTTCCCCAGATCCCACAACATGTAGGAGCTTTCAGCACTGGGTACATAAGCCCTTTTACATTGCTAGATGGTCAACTATTTACTCTCAGTTTGGCACATCATGGTCGATGGATGGGCAAATTTTACTTTTGTTGATTCGGTCAGATTACAGCGTGGCCAACAAGAGGGTACTCACCCAACACATTCTTGGAGGCTCACAAGACTAAGGTTAATAATGTAGTAATATGGTATCAATGTTGGTCTGTCAGTTTTCCACGGCAAGTTGTAGATACTTCCTTTGCGCATGCGTCCCGTCGTTCCAAAAGAATGAGGTTCCTGTGCAGATGGATGGCGCCATGACATGCCGCGGTCCCGACTGGGATAGCTAGCTAGCTGGAGGGACACGAGCTGTCCAATCTTTGCCGCGGCGGCAAATTAATGACATGCGCCATATGGCGTGCCATCCCCCGATTCAAGCACGGGACCGTCGCGTCACCATCGCCGACGGGAAACCCCGCCCGCGCCCGAAGCAACGGCCGGCGCTGGAACGCGGCTTCCGTTCCTTATCCCGCCGCCCCCGCTGGTGGACAGAAGAAACATGGTGGAGGCCGAAGAATTCCATGCATGCAGATGCCTGCCGGATGACATGTTGCCAATGCGCCGGCCACATGGAGGTGGGCCTGTCCAGTCCGTAACCACCACCAGTATTAAGTACTTTATGGACTCGCCTACACCGGTCTACATAGCTACGAGCCCACACTGGAAGCTTTTTGGGTGCCCGGTTGAGCCTATAAATTGCACCCGAGGACGGGCTCTTCCACTCACTGCAGTACTGCACTCCATACAGCATTAGGCACCACACGCAAGAAGAAATAGCCGGATACACAGCTCGCTTGAGAGAGCGCTCCTAGTCCCGAGAGTGACGAGAGGAACCGAGCGAGTAACATGGCGTCGTCGACATTGTCTTTCCCGATCATCGACATGGGGCTGCTCGGTGGGGAGGAGAGGCCCGCGGCGATGGACCTGCTGCGCGATGCATGCGAGAACTGGGGCTTCTTTGAGGTGGATATATAACATGGCATAATGGGACAAAAAGAAGCTTCTCATCGATCGGATCCTTAATGTTCTTTGTTAAATTTGTTTTCTTGGTGCGGTGCGTGTGCAGATTCTGAACCACGGCATCTCGACGGAGCTGATGGACGAGGTGGAGAAGATGACCAAGGGTCACTACAAGCGGGTGCTCGAGCAGAGGTTCCTCGAGTTCGCGAGCAAGGCGCTCGAGGACGGCTGCGACGCGCAGGGCGTCAAGGCGGAGAACCTGGACTGGGAGAGCACCTTCTTCGTGCGCCACCTCCCGGAGCCCAACATCGCCGAGATACCCGACCTCGACGACGAGTACAGGCGGGTGATGAAGCAGTTCGCGGCCGAGCTGGAGAAACTGGCGGAGCGGCTGCTGGACCTGCTCTGCGAGAACCTCGGCCTGGAGCAGGGCTACCTCGCGCGGGCCTTCCGCGGCTCCAAGGGCGTCCCCACCTTCGGCACCAAGGTCAGCAGCTACCCGCCGTGCCCGCGCCCCGACCTCGTCAAGGGCCTCCGCGCCCACACCGACGCCGGCGGCATCATCCTCCTCTTCCAGGACGACCGCGTCGGCGGCCTCCAGCTGCTCAAGGACGGCGAGTGGATCGACGTCCCCCCCACGCGCCACTCCATCGTCGTGAACCTCGGCGACCAGCTAGAGGTGATCACCAACGGCAGGTACAAGAGCGTGCTGCACCGTGTGGTTGCGCAGACCGACGGCAACCGCATGTCCATCGCGTCCTTCTACAACCCGGGCAGCGACGCCGTCATCTTCCCAGCGCCGGCGCTGGTGGAGGAGGCCGGCGGGACGTACCCCAAGTTCGTGTTCGAGGACTACATGAAGCTGTACGTGCGGCACAAGTTCGAGGACAAGGAGCCCAGGTTCGAGGCCTTCAAGTCCATGGAGACCGAGACCTCCAAGCGCGTAGCTATTGCATAAGAACGAGCACATCCAAATGGCAAAAAGTTAGTACGTACATAGCGTGCTGTGGCATGGTCAGCTCATCTGGACCTGAATAAAGCTGTGTCGTGTCACGTTAGACTGCTAAAGGTATGGGTGCTGTAGCACGTACGGTCATATATTTGTCATGACTCAGGACTGCACGATCGGGTGTGCTTGTGTGCTACCTAGTTTGTGTGTCACAGTATATACATTGTACCATGCTTTGTTATTATAAAAGGATCGTCTATTATTAAGTCACTTCTTTTCTTCTTCTCTCCATCTCTGGTGCCGCTCCTCTACAAGCTTTGCCACCGTCGCTTTCGTTATTGTCTCTTATGTCAGTCGTCGCTGCTGTCGTCTCCTTCTCCTCCTCCTCGATCTGTCCTCAGCGACTGGCCCATTGACGGTCTTGCCATGCGTTATCGTGCCGCCACTACCGGTCATACCTCTATACATGGAGAGCACAAGTTATTTTCCGGTAACAGTGACCATCCCCATTTCAAATCATAGCCCCTCCAGTCTCGACTCCTCATCTATCGAGACTACTGTGCCGACTTCGGTCCCACATCGTTCGCACCATCGCCAGAATGGAAGATGAAGATGGAGGAGCATGAACCTCCCTCTATTGATCTCCCATCGGACTGGCAAAAAAAATTCGACTGAAGCCTATATTTTTTCTCAGTTACATGAGTAATCGCAAGCATGTAAAAAGCAAGACTAGTGTTCTACACGTGGTAGTTTTGTCGTCATGTTTCCATGTAGAGGGATTATGACCCCCTTCTAGACGGCTTAGGCTTGTGCATAAGCCGGCTTAAGCTTAATGGCGTGGAGAAGCTGCGGTGTGGAAAAGCTTGAGAAGCCCCACCTTCCCCTTCTAGACGGCTTCTAACATTTGAGCTTATAGACAGAGGTAGATTGGAAATGTCTATAATACCCTTTATTTTATTTGTTAGCTGTTTGAATGATATTAGCTCTATTTTCAATCAATAACTTCATTCATGTTATAAACACTGCAGATCATAGAAAATGGTTCACGGAGTCATTCTTCTTATATACAATCTTATCACACACATATTAACTTGATTATACATACGATGCTTGTTTCAAATAATCAATCACATACAACACTTATGTACGATGCTAATCAATAGTTTCAATCACAGATCAAAAGTTTAGAAATAGCTTCATACATACAATGCTCGTAGGACCAATTTTTTCTCAATGCTCAACGAATCCAGTACTGGAAAACAATTAAAAAATCGTCACCTAGGACTGATCGGTCCTGTTGGCCCGCGTTGGCCGGAGGTGGCTGTGGGGGAGGGCCGGCGTTGGCTGTGGGGGAGGTGGCTGTGGGGGAGGGCCTCCACGCAGATTGCGTCATGGTCGAGGCAGAGACGAGCTCGTCGTGGTCGAGGCAGTGGCGACTATGGTGGCGGGACCCGAGCTCGTGGGCAGCGGCAGAGACGGCGGGCAGATCTGAAGGCCGGCGGAGGGATGAGGGAGGGGAGGGGTGGCGGACGGAGGCGGATGGGGCGGCAGACGCGCGTGAGGGAGAAGGTAGAGGGGGGAGGGGCGGCGGCGACCTCTGCGGAGGGAGGCAGCCGTGGGCGGCGGCGGGATGGGGGTCGGGAGGGGGTGGCCCGGATGGGGGCGGGAGGGCGGCGTTGGCGTGGAGGAGCGACGGCGGGATGTGGGGGGCGGCCGGATCTGAGCAGTGGGGAGAGGGCGAGGCCGGCGGGGAAGAGGAGGAGGGCGGGGCCGGCCAGGGGGAGGAGGAGGGCGAGGCCGGCCAGGGAGGAGGAGGGCGGCGCCGGTGTAGAGAGGAGGAGGGCGGGGCTGACCAGGGGGAGGAGGAGGGCGGTGGGAGGGGCGGCGGGCGGAGGCGGATGGGGCGGCAGGAGCGCATGCGGGAGAGCGGAAGCGAGGGAGGTGGCGGGAGGCGTGCGGAGGGAGACGGGGGCAGCGGGTGAGGGGAGGGGGCGGGTGAGAAAAATGTGAAGGATTTTTTATATATAGTCGATGGCACTGGTGGGTAAATAACACGAAGTAGCGAGGACAAAATGATCATTTGAAGTAATTTTCGTTGGAAGAAGCTCGGAAGCCTCAAAATGAGGCTTCCCCCCACTAACGTGAAATGAGAAAGCTTAAATTTTAAGCTCCTGTGAAGCTTTCCCTTCTAGAGAGCTTATAGTTTCTTGGGGCCATAACCTGCTCCATAAGCTCTCGAGAAGAGGGCCATAGCCAATATGTTCGGTTTGTAGGGAGTTTTAGTTTAAATTTCCTGTCTATCCGAAAGGATTGAGCTAGGTCACGGTGTATCCAAAACAAGTCCTGAGGAAGCCCAGTCACCAAACCACATTGCACAAATTGCATCTTACTAAAACTCCTCAACAACCAAACATTGCCCTAGAGTCTTAGACACGTTCTGGAAACAGTGGGAGGGAATGGAAAACAAACTTTCATTGTTGGGTTATATATACGGCCCCAGTACCTCATCTGGCCCTAGTGAACGTGTTCCTCGAATCAACGGCGTGGACCTCTCACGAGGCCGAGCATGGGTTGGCCCCGTGCGTGAGTGGGTCAGAACCGGAGCCGACTTGCCTCGTGTTCGCGTGCTATCTGCAGTTATCCTGCACCCGCCAGCGTTCGCGTGCGCCGGCGCCGCGCAACGTTGCCCTGTAAAACCATCGTCGGACGTGGTAGCGGCCAAGCATCGCGGCGCAGGGTGGCCACTTTGCCAGGTATTCTCGGGTGGCCTGCTCGCGAGCAGCGTGCATGCGGCCGCCGAGCTCTGCTACCGTCGCGCGCGCGCGCGCGCGCAAACGACTGTTTCGCACGAACCATTGATCCTTCTGTATGTACGTAGGTGGACGCCGGTGGCAGCCGGAATTCTGGAAACGCGGCGAGGTCGTCACTCGGCAGGCGGCCGTGCGCATGTGCCGCCGGGGAGAACCTTCCGTTTCGACCGCGCGTGGCGGGGACAAGGGGGTGGCGCACCGGCGCTCCGCTCTGGCCGTGTGGGAGGCGTAGGCCGAGTGCGAGAGCTGCGGCCTGTGGACTGCCGCTGGGGCTGGGGCTTGTGCAGTTTCGATCACTTTTTTCTGATCAACAATCCTATTCCTATTTAAAAGTTTTACAAAAATCCTATTTGCTGAACTTTTTTTAGATAAAAGAAAATTTTTATTACTCAAATGTTATTGCAATAAAGTGATGCACCCAACTACAAGAATATCTTCCAACCTTTATATAGACCTATATACACATCCACACTTACATATATGCTGACGTGGAGTGAGGAATAAGAGAGAGAAAATAGCTGATTCTCTTAAATCATGCCTTCTACCTTTTATGCATATACATTTTCGCTATCCACGTTACAATGTAAGTAAAAAATTTATAGAAATCTTTTGTAAGTGTAACATTGCTTTTTTCTGAAGGGCCTTCAATGAGCCGAGCTGTAAGTTTGTTACTCTTGCAAGTTCTCCAACAACAAAGGCGCCTTGTAGCGCGTTTCCATTATACTATCGCCGTAAGTATTTTAAATGCGCACCATTAGCCGGCCCTGTGCAAATTTATTGATTCGATTACAAAGAACAGGAGTCCACTTGCTGAACAACACGGGACCGTCGGAATTAGCATGTACATTGACTGGTATCATATCCCGACCCAATGTTCTGCTCATCTTTCTCACGACGTAAGCAACACAGCAACCACGGCGCCCCATCTTGCGCAGTTTCGAATGATACACAAATTAGCAACCATATGTTACTCCAGAACCAAAGGGAATCCACGCTGGCTTGTTTAGGTTCCTCGTCGGACTGAAGAAGAAACATTCACCTTGCTCCTCAGTGCACGCCGTGCTCAGACTGCGCGTTCAGCAAACAAGCATCGCAAGAGGCATAAGCGTCGTCGCGCAAACTTTTTTAACACTAAAACCCCCTACAAGCCCGGCCTCCGTGGACAGGACCAACCATGTCGCCATGACCAGATAGCACCTGGTAAGAAAGTACCTTCAGGACGTGCGATCTGTGCCCGGCATCGTGACCATGGCCGTGGCCGTGGTGCTCGTGCAGGCCCACCCCGTGCTTCCTGAGCTGCTCCCTGACGACCTTCTCGTAGATGAAGGACGCACCCCAGAACTGCGGCAGCACCAGCCACGCCACGAACAGCACCTTCACCTCGTACCATATCGGTATCCTACATGAAGAGAATTATGTTCCGCGTAGGACTGTGAATATCACGGGGACGTAGGTACCTCGGCCCTTTACATCGATCAATGCACGCAGCTTAACCCAAAATCATCGATGGATATGGATCACTTTCGAGAATATATAGTACTATGAGTTACCAGTACAAGACGTGCTCAGCTGCCATTTCAAAGAGGGTGATGAAGGAGTACAGTATCCAGTAAGCCAACCATTGCTCGTCGTGCAACTTGGACGTGCTCTCCATCGCGCAGATGGACGCGTACCTGGTCCAAATCAACAGCTTACACGTCCAACTACGGATCTAATCAACAGTTCAGTATAGAACATAGCCCTATGCCCATATGATACAACTCAACCGTTCCAAAATGCTCCAAGGTACGACAATTGACAGAACGATGATGTAAATCAGCAATCTAGGAATGCATTTCCCTCACTTACAGAGGGTATATTAGGGTCAGGGACGGCCTGCATATGAAAGAGAAGCAGCCACCTAATTAGCCAATTAGAAGTGATGCAAACGATCGAAAGATTCACGAGTCGTGCGCTCGTGGCGCATATTTGCTATAGCAGACGTACGTACCCTGCAACAGCGTGGAGGTGGCTGATGAGAGCCCATGTTTTACTCATCTTCGGCTTTCTCTTCCGCCCCAACGCACACACCAGTTAAACCTGATCTGAGTAGCGGTGAAAAAGAAAAGAAACAGAGATGGAATTGATGGCACGAACAGAAGATTCAGTAGTAGAAGGAACGGGGAAGGAGCTCAGTTTTATACCGTCGTAGGCAGCCTCGTAGGGTCGGTCACCCTCCACAATGGACGAGATGGTGCTGGCATCGGGTGCTTAGCTTGGACGTGGCGTCCAAGACTGGGTCGGACCCTGGCCAGACCGGATGATCAACTGGGCTCGAATCACATCGCGTGGTGAGTCGCCTAGCTGTTTTCCCTCTCGGGCCAAGGAACACGTTACGGTGTGCATGCACGTGATGCTGCCTTTTCATGAGGCAATTTCCTTGGGGAGAACCGGCAATCTGGTTGGCGATCCGAGACGTGCATGAGAAAAATGTTTGCCTGAGAACTGCCTTTTCAGTACAACATTCTGTACAGACTAGAGCCTTGTTTTCTAAGGCTCTGTTTGTTTGGGCTTTTTCTGGCTTCTGGACTTTGGCTTCGAAGCCAGAAAAGCACCTATAAACCTGCTTTTGGTTTTTGGCTTCAAAAAGTCTGAAATAACTTTAAAAGTTGTTTCAGGCTTTTCGAAGCCAAAAGCCAAAAGCACCTAAATAGGTGCTTTTCTGGCTTCGAAGCCAAGGCGCAGAAGCCAGAAAAAGCCCAAACAAACAGGGTCTAAGGGGAACAAGGCTTTTTTGGCCCCAATGTTTGTCTAAGATGAATGCGAGATCTCGATCGTTTTGCCTGGCTAGGCATGCCGGATGTTTTTTCTTTGGTTAGATATCTAGCTTGCTAATTAGGGTGTTTTCTCTAGATGTGATTAACGTGTTTTGGTTTAGATATTGACCTTTCGGAGGCGCTGATCAAAGATATTTCATCTCCTAGTCAGGGCTTGGTATTCGGGTTTTTGGTCAATTCAGTTCAGTTTATTTAGACAGTATTTATTTCGCTTTTTACAAAACTAGCACGGTGTCCCGTGCAATTGCGCGAGAAATATTTTTAATTATCTTTAATTTTTTTATCCGTACGCATGATTAGTACGGAAATAAGACTTCAGATCGCGAGATTTAGGTACAGTTATGATGATCTATCAGATACAATCTGTTTAGGTACAATTATGAAGATCTATCGGCTGTGATCTGTTTAGGTGCAGTTATGTAGATCTATCGGCTGTGATCTATTTAGGTACAATTATGAAGATCTATTGGCTGCGATCTGTTTAGGTGCAGTTATGAAGATCTATCGGTTGTGATCTGTTTAGGTACAATTATGAAGATCTATCGGTTGTAGTCCACTAATAATAAAAGAGTCCACCAAACTAATGATCGGATATTTTACTTTTTTGTGGGAATTTCTAGCCTATCTCTATTTTTTCTATTGTATTCTGCTTTTAGTATATAACAGATGATACTCGAAACTACCATGGGCTACGCCCAAACCCGAACCTAATAACCGAAATTATTGTAGGAAGGGTCCCCGCGCTACCACGAATCGATGGGTTTCTCTTTGACGGCGTCAAGATCCCCCTCCCTAAATCGATATGTTTTGCCTGGCGTCAACAAGCTCCGCTGGCATCGCCAACAACGTCGAGGCCACGCTCCGTCCCGGTGGACGTCGAGGCCATGCTCTGTCCCGATGCCGAGGACAACACGTCGTCGTAGCAGTGAGTACTAGAATACTAGAGTATTAGGATATTCCTTGAAGATCCTTGTAAAAGATCAAAATATCCTTGAGGGTGTGTTATTGCTCGAAGGGCATAATTGTAATATCGCACCCACATCTCTCCACCCCTATAAATAGGACACGAAGGGGTAGAGATGGGCGGCGAATTTTTCTCACATGTAAACCGTAATTCTTGATATAAATACGAGAGTTTTCACTTCGCCCCAACACGAGGGTTTCTACTTTCCCACAACCGGAGTGTTTCGCGTTCCGCCCCTTCGGACACCGCACGCGTGCGCTCTTCCTCGACAGACACTATACTTGCTCGTACTCCTCTGGTACTCTCGGAGGTCGACGTAACCGATCGGGGGTGCCTAAAGTACACTACCTAGTCCCGTAGCTACGACAGTTGGCGCTGACCATGGGGATCGGGTAAGAAGTCATGTCAACTAGAATTCCGTCAGGGAACTGTGATGGGCATAACCTCTACCTTGTTTGTGTGCTTGCTCTTCTATGACAATGCACATAGGCATAGGGGCTCGTCGTCGATGTCGCCCTCGCGCTCATTCGGACTTGGCATCCTCTGTGCCCCCTGGTGACACCAGGGGCTCGTCGTCAACATCACCCTCCACCGCCACGTGAGCAACGCATTCATGGCCATGTCGAGATACGTCTAACTCACCTGCGACGTCAAGAACACTCCACGGCGGTGCTGCGCATTCCTCCACCGCCACGTGAGCAACGCCTCCGTGGCCGTGTCGAGACACGACTAACTCACCCGTGGCGTCGAGAACACTCCACTGCGGCGCTGAGCATTCCTCCACCGCCACATGAGCAATGCCTCCATGGCCGTGTCGAGACACATCTAACTCATCCGCGGCGTCGAGAACACTCCACCGTGGCGCTGAGCATTCCTCCACCGCCACGTGAGCAACACCTCCGTGGTCGTGTCGAGACACGTCTAACTCACCCGCGGCGTCGAGAACACTCCACCGCGGCGCTGAGCATCCCTCCGCCGCCACGTGAGCAGTGCCTCCTTGGCCGTGTCGAGATACGTACTCACCGGCGGCGTCGAGAACACTCCACCACGGTGCTGAGCATCCCTCCACCGCCACGTGAGCAACGCCTCTATGGCCGTGTCGAGATACGTCTAACTCACCCGCGGCATCGAGAACACTCCACCGCGGCGCTGAGTATTCCTCCACTGCCACGTGAGCAGCGCCTCCATGGCCATGTCGAGATACGTCTAACTCACCCGCGGTACTGAGTATTCCTCCACCGCCACGTCAGTAACGCCTCCGTGGCCGTGTCGAGCCATATTTATCTTGCATGTGGTGTCGAACACGCTCCACCACAGTGTAGAGCATCCCTTCACCGCCACATGAGCAACGCCTCCGCAGCCATGTCGAAGCAGGTCTATCTCGCCCGTGACGTCGAGATAAACGCCCTGGTCTGGGCAAAATGCTCCGTCCTGCCGGACGTTGAGGTGACCTCGGGCAACGGCCTCGCACAAACAGCCTCGCACGGCGACCTGGCGCAACGGCCTAGCACAAACGGCCTAATGCGGCAACCTCGCACAAACGGCCTCGTGCGACGACCTCGCACAGCAGCCTCGTGCGGTGACCTCGCACAAAGGGCCTCGTGCGGTGACCACGAGAGCAACGCCTCCGTGACCGTGTCGAAGCAAGTCTATCTCGCCCGTGACATCGAGCTAAACGCCCCGTTCAAAGCAAAACGCCCCGGTCGGGGCAAAATGCTCCGTTTCGACGTATCTCGACGGACGTTGAGCCAACGCTCCATCCCAGGAGACGTCGAGCCGACGCTTCGAGCGGACATCAAGCTCAACACTCCGTCATGACGTCAAGGCAAAATGTTCCATCATGACCTCGTGCGGCGACCTCGTGCAACAGCCCCGCAAACGGCCTTGTGCGGCGACCTCGCACAACAGCCTCACACGGCAATCTCGCCAAACAGCCCTGCACAAACGGCCTCGTGCAGCAACCTCGCACAAATGGCCTTGTGCGGTGACCTCGCACAGCGGTCTCCCGCGGCGGCCTCGTGCGGTAACTCCGCACAAACAACCTTGTGCGGCGACCTCAAGCAAACGGCCTCGTGCAACAGCCTCGTGCGGCGACCTCGCGCAACGGCCCCGCACAAACAGCCTCGTACGGTGACCTCACACAACAGCCTCTCGTGGCAACCTCGCGCAATGGCCCTGCACAAACGGCCTCGTGCGGTGACCTCGCACAGCAGCTTCGTGCGGCGGCCTCATGCGGCAATTCCGCACAAACGGCCTCGTGCGGCGACTTCGAGCAAACGGCCTTGCACAATGGCCTCGCACGGCGACCTTGCACAAACGGCCTCGTGCGGCGACCTTGCACAGCGGCCTCGCACAGCTACCTCAGGCAACGGCCCCGCACAAATGGCCTCGCGCGGCGACCTTGTGCAACGGCCCCGCACAAACGGCCTAGTGAGGCGACCTCGTACAGCAACCTCGTGCGGCCACCATGCGAGCAACGCCTCTGCGGCCGTGTCGAAGCAGGTCTATCTCGCCCGTGACGTCGAGCTAAACGCCCCGTTCAAAGCAAAACGCCCCGGTCGGAACAAAATGCTCCGTCTCGACGGACGTCGAGATGACGCTTCGTCTCGACGGACGTCGAGCCAACGCTCCATCCCAGCAGACGTTGAGCCAACGCTTTGAGTGGACATCAAGCTCAACACTCCGTTACGACGTCGAGGCAAAACGTTCCATCATGACCTCGTGCGGCGACCTCGCATGAACGGCCTCGTGGAACTGCCTCGTGCGGCGGCCTCGTGCGGCAACCACGCGAGCAATGGCATCACACAACGCCCGCACAAACAGCCTCGTGCAGCGACCTCGCACAATAGTCCCACGCGGTGACCTCGCGCAACGGCCCCGCACAAACGGCCTCGTGCGGCAACCTCGTGCAACAGACCCACACAAACGGCCTCATGCGGCAACCTCGCACAAATGGCCTCGTGCGGCGACCTCTCACAGCGGCCTCGTGCGGTGGCCTCGTGCGGCGACCTCGAGCAAACGGCCTCGCACAACGGCCTCGCACGGCGACCTCGCACAAATGGCCTTGCGCGATGTCCTCGCACAACAGCCTCGCGCAACGGCCCCGCACAAACGGCCTCTTGCAGTGACCTCGCACAACAGTCTCGTGTGGCAACCTCACGCAACGGCCCTGCCCAAATGGCCTCGCGCGGCAACCTCGCACAAATGGCCTCGTGCGGCGACGTCGCACAGCAGCCTCGCCCGGCGGCCTCGTGCAGTGACCTCGCACAGCGGCCCCGCGTGGCGATCTCAGGCAACGGCCCCGCACAAACGGCCTCACGCGGCGACCTCGTGCAATGGCCCCGCTCACACAGCGGCCTCACGCTGCGGCCTCGTGTGGCAACCCCGCACAAAGGGCCTCGTGCGGCGACCACGTGAGCAACGCCTCCGCAGTCGTGTCGAAGCAGGCCTATCTCGCCCGTGACGTCGAGCTAAACACCCATTCAAAGCAAAACGCCCTGGTTGGACAAAATGCTCCGTCTCGACGGACGTCGAGCCGACGCTCCATCCCAGCAGACGTCGAGCGGACGCTCCGAGTAGACATCAAGCTCAACACTCCGTCATGATGTCGAGACAAAACGTTCCATCATGACCTCGCACAGCGGCCTCACGTGGCGACCTCGGGCAACGGCCCCCGCACAAACGGCCTCGTCGCACAGCGGCCTCACACGGCGGCCTCGTGCAGCAACTATGCACAAATGGCCTCACGCGGCGACCTTGCACAAACGGCCTCGTGCGGCGACCTCGCATAACAGCCTCGCGCGGCGACCTTGTGCAACGGCCCTGCCTAAACGGCCTCGAGCGGCAACCTCACACAAATGGCCTCGTGCGGCGACCTCGCGCAACGGCCCCGCTCGCACAGCGGCCACGCGCTGTGGCCTCGTGTGGCAACCCCGCACAAAGGGCCTCGTGCGGCGACCACGCGAGCAACGCCTCCGCGGCCGTGTCGAAGCAGGTCTATCTCGCCCGTGACGTCGAGCTAAATGCCCTGTTCAAAGCAAAACGTCCCGGTTAGGCAAAATGCTCTGTTCCGACGGACGTCGAGGCGACGCTCCGTCTCGACGGACGTCGAGTCGACGCTCCATCGAGCCGATGCTCCAAGCAGACATCAAGGTCAACACTCCATCATGACGTCGAGGCAAAATGTTCCATCATGACCTTGCACAGCGACCTCGCGTGGCGACCTCGGGCAACGGCCCCGCACGAATGGCCTCGTGCGGTAACCTCACACAGTGGCCTCGCGCGGCGACCTCGTGCAGTGATCACGCGAGCAACGGCCTCACACAACGGCCTCGCACAAACGGCCTCATGCGACGACCTCGCACAACAGTCTCGCGCGGCGACCTCGCACAACGGCCCCGCACAAACGGCCTCGTGTGGCGACCTCGCACAACATCCTCGCGCGGCGACCTCGCACAGCGGCTTCGCGCCAACACTCCATCCCAACAGACGTCGAGCCAACGCTTCGAGCGAACATCAAGCTTAACACTCCGTCACGATGTCGAGGTAAAACATTCCATCATGACCTCGTGCGACGACCTCGCGCAAACGGCCTCGTGTAACGGCCCCGCGCGGTGGCCTCGTGCGACGACCACGCGAGCAACGGCCTCGCACAAACGGCATCGTGCGGCGACCTCGCACAACGGCCCCGCACAAATAGCCTCGTGTGGCGACCTCGCACAATGGCCCTGCATAAATGGCCTTGTGCGGCGACCTTGCATAGCGACCTCGTGCGGCGGCCTTGTGCGGCAACTCCGCACAAACGGCCTCGCGCGGCGACCTCGCGCAACGGCCCCGCACAAACGGTCTCGTGCGGCGACCTCACACAGCGACCTCGCGTGGCGACCTCGCGCAAAGGCCCCGCACAAACGCCTCGTGCGGCGACCTCGTAGAACGGCCTCGCACGGTGACCTCGCACAATGGCCTCGCGCAATGGCCTTGCACGACTACCTCGCACAACGACCGATGTTCGAGAGATCTGAGAGAGACGACACATGGTGTCTTGGTAACCCACCTGACCATGCTCCAAAAACCCACCCGCCCTGAGTTTGGGGGAGTTCGGGGGAGTTGGTGGAGATAGCACGTCCGGCGAGGCTGCTCGAACCTACCGAAAACTCGGACCTCCTCGAGGCGATCGTGGTGTCGTGGTAGCCCACCCGACAAGGCTCCAAGAACCCGCCCGCCCTGGGTTCGGGGGAGTTCGGGGGAGCTGGTGGAGACAGCCCATCCGGCGAGGCTCCTCGAACATGTCCGCAACCACTCAAGGAATCGTATCTCTACGCGTCCAAATGCACCACGACGTAACAAAAATAATAGAGATGTCATTTTCGTGCAAAGGATATATAGCGCCAGTTCGTGCGAGATAAACATCAACATTTAGAAATGCAGTCGCTATTCTCTCTACACGTAGCATGACGATAGCCCGGATTAGAAGACACATAATGAGTAGTCGTGTTTGGAGCATACGGTCGCAGTCCATATACATAGTCTACGACACATTACATATGAATAAAGCGGTAGCAGTCCATTGTCTACCCATGATATATCTCACATTTCATACAAGAAATACATATGCAGCAACGATCCACTTCGCATATAAGCATTCCGGAGGCAGTCCATCATCTCATACATCCCATCATTCCGCATTAAGCACCAAACAGGTTAACATATATATACATCGCATATGTATGAGCCCGGCTCGGCGGGGAGCACGGGAGGTCTGGTGGCGCTCGGGGCCGACGGCGGTGGCAGGGGAGATGCGGGAGCGGTGTTGGGGCCGACAACGGCAGCAGGGGAGCGAGGGAATGGCGACAGCAAGGGAGCGGCGGCTGCGGCGAAGGGGCCGGTGGCGGCAGCAGCGGAGATGGAGGAGCGGCGCTGGGGTCGGTGGTGACAGCAACGGCGCTGGGGCCGGTGGCGGCAGCAGGGGAACAGGGGAACGTCGGTGGCAGGGGAGATGGGGGAGAGTGGCGGCGGCGGTAGGGGGTAGGTATATCACCCCCACCCCAACCGACTTAGGCACAAATGGGCCATGGCCCATTAGGGCTAGGGAGGCCGCTCGGGTAAAAAAAGGGGAGAAAGAAGAAAAGGAAAGAAAGAGAAAGAAGAAAAAAAGAAGAAGAAAAGAAAGAAGAGAAAAGAAAAATAAGAGGGAGAGAGAAGTTGTCGGTCCGGCCCGCGCGTCAACCCCTCGAAATTGGTGCGCCGGCTCGGACGGGCGTCACTCGACCGTCCAAACAGGCAAGGGGCTACTGTTGGAGGAAGGGTCCCCGTGCTACCCCGAACTGACGGGCTTCTCCTTCACGGCGTCAAGATCCCCCTCCCTGAATCGACATGTTTTGCCTGGCGTCAACAAGCTCCGCTGGCATCGCCGACGACGTCGAGAAAACGCTCTGTCCCGGAGGACGTCGAGGCCACGCTCCGTCCCGGTGGACGTCGAGGCAACGCTCTGTCCCGACGCCAAGGACAACACGTCGTCGTAGCAGTGAGTATTAGAATACTAGAGTATTAGGATATTTCTTGAGGATCCTTGCAAAAGACCAAAATATCATTGATGGTGTGTTATCGCCCGAAGGGCATAATTATAATCTCGCACCCACATCTCTCCACCCCTATAAATAGGACACGAAGGGGTAGAGATGGGCGGGGGATTTTTCTCACATGTAAACCATATTTCTTGATATAAATACGAGAGTTTTCACTTTACCCCAATACGAGGGTTTCTACTTTCCTACAACCGGAGTGTTTCGCGTTCCGCCCCGTCGAACACCGCTCGCGCGCGCTCCTCCTCGACGGACACTATACTTGCTCGTACTCCTCTGGTACTCCCGGAGGTCGACATAGCCGATCGGGGGTGTCTAAAGTACACTGCCTAGTCCCGTAGCTACGACAGAAATAATTTGATTCGGTCTATTTGGGTACTCACAAAACCAAATAAATCAAAACCCCTCAATGTATTCAGTAGCTTAGCATCTCTCTAATGCAACAATTTGCATAAATGCCTAATGCCTCCTCCTCCCAAGTAAATTAAATAAATCAACAATTAAAAGTGTAAACAAAGCACTTGGTCAGGGACATAGATATATAAAGTTATATATATTGGAAACTTATGTTACGCTATTTTTTGGCTTGAAATTATGTACTTCGACTTATTAGGTCTATTTAAGTTTTAACGAGCTAAATCCGAATTAAAACCCATAATCCAAATAATACAGAAATTGAAACTGAGCACGAAACCTGTAAACCGAATTACCCGATGGTTCTGGTTCGGTTTTTGGGTTTCGGGTTGAAGATACCGGCCCGTGCTCCTAGTGCAGTAAACCTTCTGTGCGCTTTGAGCGGGCCTCGCTTGCGATAAACGGCCAGGGTCCGTGCTTCATCGGGCCTGGCTCCAGAGCTTCTCGCGATAAAGACGGGTTTGCAACTGACAACCAAAGAGCGAGCTGCTGCGTCCCGCGGGCCGGTTGACGCGGATGTGTTCAGCCGAAGACGCCCATAGCGAACAAGACCTGAAATAAGCTCGGCGATACATCAGTCAAAAAACATGCCTCCGAGATCAGACGCGGCAACATTCGACGAGGCAGTATCCTACGAGAGCAAGGGGACCTCGCAATCATCGCATATGTATCTTGTACTTGTAGCAAGATCGGCGAAGAACAATCTGCCCCACAACACCTGAGCAAATCGTGACGGAACAAACAGCAGAGTGCAGATGCATCTCGTGTTCTCCTCGTCGCCGTTACAGTACCGAACCTCGCTGATAGTCTGATGAGTGATGAGATTGCGATATCATCCATCCAGGTCCAGCTTGGAGCCACTGATAGAGCAGCTGTTTCTCCGTGTAATCGTGTGGATAAGTATGTAGCAGCTGGTAGGTACGAAGTAGAGTATTCAGGTCTATACGTACGTCCTGTCAGGCTCTGCCATGACAAACCTACTCCTTTGGATTACTATCTCTCTTAGGAGTATTTTTTTCCTCTTTTTATTCTACAGCAGCGAACAGGCGAGAACAGTGCCTCCAAAGTCCAAAGCTTCCAAAAAGAGAAGCAAAAATTTCAGCTGATATCTTTTCAGATAGCTGTCATGTCGCGTCTGCATTGTCGTTTGCCAGGTTCGGTGCCTGGTGGATGAACTCGGTGTGCTAATTTTTAATATAAGCGCGTCGGCAGACGCAGAAATTATGTGTTAGCACTATTAAATTAAGGTCGTGTCCTGCTATCTCATTTGTTGTAAAGTTGGCCGGTTTCTAGCTATAACTGAATGGAGCATGGCTCTAACGCCCTACTTGATCAGTTTGCATTAACATGCGTCTGCTTGCAAGGCTGTGCGGGAACAGAACAAGGGACTACTCCATAACAGGCTAAAGAGGGAAGAATTCGCCAAAAGCTTAGAGAGAATTGGAGTATATCTGTTCAAAAAGACCACAAGATGCTTTCATATGTCTGTTCAAAAAGACCACAAGATGCTTTCATATGTCTGTTCAAAAAGACCACAAGATGCTTTCATTTTGCAACGGATCAGACGTAGCGTATGTACGACTGCCTGCAGTAGCATTAGACAACTAGCACGTGCACGCAAAGTTTGGCTCTTATCGCTGGACTCATCAGTTTCATCAACCCTCTTGACCAACGGATCTCGATCAATCAGTTGCACCATGGCTCTCTTTGCCTACGGATTATTTCCCTGCGGCCAGAGCAGTCTAGCAAGAACAGAGAAGCTAACTTCACCCCAGCCGCCAACTGGTACATCCAAGGGAGTGTAAGAAGCTCATGAACTAGCTAAGCTAGCATTGAGGGAGAATCTATGCAGGTAGTGGTTGTAAAATACACTTGCTGGTATTGCTCCCTTAGTGCACAGAGACTATTAACAATCAATAAAGCACCCTCTTCTTAAAAAAGAAGAATTTGTACGTAATTAAGAGGCTGTCAAGCATTATGTACGGATGTACGAGTACTAGACGGCTGATAGCACATTCGATGGAATTGCCTGCAACAATAGGTCACTCAACTGCACTTAGGCTGCGTTCTTTTCGGCTTTTCCAGGGGCTTCTTCCAGAAGCTGCCCCCCTCCCAGCTTCTCCTAGAAGCCGCCCCCTCAAATTCGTCGGGGCTTCTAAACTAATCAGGGTATGACTAGTTTAGAAGCCCCGACGAATTTGAGGGGGCGGCTTCTAAGAGAAGCTGGGAGAGGACAGCTTCTAGGAAAAACCGTCCGAGAAGCTAAAAAGAGCTGGGCCTTAGACGATGAAGTACTCGTACTATTATACAACCCAGAGAATTAATCAAGAGCTCCAAAACGACCACACTTAGGGAAAATAATTCTATAAAACCTTATCTAATTCCTCATCTCGTTAAACCTCTTTACTTGTCTTGCACAAATCTCAAAGTAACTCGAAGTCTTCTCCGCAAGCCCCATCCCATCTAATCAATTTTCTCAGCGACGTGGATAATGGTCTGATCAATCTCCGCAGCGGCGCCCTCCGCGGTGGCCGCACACGACGATTCTGTCGAGGAGTTGGCTCCCCTGGCAGAGTTCCATGGCAACGTGCAAGCCCTCGGCGTTCTCGCAGGCCTCGCGGAGCCGCATCGCAGCGTACGCGCCTCTGACGTCGACGATAGCGAACATGCGTCGCATGATCTCCACCTCGCATAGCATGTCCTCTTCGTCGTTGCCCGACTCAGCCTGGCTTAGCCACTTCCCCTGGACGTCTTGCACGCCAGGGATTCCCGTGGCCAGGGCCGCGTCATTACACCGCCGGCGCCCGTCCGGTCGGTGAAAATTTAACTTGTCCTTGGAGCCAATCCAAAAATGGACTAATTAACCGAATCTCCACATGATCCCATCTAATCCCACCACCATTGTTGCTGCCTTGCCTCCTACCTCTCGTTCTTTATGCTGAGTCACGTGCTCGGTGCTTTGGCGGTCTGGCCATGTATGAACGCGAGGAGGTCATGGCAAGGAAAAAAATTTCGGTTTCACCAAAATTTCGGAACCCACCGGAAATTTCGGAAATCATGTCGGAAAGACAGTTTAAAATTTGACCAAATTTTGACCAAATTTGACCAAATTTTGACCGAATTTTTTTCAAAATTTGACCAAAATTTCCAGGAACAGTGTCATCCAAACATAGCGTAAGAATAGATATATCACAAGCAAAAAAGATTCACAGCAAGATATACCATCACACCAAGCAACTAAAATGACTTGACAAGTTGAGAAACACCAATCACCATCACAGTAGCATCCAGATGAGTTTTCTTATCTTCCATTTGCTCATGAGGTGAGTCTCTGAATCAATATGGAGCACTTAATTACTCTGAAGGAAGTAACATATACGCATCACATTGAGTGACTGATTCTTTGCTCCAAAAACAGAAATAACTTGTACGGTCATATACTAATTAAGTCAAACAGAGCAAGCAGCCAAGCAACAAGGATCCTGAGATTTATCTCTCCAAGGACAAATCGTTCACAATCTAAGGAAAGAAACGAAACAATTTGAACCGAAGAATCAAGTGCATGCTCAGTTCAGTCACCTTGTCTAGCAGCAACACCCGAAGACTCCGTAGTTGCAGCGCCATTGCCGGAGGCGCTGGCGCCATTGCTCCCAGTCATGTATTTGCACCAGCACGGCAGTAGGCCGCCGGAATCGAGCGGCGGCCGGCGCAGGGCACGCCGCCGCAGGGCACGGGAGATCGGGAGCGGCGGCCGGCGCAGGGCACACCGCCGCAGGGCACGGGAGATCGGGAGCGGCGGCCGGCGCAGGGCACGCCGGCGCAGGGCACGCCGCCGCAGGGCACGGGAGATCGGGATTTGAGAAGTTAGGGCACGGGAGATTGGGATTTGGTCACAGTTGGGAGGCATAGGAAGAGTTACGGTGGGCTTCTCTTGGGCTGGGCTTAAAATTTCCTCAAACCGATTTTTTTGACCGAATTAGCAAAATTTCGGGGCCCACCGAAATTACCGAAATTTCAGAAATTTCGACGAAATTTCGTCGAAATTTTTTTCCATGGGTCATGGACATGAACGAGTACTGGTTCGCATAAGGCTGGTGGGGAAGAAAGACTTCAAGTTGCGTTGAGATTTGTGCGAGACATATGTCATCTTTTTAGAGAGGTCTAACTAGACGAGGAAATATAGATCCGGTCTTGTAGGATTTTTTCACACGCCTAGTACTTAGAGACGAAAATGCAGGAGCATATATCTGTTTACATAACAAATTCTATGGTAGGTCGTAAGTTAGGGGAATTCGTGACTACTCGGGGTTTCATGAGTTATGAAAACTCAAGAAAGGATACTAAATCTTGTCGTTACCTAAATTTAGAATAGAAAGATTTAGAATTAAAAAGCCAAGAGATTCAAAATAAAGTAAAGGTGGACGGGGATAACCTTATTTATAACAAGTTTTAAACTAGTAATCTCAAAAAAAAAGAAAAAAAAAGGTGGATGGAATCTATATTCTGTTTACGGAATCGCATAAAATTCTAATGAACTCCAGTATGTACTTCATATATGCATTTCATAGATATGAATAGAGACAATTTCAACGAAATTTTGAGTTTGCCAGGGTACAAATGGAATGAAAATGAATTGATAAAATATGAACCTATGATTAACCAATTAGCCAAGCTCTAAGCTTTCAACGCCCATCTTCATATCTAGACTTCTCTAGGCCTTAGATATGGAATTCGTAACTATTTTTATAAATAGTGTGTTGACTGAGTCTTAAACTCGAGGCATCTTAACCCTGATACTATATTAAATTATATGTACCAAATAATTCACAAAAAGTTCAACGATATATTTCAACAATAATTCCAACGGTAGGCACACAAGTACATGCATACACAAACGGACACAGGCGCGCAGGTTGCCTAGCACGGCACCTTGCCTGATTGCGTCGCGTCTCCGGTCTCCGCGAAGAAACTAAGCATGAAACGTACGTACGGTTGGGCAGTCACATCCGGGATATGGGGACGATGGCCGGGCGGCGGGGCCCCGGGCTGACTGCTGCTTACCTACCACGCCCGTCGTGGCGTCGTCCACCAGGGAAACGAAAGGCAAAGCACGGACGGACATACGTACCTACCTGCAGCAAAGATGGGATCAGGGCATCAACGAACCGGCATCGGCGCCGTGGCGGTTCAGTGGGTAGCCGCTGTTTTTCGACCGAGGAGGGGCCGGGCAGCGTGGGCGTCCGCACCGTGGAGAGGACCCGGCTTTCCCCGTGCCTGCTGCCGCACGGCGGCGAGCGATCGACACGCTTCCGGCTCTCGCGGTTCTCTTCGCCAGGCTGGCCCTGCCCTGGAGCGCAATCGATCGTGGAGTCGGCAGGTTTGGCCGCGCCGTTCTTACTTGCACAGTTTGGCACGGCGAGCTTGGCCGGTACACATCGCCGGTGTGCAGCAGGTCCGGCATGCACCACCCTGTGCAAGGTGCCAAGGTGCCAAGGTCGTCCCTACTCCCAAATCCCAATCCTGGGCCCTAGGGCTGGCTGGCACTGTAGTAGCTGTCTTAGACGGCGTTGAGGTGGACGTCACCGGGAGCCGCCCTTTCCTTTATTGCGGTGGGCTTGTGCAAGCTGGCTAGGAGGTTGAGTCGGCGAGGAGAATATTGCTTGCTCTGCCTTTGGATATATAGAGAACGCTGAATAAGATGCATCAAACAAATACAAAGCACGGGTACAGTGCAACGGGAGTATTAGTTCGTACGACGTAAATCATGGGCGCATCGATCACCTTTGCGTCCAAACTTAATGCTCCCTTCCAGCCGTACGTGTTTGCATCTGTAGAAGAGATGAGACACTGCACGTACGTACACCGGCGCTCTCTCTTCATTTTTGACGTCTAGTTCAATAGTAGTACGGTCCCTTAAGAAAAGAAGTAGCAGCTGTACGGTACATTATGCTATTGTGCGCATTGTACTATGTCAATCGGCTGGCTGCTACGTGCAACTTGCACGCCGCTGCAGGATGTGAAAGTAGGGACTCGAGTTCAGCCAGTAGTCCAAATTTCCGGACATGAGGGCTCATCTGTTGCTGTGCCTCTGTCACCGGCTACGGCATCCTTTGTTTTCGTTTTACCATTTCATTTTCTTTCCAAACCTGCAAAGCCACCGACAGTTTGAAGAGTGGCTTGGGAATTCAATACGGAAAAGTATATGGTCGTGAAGACCAGCGGTACCACTGGCTATGTGATTCGGATGAAACGTCGTGCCATTTTCCAGGGTTAGTTGCAGTGCTGAATTGCTGATTAAAATGAAAACTTGGAAGCTTAGCGAGACAAAAGAAAACTCAGATTTTATCTCTCCCTCGAACTAGCTGTCACCACCTCAATCATTCACAAGAACCAAGATAATAGTAATAGTGCTGGTTTTTTGTTGTGTGGCTGGACACTATATAGCCTTCTCATGTCCTCGTAGATAATTAGCTGGTACGGTCTATGCGCAGGCCAGTACGAACTGCAGCACAGAGAATCCCACTCCCATCCTGAGGTACGTGCATGTTGATATGGTCCATCCACTAGCAAGAAAAGCTAATAATTTGCCCTGATTCGTGCGCAAATTTGATCCATGGATGATAGGCATCAAGCAAGATGTGTTTGCAGATAAGCTCACGGTTGACAGTTCACAGTTGGATAGAAGAGAAAAGCTCCAAAAATAACAAGTGCCACCTGCTAAGTAGCGTGTCTCCTAGTAAGTATGGACATGAGACACCGCTCTTTAGTTCAGATCATGATTCGGCTCCCTCCTGAATTTGCGCGAGCTAGGGCCTCTTCTTGATTCCAAGTTAGGAGGATGTCTCTGACCTTTAATCATGCCATCCTAATTGACTACTCGCGCTTGCGTCTTTCACTTTATGTTACGGAAAGAGAATTGCCTAGATGCTAAATGGAGATATGGGAATTGCTGCATGGAGACATCCGAGAACTTCGTGCCCCATATGGAACGTGGGGATTTATTATATTTACAATCAAGCAACATCTTGGTTCCGGAAATTTTTCTTAGCTCTACATCGGAATTGAACTGATTTCTATAAAATTCTTGTTTTATCCTGCTTTATTAATATAAGGCAAGCTTTGCCCGGGGTTCAAACAAACAAAAATTTTGTTTTTCTTTAAAAAAAACTAGCACAGTGTCCCTCGTAATTGCGCAGGAAACATTTTTAATTATCTTTATGTTTTTTACCTTTATGTGTGACATTATATCAGTACGGGAAATAAAAGTTCAAATCGCGAGCCGGCCTGTTAGGCATTATACTGAACCATCTATTTAGGTACAGTTATGATGATCTATCGTTTGTTTAATTATCTTTATCGTTTTACTTGTACGCATGATATTAGATCAGTATTGATTGCGTGGGAAACGTTTTGGTTATCTTTATTTTTTTTACCTGCATGTGTGATATTAGATCAGTACTAATTGTACAGCAAATATTTTTAATTATCTTTATTTTTTACCCGTACGCGTGATATTAGATCAGTACGGAAATAAAAGTTCAAATCACGAGTTGACCTGTACTGAGCCGTCTATTTAGATACATTTATGAGCCGGCCTGCTAGTCGTTATATCGAACCGTCTGTTTAGGTACAGTTATGAAGATCTATCGGCTGTGATCTGTTTAGGTGCAGTTATGAAAATCTATTGGTTGTGGTCTACTAATAATAAAAGAGTCTACCAAATTAACGATCGGATGTTTTGCTTTTTTTTGTGAGAATTTTTAGTCTTTTTCTATTTTTCTATTGTATTATGCTTTTAGTATATAATAGATAGGAGCAAGCTCCAAGTTCCATTGCAGCAATGAAACCAATTATTTACAATGTCTTAAGTGTTCGGGGACAGCTAGATGTAGCGGCCCAGACCCCGCAAAAAAAAAGATGTAGCGGCCCAGAATGTGAAAGTAAACCAACATCAGAGGAAAGCACAGTATTAATTTTTAAATAAATATTGTGTTCTAAACTTTCTATAAACTTATTGGCTCTAAATAAATCTTTAAACTGTCCCACTAGGATGTGCTTTTGTGCTTCATGCTAAGAGTCGAAAAAAAATACTTCTTCTATCCAGAAATATAAGACATATTTTAATTAGTTAAGATAAAGTCTTAACTAATATTTATTTCACTAATACGTGACTTATGTGACATAAAATCGATGTTATTAGATTTGTATTTAAAAATACTTTCGTATGATTATGATTTGGTATCATATAAATCACATATTAGTAGAGTAATTATTAGTCAAATTTTTTTCTTAACTAATTAAAATATGCATTATATTTCTGAAAAGAGAGTACTGATTACTTAGAGAATAAAAGCTAAAAAATGATGCGCAAATTCCCACGTCTAAAATAAGATAATACACATCAGCAGCATATATCGCCTTATGGCCATGCAGTAGACGACGAGGCCATGACACAGCGCAAAGCTCTCATCTCAAAATCCAGTCACTGTGGAGTTTGGTCTGGCGTCCACTTCATGTACTTGCTATCATCACTTCAGAATGCCTAATCAATTCTTTCTTCGGTCCCAATCATTTACTCCGACACGGACGCACGACTAATTAACTCGACCTAATCGGGCACAAGCGCCTACCAAAGGTTGCAAATACCCCTATAATTCAGCTAAGCTCTAACATGGAGACCATCCTCCTCTTATCTAATTAAAAGAATGCATTGAGATTTGAGAAGGTTCAGCGAGTTGACTGCTATTTGCTGCAGTTCAACGGAATTAATATGATGATTAATTGAGAAGGGCTTTGACTCCCCAAGGTTCAACATTACACAGGATATTGACCCTTATATCCATAAATTAATTAACTGGATGTAGTTGTAAGTACAGAATAAGCTGCATTATAGGAATAATTAGCAAGACATGTTTGGAACATAGAAATTCCGCCGATGTCTCACAGGAATGTCGTTATATGGAAGTTCGACGTTGAAACAGTATAACTCCTACTTGACAGATGTGGAATGTTGGCTCTACGATTAGGTCGACAAGATCGTGTAGGCCTTTCGGATTCGCCATTCAGGGCTCTAGGCGAAGAGTAGAATCACATGATCCCATGCGTATCGCCCGTTGCAACATAAAAGAGGCGGCTGCAGTTAATGGCGCGAGGATATATATCAGGGGGGTTCAGGTACTCTGTACAACATAGCCGCTCAGGTGGATCCAGTGATCTTCCTCTGCAACTTGGTCTCTCGTTCACTGTACAACATGACAAGTGTTGGTACTCTGCCCAGTCTGCTGTAAATGTCTTGGCAGTAAACACGCTTTACTAGTAATTTCTTCTGTCAGTAAAATCATAGCATGGGCACCATAGAATCAACTTATGTACCAGTGATAGCATCGCCTACCTAGGATCATAAAACCATCTGTTATTCTGTTAAAAATTGCCTTTCAAGTACTAATATGTCATGCATGTAGAGTACATTGCCCCATCTAGGACTAAGGAGGGCATCCTATCTGAAATTGAAACTATGGAACGTACTGGTAGTACCGACCCTCCGGCAAACAGTGATTACCTTTACCTTTGTCAGTCCTCTGTTATCTGATAAAATAAACGATACCAAATTGCATATCTGATACGACGAACATATATGATTGAGAAATTGCATACCGACAGAATGACTTCTAATTTTTCGCAATTGGGCGGTACGACCCCTGCTTTGGCCAAGTGTATTACTACCTTTAGAATTGATGTAGAATGGTGTAGTACTGTTAACCTTTTTCTTTGTTTAATAGTACTTTGAGCACTACCTACACCAAATCAACTAGTTTAACAAAATCTGAGGGAATCTTCTGAGCACAGCCACACACCTTACCACACCATTAAATAACTGAACAGAAAGGCAATCCTCCACCATCTCTCTGTCTTCTGCTCACTCCCAAGCCCCAACCTCCCCAAACAAAAGCAGCAAAGAAACTAGTAGCAAAAACCTAACCAACCAAAGCTTCCAAATTCCCATGCACACTCGCCCTTCTCTTCCACTCCAGTTCTTTCCACAACTTTCCTCGAATTTCACTCCTACAAGCAGCAGAAAGCAACAAAAAGGAGGCAAAGATAGCTCAGATTTTCCTAAATCGCCAGGAAAGAAGCGTCTTTGATCCCTAAGTTGCTGGCATTTGGTGCATACTTTTTTCTTAGCTGTAGTAGTATTGCTTTTCTCTAATCCCAAGAAGACGAGGCTAAAAGCTCAGATGCCGCTTTGCTTATGGCCTTCAGGCCGTAGCTGGAAGGCCTAGGGTTGGAGAATTCTGAGCCTTTGCTCCATCTTTCCTCGCGTTGTCCTTTCACTTCTTGTGTGCTGTCATCTTTGAGCTATCTTGTTGGCGCTTGGGGTATTTCTTCTGCTGGGTTCCATGGTGGGCATAGGTGCTGGTTTGGGCATGGAGCCTACTGGCTGCGGTGCTTTGCTCAGAGAGCTTCAGGTACTGACCTTGCTTGTGCTATTGAGTGAATTAAATTTGTGTTCTCTGAAAATTTTGCATTATCAGTTCTTTGTCTGGATTTCCCCCCATATTATGTTAAAATGTCGCTGCTGTCCTCCTGCTTCTAGGTTCCCTCAGTGCCTTTTTTTGGTGAATTGTTCTAGTATGCGCTTGTGTTAATTCATTTCTTCGGCTTTTATCTTCTTTTTTGAGAAAACGCTTTTTATCTCTTTTTGCTGGGTGAAAAATTATAGTACGATTTGCTTTGCTTAGTGTCACTGTGCTTGAGTCTCTTCTGTGATTTGAGACATGAGAGCGGAGTGTTCTGGGGTTACACTTGTTGCGTAAAAATTATACTTTTTTTATTTGAGTTATGCCTGAGTAACTGAGTATTCCTTTTTATTTTTTTGAACTTAAGTGAGTATTCCTTGTGTAGTTGTTGTCTTTTTCTTGGTGGTGACCTGCTCGGCAGGTGAAGTGCTTGCCTCAGCGCAGTGCCTTTATTGTGGAAGCTTCTCTCTTTTTCATCTTTCCGGTTCTTCGGCTGCTTAAAAGAGCAAATCCTTGATTCGGTTCAGCTTATTAGTGCGCCAGGCAGTTAAGATGGTGACAAATTTAGCTCTTTGTCAAGTAAATGCAATCTTTTTCACCTACAATGCCATTATTTGGTTATGACTTAATACCTTGGGAAATTAAGATGTTCAGAGTACATGAATCAGACAACTAATGATCAAAATGTACTCTTAACTGCCACTATTGCCTTACTGTAACATGTTAAGTTTCCTATTTTTGACCATAAGGCTGGAGTACCATTATTCGTAACTCATGCCCTGTTGTTTCTGGCACTCAGCAAATCTGGGTAGAGGTTGGGGAAAGTGAGGGTGAGAAGAACAAGGTCTTATCAGAGATAGAAAGAGAATGCTTGGAAGTGTACCGCAGGAAGTTGGACGATGCAAATCGGACAAGGGTCCAGCTGCACCAGTCTGTAACCACCAAAGAAGCTGAAGTTGCATCCCTAATGGCTACTCTAGGGGAGCACAAGCTGTATCTGAAGGTACGCATAGTAATGATGATGATGCACTAATTAGGTTGGTTGTCTGTTGCCTTCCTGAGTGCTTACTAGTTCCCTTGAAATGATGAACCGTGGCTGTTGTTGACAACATGCATGATTTAAGTTGTGGATTCATAAATAGGAGTGGGCGATGCTTGTTGTTTCTTGTTAAAGTAGCTATGGCTTTATAGCAAATCTCTAGGCAACACCTTAATGTAGTCATGCTGCAGTCAATGCCTTCTCAACTGTAGTAAAATTTGAGCACAAGCACCTTCTCGTAACTGTATGACTTTATGTTACTATCTGTCGATTCAACTTGTTTCAATGTCTCAATATAGTTCATTTTACTAAGAGACAGTCCAGCTGAACTCCTAATTGATAGATGAACTGGAATTCCTTTTACTGTGAGAGGCATAGGGTCGTGACCAGAAAACTGCTAGATTTAATCTATATAGGTTCCTTTTGTTAATTTCTCAACACTTGCGCAGAAAGACAACAGCTACTTGTCACTCAAGGAACAACTTGCTGCCGTCGTTCCAGTACTGGAAAACCTGAAATGCAAGAAAGAAGAAAGGATCAAGCAGTTCTCCGATATTCGATCACAGATCGAGAAGATACGCTCAGAGATGAGCGAGCATGATGATCAAGGTGATAATGTCAACAGTCCTGTTGCTGACGAACATGATTTTTCAACAAGGAAGCTCAATAATTACCAAGCACAACTTCGTGCTCTTCAGAAAGAAAAGGTATACCATCTGAAATCTGCTATTAATCTGAACTCTTTAGCCGCTTTTCAAAAGATTTTGTTAGTCGCAGAACATTTGATCAATAGAACTAGGACAGATATTAAAGAATGCTCGATCATTCAGGAATTGGTTACTGTTCACTCAGAAAATTATGTCTTCCACGATTTTGCAGTATACTTTCTGTAAGGCGATGAGATGATTAATATGCTATGACAGCCACCGCTATGCTGTGTGTACTAATTGTCTAGGGCCCAAGGGGATCTACTTTCAGATCTTTTAGGATTGAGTGTTGACTGGCTACTCTCATATATTTGCCGATGCTGTATATACATTTCTGATTCTTGTTTACAATATTTTCAGTCTGATCGACTTAACAAAGTTCTGGAGTATGTAAATGAAATGCATTCTTTGTGTGGAGTCCTTGGACTTGATTTTGGGAAGACCGTAAATGAAGTTCATCCCAGTTTACATCAGAATGGTCTTGAGCAGTCCAGAAACATCAGCAATAGCACGCTGGAAGGCCTTGCTAGTACAATATCAAAGCTAAAAGCAGAAAGAAAATCTAGAACTGATAAGGTATTCTCAAGGTTCTTTTCTTCTTGGTTTTATGTTATCGTCAGTTCTGCTTAACACATTTTCAATTCCCTATAGATGAGAGACACAATGGAATTATTATGTCAACTGTGGAAGTTAATGGACTCTTCTGAAGAGGAGAAGAGACAATTCAGCAGAGTAATTAGCATCCTCATATCACCAGAAGAGGGAATCACATCTCCTGGTGTTCTCTCTCAGGAAATGATCGACAAGGTTTTACCAGCTCGCCTTTGTTCATTGCTTACCTTAATCATTTTTTACAATTTCAAATTTTTTGATTTCTTATGCAGATGGAAGCTGAGGTTGAGAGGCTAACGGAACTTAAAACCAGCAGAGTGAAAGAAATTGTCATGAAGAGAAGGTCAGAATTGGAAGATATATGCAAGAATGCACACATAGAACCTGATCTCAGCACAGCCCCTGAGCAAACTAATGCTCTGATTGATTCTGGTAGTACTTTATGCATCTTGCTCAAGTATCATCTTCACCTGTTCTTATTATCTTACAAATTGTGATTTTCTTGCGCATGTTTCATTTAGGCGTCATTGACCCTTCTGAGCTCCTGGCAAATATCGAGTCACAAATATTAAAAGCAAAAGAAGAGTCACTAAGTCGAAAGGAAATTATGGAGAGGATAAATAAATGGATTGCTGCTTGTGATGAACAGGCTTGGCTTGAAGAATATAACCAGGTAACTTTCAAGCATACTTCGGTTGGAATTACAATGCCTTTTGTACCGAGCATGCATGTGCACAATTGCACAAAGTACCCCTGATTTTAGTATAGCTGAAAGCACCACAGCATGTGTGGTGTGTCTCCATGCATGCATTTTTACAGAGAATCCTGCGGTTGTCTAAATCATGAAAAATTGACACCAAAAGTCTTTTGCAGGACTCAAAGAGGTATAGTGCTGGAAGGGGTGCTCATATAAACCTTAGAAGGGCAGAAAAGGCACGGATTTTGGTCACCAAAATTCCAGGTAGGATTTAATCTCGGTGCTGGAGAATTATTCATAGATTTCAATTAGTTCATTGCATGACCCATATTATTCTCAGCTATGGTGGACAACCTGATAAACCGGACCTTTGCTTGGGAAAATGCAAGAAATAAGCCCTTCCTCTATGACGGGGTACGTATACAATCTGATCTTCAACACTGTAGAACTGCTGATAATTATTTTTTGTTTATTTTTTAATATTGACTCGTATATGCTTTTGACAGGGACGCCTAATATCTGTTCTGGAAGAGTACAGACTTAACAGAGAACAGCAAGAAGAGGAAAAATGGAGATACCGGGTATCAAATGTTTACCAATCACCCACATTGATTGAAAAATAGTCTTGCATATTCTGGTGTTTTAACATAACTTTCCCATTGTTTCAGGACCAGAAGAAGTTGGAGAGCATCCTACTTGCAGAGAAAGAAGCGATTTTTGGCTCTAAACCAAGCCCAAAGAGGACGAGCAGCTTAAGCAGAAAGACAAACGGGTACCGTTCAAATGGAAGTAGTAATGGACTAATGACTCCAACTCCTCGGCGATCATCCCTTGGCAGTGCTACTCCTGAGCTTTCGACACCCAGATCATATGCCAGTCGCTATAATAGATACTTTGGTGATTCAAGGCGGCTATCAGCAACCCAATTGAACTTCGGCGATGATTCACTATCAACATTTACATCCATTTGTGGTTCTGAACCAGAATCCCCTTCTCTGGGATAATTCCAGTACTCCTGGTAATATCTCAATCTCTTGACGCATTACTTCTAACAACAATGTTCGAGCATTTTTTACCGCTGATGGTTAAATAACGTGTTTATGTTTAAAAAAATTGCAGGTCAATCTATTGGTCCGATTGCCAAGTAATTAGCATTGTAAATGGAGCACTGTACTACGAGGTTCTTGCATTTGTACGTACATTACTGATGTCATGTATTTAGCTGGTATTGTTGACTAGTAAACACTGGATTGGTTGACTTGTTTTGGGTTTGGAGTTGATTCCTTCATGGATTGACGATTAGGTGAAAGATGTAGAGAGTGATTTGGGGATAGTCACCTGTATGATATCATAATTTATGTGATTGGCTTGTGTGTTGCAACCCTGCAATACTAGTTTGAAATCTATGTACAGATCAAACTTCTGTAGTAGCTTTATTTCTTCTTCCTCATGTATAATGTGCATTTTGAATTGCTTATTTTGTGAGCAAAAAAAGGTGATGCATATGTGCTTGTGCCCTTGTGAATTGTCAATTCTGCATGGATTTATAATTGAATGGTGCGCCATGCGTGTGATCCCAGACGATGAAGAATGTGTTTTTTTGGATGACATGAGGAGAATCAAATGAACGGAGACAAATGGAGATGAGAACTTCGAAATGATCATCACATCGCATCAGCTTCTTTGGCATCCGTGATCCTGTCCCATGTGCTGTGCGTGTCCATCGAGAAGGATGTGCTTCACCAGTAAGAAAACTGAACCAAGTGCTGCAGCCTATGATTCAGATTTGAAGGCAAGCCCTGTTGAAACGATGTGACAAAAGATGAGTTCATGAGAGAGAACCTGAAGGAAGATGAAATCCGGCTGTTCGCTCCGATGAACCCCCGGCCGTTTCGTCTCCGAGCCAACTCTCCGCCCCTGTCTCCATCTCCGTCTCATCCTGTCACACTCTCCGCGTGATCTAAATCCAGTCGAAATGCTCCTGGGAGAATCACTTACGAAACTGTATAGGCATCGTCAGATAGTTGCATATCCATGTCGCAGAAAGTCTAAATTCCGATCCATGACACCGACAGATAGTTGCTTGCCGCCGGCCAAACATTTCATTTCTGTCCCGTGCCTTTGAAAATGCTTGCCTGAGGTCTAGAATGGACCAGGGTGCAGTCACTTGAGAAAACATATTTTGCACCGGTACACAAACATGCGATACTTTAATTCCAGTTCAGATTTCTCACAGATGGACTGTCAAGTTTACAAACAGAAGCTTAATCAGAACCTACGTGAACTAGACAAACTTATATCAAAGAGCTGAGGGCAAGTGGGCAACTCATCGCCTCTTCTTTCTTTTCTGAACCAAATAGTTTGCATTCAACTGCTATAGTAAGCAACTACATAACTGCATTATACATGTGCATGATAATCAGTTGCAGAGCATTTCTTTCGATTCTCTCAATCCTGTCAGGATGACATGGTATTCTGGGACAACCACCACCTTCCCACTAGCTCCGGTCTGTATAGCATCATTTACTCCTTTACTCCTCCATAACTTGCCAGGTCTGCATGATATACAATCAACACCGGGAGCTTGAATTACTGCTGCAGTGCTGCTACTATCCTGCCCTGCTGAATCAGAGTCAAGCAATAAGCAGATATTCTTTCTGATCAATAAATTACTTCTCAGCCAACTTAACAGTACAACAAATTCTAACACTTCGATTCGGGTAAGTAGCAACCAGTCAGTAACTGGAAGACTTGGTCCTTACAAATTACTTCGTCTGATGGTTTACAGCATCAGGCATTGTAAATTTGTAATTACTCCTTAGAATAGCATGACAGAGACTCGGGGGACCATGTTGGCAACCGATAATATGCCAAGTAAGATGTTCCCAAAGTAACTACGGCACTTATATGAGAATAGTGTGCCTGCATTCTGAGGCCAAGTGTAAATGAACCAGGAGGTTGTAAAAAAGTCAGGAAACAAAGTAGAATACCTGCAAACTATGCAGATTTCCGAAGTAGCCAGGACAAGATGTAGGAAAGGGCAGCATCAACAGATGACAACACAACAATGAACACCGCAACAAGTACGAGAGTAAGCGCGGCTGTCCTCAACTGCCAATGAGGATGTTTTGATTAAACATAGGCAAGGGAGAAGCTAACTCGAATGATATAGCAACTTAACAAATCTTGACAGCCCAAAGCAGTAGAATCATCACAATAATATGTTGTGCTAGAAAAATCACCAACAACGAAAATATTTAACACCAATGAGCTACTCCAGCATTTAGGATGCATATGATACAAGAAGGTTCATAGACAAAACTGACACTGGGTAAATCTAGAATAAACAGAAATCAGGACAAGGACATAATTTAGTCCTTTATTGAACATAAATACATATTGAATCTTGTTGGTCGAAGGTAATACGGTTCAATGTTTGGCCGTTTCTTTGCTATTATAAACTTGTCAGGACTAAGAAGACTACAATCTTACGACCAGCCTACTGCATCACTCCGAATCATACATTAGAACACATTCCGAAACCATATATGCCACAAACATCATCGCAAGTTCAACACTCTGTATCTCTATCGACGCCTCAACAGTAAACTGATAAGGCCATAAGGGCACTGGATTGCAAGCTCTTAACAGCGTATCAAGATCAAACTTGAACAGCACCAACCTAGAAATCAACTATAAACGCAAGTGACATACCGTGTTCCGGAAGCCCGGCCACTCAAGGTGCTTCAATTGCCTGGGCTGCTCAGCCAAGAAGGCCACCAAGCTCCTCAAACCCCTAATAACATAAGGCACCAAAATTCAGTCTCATCCGCGAACAGCGCAAACAAGAGAGCAAGATCTGCACTTACGCAGCGAAATCTCTGATCACCGCCAGCCACAGCGGCTCGTCATCATCAAACTGGTATTGGCTGGTGCGAAGTCCCTGACGCCCATGGCCCGATGTGGCAGCACATTTTCGGCGGCTGGCCAGAGCAAATCGGGGAAGTAGAAAATGTTGCGGCTTGGCAACCTGCAAACCCAAGCCATGTACATATAGCACTAGCATTAGTAACCACCAATACCATAAAGAAGAAGAGGGCATTAGGATTCTAGCGCCATCGAAATTACGACCTTGAGAAGTGGAGGTCGCGTTAGGCCGCAGGAGGAAACCGGATTGCGCCACGGCAGCGGAGACGAGCCTGGAAACGAAGGAAATCGGAGGGGAGAAAGCGAGGATTAGGATAGAGAAGAGGATGAAAAATCAGGGAGAGGAAGATACTAGGCACGGCGAGTAGTCTCAACCTGCGGAGAGAGGCAGCGCGGTCGCGGCCAATCCGGCCATCCTCCCGGAATCTCTCGACGCGTGGGCTTTTGGGGCAGTGGAGAGAGTAGGTAGGGGTTTCAGGAGCTCAGATAAGCCGTGGCCGCCGTCTCGCTTCTCGCGCGGCCCGCGAGCTCGCCGCTCGGCGCCGAACAGCAAGCGGCGGCGCAGACGGTCCGGTCCCGGTTCGGCGCTGTGAGGTTCTCAGGCGTCGTGCCGCTCGGCGGAGACGGCGGCCGAAAGGTCCTGCAGGCTGCAGCCCCTGCCGTACCGGGCCGTGTGCTGAAACGAATCCAAGAATTGGGAGGCTTTTTCTCGACCCGGGTCCAACTGGAGATAAAAATAGAAAAAAGTCTGTTTTTCGCGTTGAAATTAGTCTTTCCAGCCAAAATATCCCTCTAAACTCAAAAAATAGGTCAATTCGCACCCTAAGTATAAAAACTGATATAAATAACCTCCATGAATTGTTCTGTACGTGGTTTTGTCTATATGGACAATGACGTGGCAAAATGATAGACGTGACAATTACTAATAAATTCATATTTTTAAAATCTTATGTAATAGGTCTATCATGACATCTCCTTCCCTTCTCCTCTCCCTTCCTCATAAATTTATCTTCTAAGAAACCTTTATGTAATAGCGTTGGCAATGGCGATGACAATGTACTCACAAGAAGATAGAGGATAAGAATGACATGTTGGAAGAAAATAGATTCCTTAAGTGACATGTGGGCCCTTGTAGCAGAGAGCAAATAGAGAAGTTAACACGTTGGCCTCATCTATTATATACAATAGAAAAAATAGAGAAAGGCTAGAAATTTTCAAAAAAAAGTAAAACATCTGACCGTTAATCTGGTGGACCATTTTATTATTAGTAGACCACAACTGATAGATCTTCATAATTGTACCTAAACAGATCACAGTCGATAAATCTTCATAACTGCACTTAAACAGATCACAGTCGATAGATCTTCATGACTACACCTAAACAGATCATAACCGATAGATCTTCATAATTGTACCTAAACAGATCACAACTGATAGATCTTTATAGCTGTACCTAAATAGATCACAACTATAAATCATCATAACTGTACCTAAATATATCACATTCGATAGATCGTCATAATTGTACCTAAATAGATGGCTTGATACAATGACTAGCAGGTTGGCTCACGATTTAAACTTTTATTTCCTGTACCGATCTAATATCACGCATACAAGTAAAAAGTAAAGATAATTAAAAAGTTTCTCGCGTGTGCGGGACACCGTGCTAGTTCTTTTAAATGTCAAAATGTCACCTTGGCAGCACATGTGGCAAAACAGCCAATGTTAAGCGCCACGTCAACTGCCACGTAGGTAAAACTATCAATAAAATTACTCCAGGAAGTCATCTGTATCGGTTTCCATATTTCATGGCAAGAATTAGCTCTTTTTTAGTTTGGTGGGGTTTGAGTGTGGAAATCAGATTTTTTTTTCAAACAAATATGAACGAATGCAGAGTTTAGCGAGGAGAAGGCAGAGACGAAGGAATTGGATGCTGGGAAGGACGCGGGGTTAGCAGCTACGTCGAGCACTCCGGTAGTCCAGCGACCGCTCCTCGTGGCTCGCCGCGCGGATCACGGCTGCCTCCAGCTCGCGGTGCTGCATGCCATGCCCGAGCGCCAGGATCAGGCTTCTCCTGTCCTTTACGGCCGCGGCAACCCGGCGCCACCACTGCCGCAGGGATGTCATCCCCCCGCCTGGCTCAGATCGCCGGGCGCGCGGCGTCTTGTTGCCTGACGCGCAGATCAGGGATGTTCTAAATACAGCAAATCATCACAAACTCGCATACTTGCAACGCCATGTAACGTAACGGCTATCCGTTCAATTTTACAGGTACACACAAAACATCGGTTTTGGATCGAGGAGCATCCCTTGATCGATCCGTTGGTCATTGACTTCTGCCGGACTGTTGTACGAACCCTGCCAACTGCCAACTGACAGTGATCATCAAGCTAGCATCAAGTCGACCTGTTTCCGTTGAAGGATATATACGTGCGTAAAAATTTGTCAACAGACAATCAATCTTTCTGATCGACGCATGCACCTGGCGACCCGCTGGAGTACAAACCAGGCACTAGCTCCATTGCCGTATAAGAAATAGAGTAGAGACGAGCCAGGAAAGGCCCCTGCCCTGAAACCAATGCATGCCTGCCAACCCCGTGACCTGAATTCATTGCGATATCTGCGGCGGTACAACTACTGATCGATCGATCATCAATCGGCGGTGACTCGACGCCAAGACCAAACCCGCACGGGAGCTATACCTGCATGCTGAGGCGTACCAGCATCGCTCGATCACTACCTGAAAAAGATATCGTAATTGCTTGCTGTTGAACGCATGCATGCATGCTGTGCTCTGGTTGTGGCAATCGCTGGTAAAGGGCACGTACGTGCTCCGTGGAGAAATCAAGAGCTTGAATACGGCATGAATGCGCAACAATCTTGGAAGTTACTACCATCATACATGCATGTCAAGGATTTTGTTTCTTTTTCTGCAAAGATATTGATGAGGGTATAAGATTCTCTAGCTAGCATGCATGGGATGCTAGTTATGTTTGTGGGGATCACGCTATGAACTCGCTGGTTAGTTCATGACAATTGTTACCATAAACGACACAAATCGAAGCAATGTGTATGGCATTGGAGTATACTACAGTTTGTGAATTTCTAGAGTTACATGATGCATGCATCTTTAGGAAGACCATTAATTGTGGATCCTCTCATAGTTTTGACACCGTCCATTTTCTTACCTCCGTTCCATAATAAGTCAAGAAAAGAAAGATAAATAAACATTGCAACAAAAGAAGAGAAAGGAAAAAATAGGAGGGCATCAATAATATATGTAGCTCACTGTTAGTCTGAGCTTGACAACATAAACCTACACTAATGTATAATATTGTAGAGCGTAGAGACACATTAAACAACAGTGCACAGAGCGCGTATGTAGATACAAAGAGCATGGGGGGATAAAATGACGCCCTCTCATGGCCTCTCGACTCTCCCGCCGCATCCCTGCGTGTTTGTCGTTCAGCCAGGTGTCCTTGGTTCGGTGTGTGTAGTTTCTGTGCGGCCGTGTGTCTTTGCATTGTGCTGCGGGGGCAGCGAGTTCGGTCGGGTGCTTATTTGCTGTGCGTCCGGATGCTTCCACTGCGAGATTCGCAAGGTTGGTGCTCCTCCTCTTTCGTTCTTGCTTTCGTGCTGTCTCGTGGTTTCGATGGTTCTTGATTTTTGTTGCTCGTTTCCTCCGTTGCTTGGTGCGGGTTTGTGTGCGGTTGTCTTGCTGGTCTCTTGGGCTGGACAGTTCGTTTCTCTCGCAGGTTGGTATTTCCGATTTCTTTCAGGTTCGTTTTTGCTGTTCGTGTTCTTACTTCAGTTATCTGTTCCTGGTCTTCTTTCGGTTTGCAATCGCAGGTTTGCTGGGACAGTGCTCTGCTGAAACGTGAGAGGTGTTGGCTTGTGTTGCGGTGATCTTTTCATCTCGGCGGCGGCTGGCCAGCGTGGGGCGATGGCCCTGTCGACCTGCTCGCCAAGAGCGGCCGTTCGCGACACGGATGGAGGCCCTCGGCCCTAGCGACGCCGGTGGCGTTGCCGTAGGTGAGAAGGCGGCGTAGCGAGTTGACACGGCGAAACTCGCTCCCTGCTGCCTTGCTTGGCGGCGCACCTGCCTCGACCGCCAGCTGTGGTCTGGATCCATGGAACCACGTCCGCGCCTCGCTTCGCACTAGCCCTAGCAGGCCGAGTCGACCTCACCTCTGCTTGGTGCGAGCTCGATCCCCACCCAACCCCAACCCCAACCCCCGTTCTATCCCCCTCACCGTCGCGGTGTCCAGGTTCCTCTCCTCGGAATCGACTTCCCCCGCCGCCGGAATCGTCCTCCCCACTGCTAGCTGGTCCTAGAATTGGTTGAGTTGGCTGAAAACCTTCTTCAAAATTCTTCCAACCGCAAAAGAAAACAGATGATTGCTTGGTTTGATTAGCAATCCATAACTGCTGTGGGTGCAGATCGAGTGGGTTCATAATGCAGAACCGGAGGCTGTAACCAGTAAAAATCAATGTAAGTTGATACAATGACTTCAGTAAATGAAATGCGAACTGATAGTTTTTTCAACAGTTCAAAAATGGGATGGCACAATGGAAAAAAAATATATCAAAGTTTGGTGATATTGACATAGATTTGGTGCTAGGAATTTGGGGTTATGGCCTTGATAAGGTTAATAATCTTCTCTTTTCTATTGGGAGTTCAGGAATATTGAGCTGTTACCCTGACAGTCAGATCATGATATCTTGCTTCTCTAATTGAGATAAAATTTGTGCAGGGTTGGAGCTGTAGTCCAATTGACTGAAAACGAATAGACGAATCACTGGCAATAGGCTATTCCGGCCTGCTCTTGGTTTAGTTATTGAGGGCTGTGCCTGTTGCCCATCTCACCGTGCCAGAATTGTTCGTTTGTTCGAAATAGACCTCTACTTGGTTTTTTTTTAAAATTGGCGAGTAATAGCATGATGGTTGCGATGCATTTCACCCCGCGCTACTACACAATACACAATAGGTTATCAAAGACGGTTTAAAAATAACATCTCAGATGGTTCTTTGAACCGTTTTTAAATAAAAAGTAGTAATAATCACTACTATAGAAATCATTTGTACAGACGGTTCGGAACCCGTGCGGGACGGTTTTCCGAACCGTCTGTACGAAACAGTCTGTAAAACTGTCTGTACAAATCGATTAGTACAGATGGTTCCCAACTAGAACCATCTGTGCTAATCTCATCCTGCCGTCCGCGTCGTCCCATTCAACCACTGGAATTAAATCGCATAATATGCTTCCAGCGGGATTCGATCCCGTAACCTCGTGTTGTCCAAGCAAGGGGAGTTGACAGCTGAACTAAGCTGAGTACACGATATAGACGGGACGGCTTTCCTCTTAACTAATCCCTACGACTAAGCGGGACGCTTTTAGTACAGACGGTTATAAATTTGGAACCATCTGTACAAATAGCACAGACGGTTCCAAGTTTAGAACCGTCCGTACTATTCGATTTAAACAGACGGCTTGGATCCGTCTGTGCTGTAGCTCCGAATATTAGTTTTAGAGTCCAGATCCAACCCTAGTTTGAGAGGTTTTAGTAAAACAACCATAACTTTCTCATACGAAGTCCGTTTTGGGTCCACGACCACTCAAATCGAAGCTAATGACGAGACGCATCCGATAAAAATACATGTGTTTACATTGTACCCGTCTTGACCTCCAAAATTCCCCTTCTAAGTGGGACTTTTTGGCTTCGAAAGTTTTTCGTTAACTTTTTCGGATCTTGCGGAGGGCATATCTCCTTCACCCAGACTCCAATTTGGGTGGTTCTTATTTCCCTGGTTAGCTTGAGTCGAGAACTTTCTTTCCACCTTGATCCCAGCTTCTGCTGAGCACTTTTGTTGAGGTACCGTTTTCAAAATCTTCGATTTCGGGCCAGGATTTTCACTAGTCGTTTCGTCGACTTTCTCGGAATTGGCTCAAACTTTCTGGAGACGTAGAGTTTAGCCTCCTGCTCACAACCGTGAAAACCGTTCCACAATCGGAGCTGTCAAACTCCCTCCCCGACGCTGCCACTTTCCTACCGCGGCAAGAAAATATGCAGTTTTTGCTGCCGCGGCAGCAGAGTATCAACCAACCTTGCTTTATCTTTTTGTACACATGGTTCTAAACTTAGAACCGTCTGTACTGTTCTATTTGTACAAACGGTTCCAAGTTTAGAACCGTCTGTACTGTTTACAGATTTGTACAGACGGTTCCAAACTTAGAACCGTCTGTACTATTTGATTTGTACAGACGGTTCCAATTTCGACCCGTCCGTAGCGTCCCGCTTGTTGGGAACCATTCGTACTCATTTTCTCAGATGGTTTTCTTTTGGAACCGTCTGTGATACTATTTGTACAGACGGCTTCAAAAAACCGTCTGTACAGGAGCGTCCCGTTAAATGAATTTTTTAGTAGTGAACATGGGCATATCACAGATGGTTCACGAGTATCATAGTCGGTTCTAAAAAGAACCCTTTGTGATTTGCTTTTTATTTTTAAAAGTAGCGTCAAATATTTTAGCCAAGCACAAATCATATGAACTGAACAAAAGTGAAGAACAAATCGTGTTTCCTTTTCACTTGACTAATAGAAGATAGATGCTACAAGATGTGCAAACTAAACTGCAAAGAGTGGCCAACAAAGAAATGCATTAACGAACATCGGTCAATATTGAAACATCATCTTCCTCAAAACACAAGATCAGATTGTTCCATTAATTATCTAAAAGATCTACATCAAAACCAAAAGCCACTGGGTCAAACGACAGACAGAACCAAACCTAACCACAGATCAGAGAACATACAGAAGAGCTAAATCACTAGTCACCTTTAGACTCAACACCACATCACCCAATCCGTTTTGTGTGCCCAATCCGTCACCATACCGACCATCTGCCCACAACCAAGAACCCTCAAACATAACACTAAGATCACGAAATCATTGCTTGAAGGGTGTCACGCCCACGTAGCGTCCATCGCCAGGCAACTGCATTGAAATGCTGGCAACTCACTGCACTCCTACGACTGGCAGCCCTCGGAGACATTGCACGCAACTGCACGAGAACGCGAGATTCGGCACCATTGCCCAATCCATTTCATGTGCCAAAAGTGTCACCATACCGACCACCTACTCACAACCAAGAACCCTCAAACATAACACTGAGATTTGAAGTTTCGGAGTTTAGATCTGGATTTGAGGGGCCAACTAGGTCATGATCGGTTGGCCACGCATTGCACGAAATCGTGCCCACGAACGGTCCATCGCCAAGCAGCGGCACCGAAACACTAGCATTTCGCTGTGCCCACGTGACTGGCACCCGCCGAGGACGTCGCACCCATCCCACTAGGACGTGGCGCTGCTCGCTACACCACCTACGCGCTCCTGTGAATGGCTGCCTGGGGTTGTGGCGTAGGCCGGAGTTGTCGACGTCTGGCTTGTTCGCCCACGTGGTGGGCTCTTCTAATGCAACAGCAGGGGTTAGGAGAGCGGAGGTGGATGGAGAGAACGACGTGAGATGGCGGCTGTGGGAGGCTTAGGCGTTAGGGTTGAGAGGGCGACACCCTATATACAGTGGCGGAGCTACAAAGGAAAAACTGGGTGGGCCAAGCTAATGGAGAGAACAAAAAAAAATTAAATTCTGAACCATATATACTATTCAGTAGGCATAGTCAATATGGAGATGCATACTTTTGTTCTCATTGATTACAAGATCAACAGATGCACATATATATATATACACACACACACACTAATACACATATATACTATATATATACACACACACACACTAATACACATATATACTGCTCCTAAACAAAATAAGCCATACCAGTTTACCATCAGGCATAGTCATCATGGAGTTACATACTACAAATCAGCTTTCCGATCCTTTATGCTTCTAAAATCTTCAATGATCTCTTCATAGCTGTATTTCTCTAGAATTTCACCCTCTATGTTAACTAGCAAGTTATTGGCAAGAGGATCATCTTCCATCTTATTGCGCAACCTTATTTTAATGATCTTCATACTAGAAAATGCATGTTCAGCACTCGCTGTAGAAACTGGAAGGGTAATGAGCAAACGAACACTAGCACAGAAAAGCTCATCGCACATGGTTAAAAAAGCTCATCGTATACGGTTTTCCAGCCCGTATGCACGGGCTGGTCAGTGATGTGGGGGCCACATCGCACACGGGTCCAGCGCCGTATGCGATGATACACACATCGCACATGGCTTTTCAGGAAGGTCCGTGTGCGATAAGTAGCCACATCGCACACGGTCAGCTCTCCGAACCGTGTGCGATGACTGGACCGTGTGCGATAAGTAGACACATCGCACACGGTGCGAGAATACGGCCCGTGTGTGATAAGTACCCACATCACACACGGTCGTATTATCAGAATCGTGTGAGATATTTGGCCACATCGCACACGATTATTGGCTCTTAACCGTGGGCAATGACTGCTCAACATCACACACGGATGGGACCGTGTGCGATGATGTACCACATCACACACGGTAAGATGCTCTGGACCGTGTGTGTTGACACGCACATCGCCCACGATTCGGGCCGCCAAGCCGTGTGCGATGCTGGGAATGCAACAGTAACGACAATTGAAAATCTCAGGCAACAATATCATTTCACAGAATTCATCGGCCACATTCACAGAACTCATTGATCAGCCAAATATATACGCAGATTTCATCCATCAGGCAAATACACAGATTTGATCCAAACACAAATAAAACAGAGATCACATACATTTCACAGCTGACATATAAGCAAATTGAATCAATTGAATATGAGTTGACCCATTCACAGCTACATAAACAGGAGTTCACAGCCAACATTCCTACAAGTTTGGATCTAACAATGTTGACAACCAACAGAAAGAAAATAAATACCTCACAATCAAGGTGATCTGAATTGTCCCTTTTCCGTTATGACATGTGTGAGGAAGAAGTAGGCAAACTGTCCTCTAACTTCGACAATATCGTCTTGATTCAACGGTCTTTTGTCCATCGAACTCAAAATCTGCACGAAGTAATTAAATTCAGATTTAGGTGCATATAGGTAAAAAGTAAAATCTTGAGTCTCACAAATAGTACTAACCGTAGGGAGGCCAGCAGTGTCTTTTGTCTTCGAACTCGGAGCAACCCTCATCATTTGCTTACAAACATAAAAAGCACAAAAGTTGGTTCCTTCTGGCTGTTGGTTACACTGAAAAGTTGTTGAGAAATTACGACATCAATTAGCATTACTTAGCACTTAGGAGGAATGTTGTACCAATTGTTACCTTCACCAAGTCGTCATCTCCATGTTGCAAGCCCGCCAGGCCTCCCTTTCGTGAGCACCTCCCTCCACGGTTGACGTACTCGGCGAAAGCACTATCCAAGAATTTCCTTGTCGCCGAGTAGTCGTAATGTGCCGCTTGGAGGGAATCAAGGTGGACGGCTTTGCTCCATTTAGGTACGATGATAATTAGGATCCAATGATTGCTGCAAAAAAAGATATTACAACCCGTGTGGAATGATGACAATGGAGGTACAACTAATGTATAAAAACATACGTACTTTTGGTTGTATGGAAGGAGAATGAACTCCTTGTTCTGTTGAGCCATCAACGCGTCGACAACATAATTAAAGATCATTTTCTCATTCCCCTTGATTTGTTGCTTCGAGACCAACTGTGGGTCGAGGAAACCCACTGGTTGTTTCCGAGCCTTGCATTCAGTGATCATGTGCCTAAGCATAGGAAAGAAAAAAGTTATCATTTACGAAACAAAAGAGAGTTGCCAGAATGTGGAATTTCTTATAAAATACTTACAATGTGAAGCATCTCATGAGGGAGGCATCGAGGTCACCCAGGTCGAAGAGGAGAAACAAGTCCTCGAAGCCCGCCATGCAATAATTATCTAAATCATGAAGGAAATGTTCCTTCTTGAAGAACACCAAAATGCTCGACTCACCAGCTTTACATAGTTTCATATAGTGGTCATGTAGCTTTCTGCATATCATACCTGCTGCCGCCATGTCTTGGGGGAGTAGCAATGGCTCTCCTTTGACGTACGTGCGTGCGAACTCCGCTGGGGGGAACAATCGGTGGAATTCTTCGTCCATCATTAACCCTAGCTCCTTAGCCTTGCCCTGGCCCTTTGCCTTGCCCTGTCCCTTGCCCGTGCCCTTCAACGGCGCTGATTTCATAATTTTAGTCCGCACTGGTGCGGGCGGTGGCGGTAAGTCAAGATTTCGTGGTGTCGGAAGCACCGGTGCTTACTTCGGTGACTCTTGAGCTGGTGGGCACGAAGGCGCCTCAGACCGCGTGCAAATGACGGGATGTGCTGTGAAGAGCGGCTCAGATTCAGCAGCCAATGGTGGGGAAGCAGGAGGCGGTGCCGATGTGAAGGCCACAAGGAGTTTGTCCTTCTTCGGCCACTGGACGAAGGACATCTCCGCCTGTCCCAAGGTCTGGGGTTCAGCATCCTGGCTTATGTGGAATAGCGGGAGGCTTTGGAAGTCAGGCTCGACTTTATCGACGGTGCACCTCACGAACCCTGGCTGTATCGGTACACCATGCACCGTAGCTCCCTCAGCCAGTGGATGAACCAACCCGCTAGCTGCCACCAACGGAAAAGCCATGTGCGCTGTTCGCACTTGTAGCTTGCACTTCGTCGGCCCCGTGATGTCATCGATAGGAGGCCTGCCGGCTGTTTCCTCATGGCCTTCAACCGCATTCGGAGCTGATGCACAGCTACTCCTGCGTGCACCGGGGCTTGGGTATGGAGCAGCTTCAACCACTTGTTATCTGTACGTCTCCTCCCACACAGCTCTTTCTTTTGCAAGCCTTTCCTCCATCATGCCCGCAAATTGGGCGAGTAGCTCTTGTTTCATCTGTTCTTTTTTCTGCTCCGCTCTCGCCCTTTTCCTCGCACGCATCTCCTCCGCGTCTTGAGGGAAGTCCTTCCTACGGGCGACATTGGTCCCGATCGTCCTACAACGACCCGAGGGCTCCTTGGTTCCCAAAGCGGCCGTGAGAAGGTCGTTGCACCCTTGAGGCTAAAACGAGCCTTGCGAAGCCTGGACGCTTAGCTCTTTCTGTAAATAAAAACCTATAATTAGTAGGTACATAAGCATTGTCGTAACTATAGACCGACGACTGAATGAGGTAGTCGCTCTTACCATAGATTGGTACACTTCCTGGTCTGCTGGCTTGGGTAACACAATCTGCTCGAGGAATCGGTTGTAGACCTCGCTCTCAGGAAGTCTCTTGCCCGATCTGCCGTAACATCAGGAAAAGGCACATCGGCTCCCCAAAGATGTCGGTTCTCGTTCTCCCTGTCCCAAATCTTCCGCTTTCCATAGTATCCTTTGACCCCCATTCTATGGGGGTGTTTGTTCTTCGCGATTAGAGCCTTGCCTGCCGTACTCTTGGCTTCAAAATCCTGCGTTCGTCGCATCTCCACAAATCTGGCCCACTGCTCGGGTAGAATGTGTGGATACTTTTCGAAGGGATCCTTACTCTGCTTCATAAACTTTTTGTGCAACACGTACTTAAAATTCTGAAAAGTATCATTTGTCTTCGAGAGGGCACATTCTTTCACCTGCGTTTTCCATTGCTCCAGCACCCTGAAGTGTTACATGATCTCTAGCACTATGGCGTTGCGCAGGTCCTTACTAACCTTTGTCCAATCCTCGAAGTGAATGAGGACCCTTTCCCTTACCACTGCCCCGCACATGGTTCGAAACTTCCTCTCTATTTTCTTTGGTTCGGTAGGAGCGCTGGTTCTGTCATCGATGGCCTCCACTTGCCATACTCCTTGGGACTTTTTGCTTGGTTTTCTAATTCCTCTTCCCTTCTTCACAACTGACAGGGTTTCTGCTTGATCAGTGCTGGTCCCTTCCGGCTGTGATGATGAGTTCTCTTCGATCTCTCTCGGAGAAAAGGCCGGCCATTCATTATCAGACGTCATAGCTTATTAACAGGATGATAATGGCAGAAATAACAAGAAGTAAATCTAGTGCCGGCACAATTAATTTCTACACGCAAATATTTACAAGCAGCACTAGAACATACACGTTGATATAGCCCTATCTTGCGACTCGTTGTGAGGACACGGAGAATCCTAACCTGACAGGGAGCGTGTCGGGGAGGCGGCACTCGGGGACGGGGAGGCGGCGATGGGAGAACTCGAGGAGGTCGGGAGATGACGAGGCGGCGCTCGGGGACTCGACGACAAGGAGCCGGCGACCGGAGATGGCCAGGCGGCGCTTGGAGAGGCGGGAGGCGATGGAAATTCAGGCGAGACGGCGGGCGCGAAGTCGAAATGTTTTGATGAATGGACGGGGTGACCTACGTACTAGCTGTACCGGGACCAGCCATCGCACACGGTCACATATCACGGCCCGTATGCGAAGTTGATAACGCCCATGTGCGATGTGACTCACATCGCACACGGGTATTATTAGGTCTCCGTGTGCGATGTCACATCGCACACGGATATTGATCCATAACCATGTGCGATGTATTCACATCGCACACGGATATTGATCCATAACCGTGTGCGATATATGTGCGGCGCCCAACACGAAGAGTCGCCCCTATAAACCACCGCCTCTTCGGTTTCTCAACTTCACTAATATAAGCCGCGCCTCTAACCCTGTGCTCCGTACTTCATTCCTCCAAATGCCACTTCTAGCCCCTTGCTCCATCGAACCTCTTCTTCCTTACCCCTCTAGCCACCTCCTCGATCTGTCATAATGGCCGCTGCAGAGAGCTCTTCGGGGAAGCGGAAGCGCGACGAGTCGCCCATCCGCCAGGACCGCGTGCAGATGACCATAGCCATCTCCCGCGCCACTGCCAGGGCACTGGAGCTGGTCGAGTATGGACCCACCAAGGACACCCTCCTCTGTGCGTACATCGCCGACCCCGTCCATTACTCCGGTGTGTATGCCGTCTGGTGTATCCTGGAAAAGAAGTTCCCGCGGCACGACGGATTTCTCCTCGAAGCTCACCACCAGCCGCGGCATATCCTCGTCCGCTGCACGAACAAAAAAATCGTCCAACGCCTCCACGCGAATTGCTTCTGGTGGGGTGACGAGATGGTGAGCTTCTACATAGTTGCCAATGTCTCGGCTCTGATGCCTGACCCTGTGGATGAAGATCTGCCGCTGGAGTCCATTTAGATAGTTTGTATTTTCCTTTGCTTTTGTTATGTAATGTTTCCTCTTCGCAACAACCGGAAGGCCTTTTGTTATGTAATGTCCTGTTAATCGGTGTTGGAAATGTGTTGTTAATCTGTGTTCGAAATGTCTGCTTAATTTGCGTTCAAAATGTCTACTTTCTGCTTGTAAATGTCTTGTTAATCTGTATGAAAATGTCTTCTACAGCAGTGTTGCAAATCACATAGCACACGGTCAGATGATCTGACGGTGTGCTATGTGGGCCACATCGCATACGGGCTGCAACTTCCGACCGTGTGCGATGTAACCACATCGCACACGGGCTAAAGGAGTTTACCGTTTGCGATGTAAGTGACATCGCACACGGGCTATTTGATCGTAACCGTGTGTGATGTGACAGGGATCGTCTATAGTATAACCGATTATGTATTCGAAATGATTATCAGAATCAAAATTCTGTGATGACTCCACAAGATAATTCTACGATCACTTTTTGAAACATAATTTGCTAACTTCAACCGATTACATATTCAAAATGAGTACCAGATTCAAAATAAATCATGAATCCACTACATGACTTCCTTTGTATACTAGCCCATCGGAATGATCTTGGCGTACGTAGTGGCAAGTTTCCCCTTGGTCTTGCTCGTCGATTCTTATGCGTTCTCCAATAGGTGGCAAGTCATCGAACTGGTTGTATTCATCCTCGTCGACAACATTCTCAACTCCTACGATCCTCCTTTTTCCATGCATCACTACATGACAGTTCTTATGTGCGAGGTCTTTTACATAGAAATTTTGGGTAGCTTGGGAGGCTAAAATGAAGGGTTCATTAATGTATCCCAATTTGCTGAGGTTGACATAAGTCGAGCCAAATGGATTCATTCCATCTGTACTCATTGCGAATCTTACATTCCTTGGGTCATCGCCGAAGGTTGGGTACTTCGCATCGATTCTTCTCCACTGGGCAGCATCAGCCGGGTGTCTCATCTTTCCATCATTCTTACGTCCCTCCGCATGCCAACGCATCAGCTTTGCTTCCTTCGGGTTTGCAAACAAACGCTTCAACCGAGAAATTACAGGCAAGTACCACACAACCTTATTAGGGACTCCCGTCTTGATCTCATCATCGGCCTTGTCTTTGTCTTTTGCAAATTTACGCTTGTATCGAGGAGCTTTGCATATTGGACATGAACGCAAATCTTTGTACTCATTGCGATAAAGCATACAGTCATTCTTACATGCGTGTATCTTCTGTACTTCTAGTCCCATGGGGCAAATCACCTTCTTGGCTCCGTAGATGTTTTTTGGCAACTTATTTTCATCTGGAAGCATGTCTGCAAAAAGACCCAACATCTTTGTGAAGCTCGTGTCCGACCATCCGCTTTCTGCCTTCAATCTCAAGAGGTCAAGTGTCGCTGACAACTTGGAGTGCTCTACCTTGTAGTTTGGATACAATGGTTTCTCGGCATCTTCCATCAAGCCCCTGAGTTCCCTGTATTCTAAATCATCATGGTTGCTCTCGAAATCATGAATCATTTGTTACAGATTTGGAATAGCAGTATCATCGCCATCGGAATCACAATCGTCGCCATCTGGCTGCCCATCATATGGGTTTGGCATATGATGATCACCGTCTTCATTTTCTGCGTGCATGACCGGCTCTTCACCGTGCTTGGTCCAACATGTATATCCCGTCTTGAAACCCCTCCGAAAGAAATGTTCTTCGATCACTCTTGGGTTCTCCCACAGTCTACAATTTTCACATTCAACACATGGACAGAAAATCAGCAGTTCCCCCTTGTTCCTCATGTCTGCCTCGGCGAATTTCATGAAACCAACGATGCCACTGATATATGCTCGACTTGTACGACTCTCCAACATCCAACCTCAATCCATCTACCGGATTTCAAACAATAGAAAAACTACATGGCATGATTTTGCTAGCACTGCATGCAGAATATCCGACCTAAAAATTAACCGTATCGAAGGACGACTTGATGCGGATTGTACGCGTACTGTCTTTGCTAGCAGAGCTCACATACAGCCGCCCCAGCCCGGCACTGCCACTCCAATTAGCCGCTGTGTGCTACCCCTTCCGCCCTTATAACAAGCCGCCGTTCCCGCGCTCAAACCAGAGCATTTAGGAGGACCTCGGTACTGATTTTAAGTGATATGATATCGCACACGGGTTATCAAAATTAACCGTCACCGATACTTACAACATCGCACACGGTCATCAAACAAAATCCATCACTGATGCCGGCTACCTATGAAAAAGTTTAAGAATTTCCAGAACGAGACATCACACACGGTCGCCCGAAAAAACCGTGTGCGATGTGGATCCACATCACACACGGTTCGTACGAAGTAACCGTGTGTGATGTGCGATGTGAGGCACATCGCACACGGTACCTGTGAAATAAGCGTGTGCGATGTGAGGCACATCGCAGACGGGTCTAGAATGTGACCTGTTTGTGATGAGACTGTTTCCTGCCTTCATCAGTTCGTTTTGCTTGCCACCTCTAAAAAATAGAATAACATCCCAGCATGCACAGGACGATATATATCACAAGCATCCACAACACAAATTAAAGAATTTTCTGCATCTCAATTCCACATCTCAAATTTCACAAGTCCACATCTCAAATATAAATATATGTGTACAACACATTCGACATCGTACAAGTTGGTAAAGAATTTTGCACATCTCAGTTTCATATGGAAACGAACTATATCTAGGGCTTGGTACACGGTCAGGTGCTAGCTAGAGTGTTTACACACTGACTAGAAATGGACGTATTAGAATGCGATGACGCATTAGAATGCAACATCTGTATGTGCACTCTCTCTTATGCTTGGGCTTCATCCTGACCTCTGATCGAAGCACATAATCATGTCAGTCACAATTCACAATTTAGCACGGTATAAGCAGCGTATAACAAAGTACAGAGGTTCGGAAGGTATACCTAGAGGAAGGTGTCCACCACGTCACGTAGTTTTCTTGTGCAGTGTAACCGCAATAGAGCATCGTCACCATTGTGACATTGCGTTTACACTGCACAAGATACTCTTTCCAAAAGAAGTGTCTTGTGCAGTGCAGCGCGGTGTCACAAACGCGACGGAAAACGGCAGCCTCCACCAGCGCCGGCGCTGCTGCAAGGCGGAGGAGCGGTCGCCGGCCTCGAGGAAGAGGCGGCGACCGGATCCGGCCTCGAGGAGGAGGCGGCGGCGGCCACAGCGCATTTGCGAAAGAAAGATAGGCTTCCAACGCGGTGAAAATGACTAGATCCCGCATTTATACACAGAACAAGTCGAGTTGATATCGCACACGGGCTATCAAAATTAACCGTCACCGATACTTACCACATTGCACGCCGTTCCTACGAAGCAACCGTGTGCGATGTGAGTGAAACAACTGTGTGCGATGTGATGTGAGGCACATCGCACACGGTAACTATGAAATAACCGTGTGCGATGTGAGGCACATCGCACACGGTTATTAGAAAACACCCGTGTGCGATGTTCCCCACACGGTTTCTCAGAAAAAACGTGTGCGATGTGCCTCACATCGCACACGGCCCAGTTTACCGTGGTAGATCACACACGGGCCTGAAATGTTGACCGTCTGCGATGTTCACATTGGTGACGGGTTTCAGCTAACCGTGTGCGATGAGGGGTCTTAAAAGACCTGTTCTGTACTAGTGGAAGTAACCTTTCAATCAAATTGAAGATATTATGTCTTCCTGTCTCCACAAGGCATCGACAAAGATCAATCAAGGTTGATATATTTTTCAGATATTCATCCTTAGAAACATCTGAAACATAATGTTTTAGTTGTAGTTCTAATCCATAGATATCTTGTTGGGAGAAGTCTACTGGGTAGTATTTTTTCACCATCTCACATATATAACTAGCTTTGAAGTCTCTAAATTTGTTTCTAGGAATCAAGGTGGCACTAGTAGATAGAAGATCCATTACCTTCTCATTGAACCTCTGATTTAATTCAAATAGTTGAGTGTCCAGTGTTGCAAAGAATATTTCCACTCGAAAGTAATGCTCCTTGGTGAGCTGATTTGGCTGATGACGGGCACGACCACCATGCAAGATGTAAGTTTCCTCAAAGTTAGGATTGTCAATGGAATGGTTTGTACAAAATTCAACAAACATGACAATAAATTCTTCGTACCCATCATCTGATCTCAGCTGCTGAAGACGCTCTTTTGTTGAGGACACTAGACGAACAACATTCACAATATCTTGTGACTTCTTCTGTGAAGCTTGGCCAAGTAGTTCAGTTATCTCAAATATTTCCTTCATCAAACATAAGGTAAATATGAACTCAAAGGAGGACAAGTAGCCGAAACAAGTGTCTACATTCGCACGAATTGAGCCAATGGATCTATCAGCAGCTATATCTTGAATAACAGAATAAACATCATCGAACATCTTCAAAAGGCTGTAAACTGAACCAAAATGAGAATCCCACCTTGTGTCTCCAGGTCGCTTAAGGTTGCGGATCTGATTTAAACCTTGCCCTGTCTCGATGCTAGCATTAATGATTGCATTTTCTAGTTCAACTAGTTGGGCATGATGGAGCTCATCATGGCGCTTCGAAGAGGAGTCAACGGTGTTTATGATATAGACCAATTTCTGAAAGAACTGGGAAACAGGAACCACTTCTTTGGATGCATCAACTAGAGCAAGCTGCAAGCGATGGGCATAACAATGGACATAATAAGCATATGGGCATTCTTGGAGAAAAAGAGCTTGCAGTCCATTCGAGTCACCTCTCATGTTGCTAGCCCCATCATAACCTTGTCCGCAAAGGTTCTGGATGTGAAAACCATGGTTTAATAAGACAGAGGTCAGTTCATTTTTAAGTGTCAAAGACCTTGTGTTTGCTACATGTATCAAGTCAAAGAACCTCTCTTGCAAAACACCACCTTTATCAGCAAATCTAAGAATCAGCGCCATCTGCTCTCTCTTTGCTACATCACATGTTTCGTCCACTAAAATGGAGAACTTAGAATCCCCAATTTCCTCACGGATATGCTTCTTGATTTTACATGCAAATATACTCAAGATCTCCTTCTGAATATCAGGTGATGTGTACTTTGAATTATACGGAGCATTCCCCATCACAACTTTGGCAACCTCGGGGTTGAATTCTGCAAGAAGCTCCACCATTTCAAGAAAATTTCCTTTATTCTTGGACTGGGGTCTTTCATCATGCCCTCAAAAAGCACAAGCTTGACATGTGAGCCACTTGACAACTGCAATTGAGACTTTCAGACGCAAACGGTTTCTTTCTACTTTCTCCTTGTCCTTTGCTACTATAACATTTTCTATGTGGCATGGTTGATTGAGTAAGGCTTGACAATCTGTGATTCCATTGTTGTGTGCTGAGCATGGTCCAAAGCCTATGTGGGTTAAAAATGCACAATGCTTTCCACAATTAACTCTCTTCCAACTGTCAAATCCATCGACCTTTAAGACATGAGAACCACCTCGTGTACTTTCCTTTTTGCTGGAGACAAAGCAAAATAGACAATATGCACAATGTTTGTCCTCTGAATACTCTAGCCATGAGGGGAATTGACCAAACCAATTGTACTTGAAGCGGCGCTGATGCCCTTTTTCACCCGAAGGTTCATAATTCTGTAGATGGGGTTGCATAGGACCCAACATCAAATATGCTCGCCGCACACTATCTCTTTGGTCTGGTGGATATTGCCAAATCTGTGGGCGTAATCCTGGGTCTCGCTGCAAGAACTCAATACCTTCAAATAGAACAGGTTCATTTTGTTGAAGTCCTTTATCTTGGTTCTGCTGCTGCTGTTGTTCCAATTCAACCAAGGGTAGAGGATGATCTGTTGGTGATGAAGGATCTTCCTCGACTTCATTCGTATCATCTCTTTTCCTTTTAAAAACCAAATCAATTCTTCGCTGACTAGCCTTGCCCATGGCATCTAAATTACAATTTGTAAAGATCAGCTGAGTGATATAATTTTTTTTTAAGCAAAGGTAGCTCTGAACAGGCGGCCACCAAACAACTTGTGCCCTAGTGGATAACATTTACTATCAGACCAGACCAAACCAAAGATTAACTAAAACGTCAAACGTATCATGTTTAACAAACCATCAACTTAATAAAAGTAATGTGTCTAGGCTACTCCACACATGTCGTTACAGATTCTACAAGGCCTGATGACTATCAAACTCCATATTTACATCTTAGACAGCTCAGTTATGTCTTGCAATAACAATAGAACAGGTGAAAAAATTAAGAGAAGCAACACCCGGTTGGTCACAGCACCCTGCCATAAAAGTGGTGATTTTAGCACGAAACTTGCTTTTCTGTGTTTAGTTTACAAGCAATTGCTCCGTTTCGAGTATACGTCAGCAAGGAAATTAACAGAACCATCACTAACTCACTATTATTGGTCAGTACTGCTTGTCTGCTTCTACTGTGATTTAAAACTAACTGAACCACCAAAGCATCATCATGACATCTCGGTGGAAAACTTTAGCAAATGCTCTTAATTAACGAGCCAAGCGACTAGCACCAATTAAATCAATGAAACCCGAAACCGAACGGAAACAACGCGCTTACTTGGCAGCTCGCGGAGCTTCAGCGGCGGCGAAGGCCAGCAGCCCAGAACCGATCAAGATTCAAGGCGGCATTGCAAGACGCCTTCGACTCTTCGGCTCTTCCGCTCTTGGTCGACGACCGATCAATGAATCGATCGATGAGACAATGAACACAGTGCCGCCCAGGCCCAGCGCAAGCCCCGCGCCAGCCAAGTACAATCCGCCACCCGGCCGCCGCCGTGTGCCGTCGGAAACGACGGGAAGATGAGCGGTCGGTTTTCTTTTTGGGCTATGCTATATGGGCTGGGCATATATATAAAAAAAAATTGGTGATGGGCTGGACGGACAACGGCACGCTTTTACCCGTGAGTAGCTCCGTCAGTGCCTATATAAGCCAGTTCTAGGCTAGGCAACCATTTATAATACATCTCAGACGGTTTGATGTCTTATCTATCATAGACAGAAATATCTATTTTGACAAAAATCATCAACTATCTGTCATTAGAGGTCTAGAATAATTGTTTATGTGTAGTATCTTCACAACAACGATGGTGCAGCTATGGAAAAGGACAAAACATATCATCGATGGCTCAACGATATTATACAACGACGTAGCGAAGCGCGCTTATAGCTCTAGTTCGCCGTATGCAGATCCACTGCATATCACATGCAGCACATTTGCGGGTACGCTAGCTTCCATGCACGGGCGCGCATGCATGAACGCGCATGCATGAAATTTCTTCGAGCTGCGTTCCTTCCCTCCCTAGCCAAAGCTTTGCTTAGCTAGCTAGCTAACCTCTGCTGCATCTGCATGCATCACAAGTCACCCGCGACACAACTCAGTTCCACAGACATCTATAGCTGCTAGCTAGGCTGCGCGTCTCAGCTGCCTCATTTCTGCCTGAATTGTACCATCCAACCTCATCAGGTGTCGTCTCTCTCTCTCTATAGCGCGCGCGCACACATGCAATGCAACCACGCAGACAGGAGTAGTAATGCAAACTTTCTGCATAGCTTTCAGTGCTACGAGACGGTACAGATCAGAGAGGCTACTGATCTATAGCTGACCCCCAAGATAGACAAGGAGAGCTAGACCGAGCCGTGGTGGCACTGAAAACCATGCACGCGTCCGCATCTTTTTCCATGCCCATTTACTTCTCTCTCTCTCTATTGAATCGTTTCATCATTCACCTGGAGACATCGACATGATGCAGGCACAGAGATAGTGAGAGAGAGAAGGGATGCGTATCCTGTACCTTTGAGCTTTGAAGGCAATCTCTGCCATAGCTCCAATCTCGACCGTCCATAGACTCAACCTGTTACAGGTTCCGGCTATTACAATTTATTTACCTTCATTTATTACCCGGAGCCCACTGTTCAGCCATATGGTTCCTTCCTCAAATCAATTATGTTCATCTTCTTACAATAATACGTCCATTTTCCCAACAGTAGAGCGCGTGACGGAGGAAAGCTACATGATGCGGCCGTCTTCTAGATTGCTTTTGTTCCAAAGGGATGTGAGGAGAGCATAAGGGATATGCCGTATGCGGCTGGTCTTGCGCGGCTCGCGTCTAGATTAGGCTACGCTAGCGCGCGGGCGACCCCGGCGTGGGCGTCACGAAATTCTTTGATTTGCTCGCTAGCGTTGGGCGAGCGGCGTGCTCGCAGCTATGGACATCGTGGCGGTTCTGCCAGTGACGTGCTACGAGCTGCTGGTAGCATCGCTTCCGTCGGCGTCGTCGGTGGTGGCGAAGGCTTCACTCATAGGCGATGCTGTGGTAGTCAACCATGCAACACTCCTCATCTGACTTGTCTTCGTTAGCGTTGGGGAAGATGAAGGGAACTCGATTCCTGGAAGAAGAAAGTAATAGCTGAATAATAGGCCCCACATATAAAAATGAAAGGAAAACACCCATGGGGCAGTTGGAACCATTGAATTTCTATGAACCGTTAAGATTGAAGCTAAGGCAAAGATTGCCTTTAAAACTCAGACAGACGGTATGCATCCCTCTGCTGTGTGTGTTTGTGCGTGTTGTTTTGGACTACTAGTGCCATTGCTAAGCAGCGACAGTGTGCCTGGGAGTTTGAAAATTTAGTGGGCTTTTTCTCTCCCTTGTTTCGGTGCCCAGCAGTTCACTGTCCCCTCAGATTCTTCCGCTCGGTTCCCCACTTCCAACACCGTCCCTGGGTTGCATTTATTTCTTTCCACAACGCAAACCACTACTACCCAATGCCATGAGCCAAAACAGTTAAGTGACTGTTTATATATCACGTGACGGATCAAAAGTGTGCTCTATGATTCTGCGTATACGTTTGCGGCCAAAAGGTAAGATGATTTTGTGGGTGCCTGTGAGTTCGATTCACGTTAGAAAGGCTCATGCCATGGAGATCAAGCGGTTGACTGTCGTGCGAACCTTGTATTGCCTTGCCTGCTTATGATTTGGAGCGTCTTAGTGTGATTCACATTATTCGAGGGCAGGTAATGGGTTTGTCTATGTCTCTCAGTCTATTGAGATTATGCTAAGAGCAGCTAAGTAAAGAAAAAAGAACTATCCCACCCTCATATATAAGCCACTAAATCCTACCACTACTACAAAAACGGTTTTTCTGGACCACCTATCTCAGCCGGTTATAAATATCTCAGTCGATTCAAAAAATAAACCGACTATAATAATTACCTATCTCAGTCGGTTAAAAAAAAGACTAAAGAAGTATCTCAGTCGGTTCAAAAAACGAACCGACAGAGATATTGTATCTATTACAATCGGTTTGTTTTAATAACCGGTTGAGATGTTTTGAGCCCAGTCCAAACCGGCCGATCCCCTTCTCAATCATCTTCCTTTTCTCAATCGTGTGTGCCTAACTCCCCCTTCCTTCTCAATCCTCCACCGCTTTGGCCGCCCTAGCTCTCAACCCTCTCCTCCGCCTGCCCCTCTCTCGACCATCTCCAGATCCGGCGAGAGCTCCTCCACAACCCGCCGGTGAGAGCTCCTCCGCAACCCGCTGACGAGGGCCTCCGTTCCCTCTGCCCGCCCCTCTCTCCCTCTCCCATCTCCAGATCCGGCGACGGCTCCTCCACAACCTGCCGGTGAGGGCCTCCGTCCCCTCTGCCCGCTCCTCTCTCCCTCCCATCTCCAGATCCGGCGAGGGCTCCTCTTTCTCTCCCTCTCCCATCTCCAGATCCGGCGAGGGCCTCCGTCCTCTCTGCCCATCCCTTTCTCCCTCTCTCATCTCCAGATCCGGGGACAGCTCCTCCGCAACCCACAGGCGAGGGCCTCCGTCCCCTCTGCACCACCTGTCCCGGATCCGACCGTCCTCTTCCTCTGCTCTCCACCGCCCGTCCCAGAGCAAGAAGTGGCGCACTTCGCGGCGGTGCACAAGGTTTTCGGCACCAGCAATGTGTCCAAGCTGCTGCTCTAGATCCCTCCCCACAAGCGCCTCGACGTCGTCGTCACCATCTGCTACGAGGCCCAGGCGCGCCTCCGCGACCCCGTCTACGGCTGCGTCGCCCACATCTTCGCCCTCCAGCAACAAGTACGTACGTGCCATCAATATAGAAATAGTGCTAGTTGTGGTTGAATTACTATTTAGGCTTCATGATGGTTTTGATTGGTTAGTAGCAAAACTTTTATGATTACTTTGTCTGACTTTAGTTTGTGTGAGTGAGCAGAAGCTTTCTTATGCCACGGTCACTCTGCGACAGGTTTGGTAAATTTGGGTTTTAAACCAATTAATTCTTGTCGTATTATTGAGAGCAAAATGATATGCACTACATAGCTTCTTTGCTGATTTTGAACTGAACCAGTAATTTGTAAAAAGTGCTACATGAGGAATTCCAGCAGCTTGGACTTGCCGGCGCTGCTGATTTTGTAAGCCTTTCTAACCTCTTTATTCCTCTTTGTTTGTTTGATTTCGTAAACCTTGCTAGCAGCAACTTGTAAACCTTCCACAGTTCCACTCAAGGTCGCTTCCAGAGAACCTTCTTGATGGAGAGGATGGAGAACATGGTACTGGCAAGGGCAACACAATTTCATCATCAAATATGTAGTCAACTTTTATTCGGAGTTCAAAGTTGGAAATTGGTCATTGCCGTAATCATGTGTGTGTGCTAGTTTTATAATCATGTGGCACAGTCGCAGATATTACAATGTAATCAGTTGTATGTTATAATCAATCTACATGTGTACAGTTCTATTTTATTTTGTATTTTTTTAATCAGTAATAGCATTACAGTCGGTTCAAAATTTTGAACCAGCTGAGGACTTTTATTATTGCTGACGGTTAGCTAGCTAGAACCGACTGGAAAAATGAAATATCTCAGTCGATTTATATTTTGAACCGACTGAGAGATTATATTTCCAGCCGGTTTGAAAATCGACTAAGATAATTCGTATTATTAGCACCCTTTCTCTACAGCCGGACAGTAAACCGGCTGAGAAAGTAATTTTCTACCGACTGTAATTATATGTTCTGTAGTAGTGTACCCATCTTAATTCCCCTTCGTCTGAGCTATTGCCCTAGTCCCACTACGTTTCCCGGAATATTGCGCAGCGCCATCGGATTCGTTGAAATTTTGCCAGTGCGGGGCGAGGCGTCGTTTCTTCACTTAATAAGTTCAAACTAACAAATACTCCGGTGTTTCTGCACCTAGAGAGTAGCTAAGGATGGGATGGCTCCTAAAGATAAGAGGAGATGGTGGACATCCATTGGATGGAGATCAGAGGGCTTAGAATTCGAATACACCATAGCTTAGAAAACACTTCAGTATGGCCTAGACACTCTCAAGTTAGTTATTGGTTAATTAGGTAACCTACCGATGGATCCTAACTGACCCGCGGGTGATATATACATCCTACTAGTTGATGTCCCGCGTGTTGCCGCGATCATGGCAGATTAATTTGAAGTATACAAAATTAGTATAATCAATATACCGGAAAATAAGACTATATAATTTGCTAAAAAACTTGCATGCATCCAAATCTTTTTGTGATGTTCGTAGTATTGGCTAATGATAAGTTGAAGAATGGAAGAAAGAGTTGATGAATATAGGTATGATTCATAAGAGAAGAAAGGAGGTGACGATGGAGGACACAAGAGCATTAATAGATCTCATGGGTTTTGGGGTAGATTAAGAGGTCAATGCTATGTTGGGCAAGAATTAATCTTAGCACTTGATCTGTATCGAATGGCTAGGGAAGGAGGCCATGACCATTTGATTTAAGGTAGATCAAAGTCACTTATTTTTGGTCTAACTGCACGAAATAACTGTGATGATGCGACTCACTCTTAGATGTGCTTTATAGTTTTTAATATAGTTAGAGTTGGACACTTGAATAAGGATATACGATTACCGGTATTCGTCCTCTATGCTTTCCATATTGACCCTTGGCAACCATCCTCTTACTCCCCTCTTTTATACTCGACAAACCAGAATGCTCTAGAAGTAGGAGGAAGAGAGGAGTTCGCTGCTGCTTATCCACTCTATCGACATTTAAGGAAATCTCTATTTGCTGAGTTTAGCAAAACCATTAGGCTGGATTATGTTTAAAGGTTTTCAACTAAAAACAGCTCCGAGCAGTTACTTGGCTCAACTTTCTTAATTACTCTGAGAAAACGATACTAACATTCTATAGCCTAGTTTGATTTCCAGTTGCATGTATCAGCTTGTCACAAAGATGGCATGGATCCATGACCATCCAACCTTTGTTGGTGACTACACCTGACCTTTACGAATGGCACCATCAACTCTCCCCAGCTTTAGGAGTGCGGCTTTTCCCCCAGTACTCGGACGTCTAGGTTTCGTTTGCTTTGAGATTTGTGCAACAAAAATCTAAGAGCACCTTTGTTATTTTAGTCCCTGGGATTACTTCATCTTCCGCCAGCTCCTCCACCTTCCACCTCCCACCTCCTCCGCCCCTCTCTCCCTCCCGTACCGGTGCCATCTCCACCTCCTCCGGCCTCGCCGCCCCCCGCCGCCACCGGATCCGGCCTCGCCACCACACACCGCCACCAGATCCGGCCTCGCTGCCACCTCCTCCGGCCTCGCCGCGTCCACGTCCACGATCGAGGAGATGGCGGACGGGGAGGAGGATGTTGCCGGATCCCGTGGTGCGCCGGCTGCAGGGAGGCAAATCCGATGCATTTTTTTCTCTTTTTTTTGTTCAGAACCGAATCTGGTGGCATTTGATTTGAAATTGCTGGTTCAAGAAGAAATTGTTTGATTCTTCCAATTTTTGTTCATGTTCATGTTCATGTTTGCTCATGATCCGAACCCAACATCTTCACATGCATGATTTTGGTGTTTGCTAATGAATTGGACTAGATCCGATTTTGGTGTTTGTTAATGAATTGGACTAGATTCGATTCCTTAGTGCATGTTCTTTATGACATGAATCAATCCAAAACCGGTCAAGAAAAATTGCATGATTTCTGTTCATGATCTGAAATGGAGAAAAGAAATGCACAGATTTATTGTTGATTATGATCTAAACGGTAGAAGAGTATAATTTGTTGTTTCAATATCCGTGAAAGAAATAATGCACCAAAATTTTGCATGATTTCTGTTGATGATCTGAAATGCAGAAAAAATATGCATGGATTTATGGTTTGATTATGATCTAAATGGTTTGATTTATGGATTTATGGTTTGATTATGATCTGAAATGCAGAAAAAATATGCATGGATTTACGGATTTCTGTTGATGATCTGAAATGCATGCAAATTTTGTTTGTTAATAAAATATTGAATAGAATTTTCTTTTGCTGTGAAGAAATATGCATAATATTTTTTGTTATTCTTATGCATGATACAAAATGGTGAAGAGAGGATGCATAAAAGGGTGAACATAAAAGGATGCACAAAATGATGAAGAAGCAGTTGAGGATGGCTGGTGCAAAATAAATTGGAGTGTATAATGAGAAAATGTGTAAACTTAGGGTTTTTTTTATAAAAATTCAGCATGAATCTTGAAGCAGATAATACATGGACGTCCATGTACTAGTGGAATAGCATTTTCGCAGCTTCAGTAATGATATTTCAGGAAAATCCAACGGGAAGCAAACAAGCGAAAGATTCCATGCACGTCACAATTAGCTAGCTATCCCCGCTTAGCTTTCCTGCAGCTCGATCAGAAGACTCGAACACTAGCAGCATCTACTTACACCACACCTCACCGTGGGCCAACCCCGGCCGGCCGGCTCGTCGGCGAAAACAAGAAGCAGTTCACAGGTAGACCAAGATGCATGGCTAGCTACACGGTGTCCATTGTAGCGTGTTGGCGCCGCCGCAAGCCGTCGAGGTTGAGTGGCTCGTCGACGTTATCGACCTCGGCGTCGCCGCCCTCGGTCACGACGGAGGAGACGTAGCTGCAGGCCACCTCGGAGGACAGGGCTGGCGGCCTCGCTGCCCGGAACTTGTGGCGGCAGCTGAAGCAGGTGATCTGGAGCAGCGTCGCGTTGACCTGCCGCACGGCGTGCTCGCGGAGCGCGTGGGCGCGGCTCAGCTCTACCTGCGCCTCGTGCCGCATGCGCTTGGCGCTCGCCAGCTCCTGCTCGGCCATGTCCGCCTGCCGCTTCGCCTGCACGCGCGCCTCGTCCGCCGCTGCCTTCTCCGCCATCGCCTGCCGCAGCTCCTCCCGCGCCTCCTCCTTCGCCCTGGCCGCCGCAAGCGCCTCGCCGCGGGGATCGGCCACGACATCGCCCCCGAATGGCCTGAACTCTCCTCGGTTGTCGCCGCTGCAGAAGCCTATGGACAGCTGCAGCTGCATGGCGGCGAAGTTTCCATGCGAGGTGGCCGGCGGTGAGCGCGGCGCGGCGTAGCACGACGGCTCCACGCCCGGAGCAGCGGCACCGCCCGCGGCGCCGCTGGAAGGCGGCATGAGCTGCAGCTCAAGGCCGTGCCAGCCGCCACGGCTATCGGACGGCGGCGTCCGCGGCGACGGCACCTGGTCGAACCGGTGGAACCGGGCGGCGGTTGGGCTTCGCATTGCCGTGGTGCCCTGCCAGGCGGGGCTGACGACGAGGTCGCTTGACGGGCTAGTGCTGGACGCGGTCCGGGACAACGACACCCCCATCGGCGCCTGCTGCTGCCCCCACGACGCGGCGGTCGCTACTCCACATACCGGCGATACGTCCGCCGCCGCCGCCGCCCCCGCCGCCTGTGGGCAACCACCGGCATTGCACGTGTCCTGGTGCTCGATGAAGCTCTCCACCCTGCACATTTAGACGCGCCCAACAAGTTATAAACGAGCACCAATAATCACATCATTACGTGCAACGCAACGCAATGCATTGCAGCACTGCCGACATATTCAGTGGAATAGACGAAGAAGGCGCGCGGGGTGCGCCCACGTGAACTGAATCTGAAGTTGCCAAGAGCGATCGAGCGAGAGAGACTTTATTGTATGTGGTGAGGAATTTATGTTGCTGCCCTGGGAGTCCAAAGATTTGGATCTACATGGAACAAAATGCTACCACTACGTTACCAGTAAGAGTGGTACTACTGGAGTATTATATTGCCAAGGAGGGCGAGAGGCGGCCTCGTAGGAGGCAGCTTGTCAGGTATGAAATTCTGGGCCTAGCGTTGGTGCACATTAAATTGGCGTACGCCGCTGTTGCTGCCGCAGTGCGATGCGTGCGCAAAGACGAGACGCCCCTCTCGCGGCCAAAGCAGCGGCTGCAGCAGAAACAAATGCGCGAGCAAGGAACCAACGGAAATGTGCACACGCAGAGACACAGGAATGCGCTGCCCTCGGGAATTGTGCCCTGATCCGTTCCCCTTAATGCCATAATGATAACAAAACGTCCCCATAAAAAAAAGAGCTAACTAGCCCGGCCGGCCGGCCGGCCGGCGCAGTGTGAGCCCCAGCCATTGGCTGCCGTGCACAAAAAAAGAAAACTTTCAAGAAAAGCGAAAACAAATCATCGGCCTTTCTGTCCCACATTTACGCGAATCGGATCAGAAACTTGTAAAAGAAAGCAAAGTTTCTGGATTAGTGAGCAGTAATGGATTTTTAGCAGGAGGAGCAGGGTGTGTTTTGTTTACCGGGAGAAGACGCGGCCGCAGTCGCAGGAGTGGCCGCGGGTGCCGCAGGTCTTGAGGTGGGCCTTGTAGTCGGAGTGGACGGCGTAGGCCTTGGAGCAGCGGGCGCAGGCCCACTGGCGGTGGCCGCTGTGCTTGCGGCGGAAGTGCTTCTTGATGCCGACGAGGTCGCCGAGCGCGTGGGAGGGGTCGTGGTGCAGGCAGCTCGGCTCCGGGCACACGAACACCCGCTTCCGCGCCGCCTCCCCGTCCTCCCGCTTCAGCAGCTTCCACGGCACCTTGTGCCGCCGCCGGTGCATCTGCAGGTTCTGGTCGCGCTGGAACCCCTGGTTGCAGATCTCGCACACGTACCGGTCCGACTCCAGCAGCGTCCTCGGCGACAGCGACACCACCTCCGCGTCCGGGTCTGCGCCGCCGCCGTCCGCGCCGATCGATGCATGCACCATCGGCATCCATGTTAGTATCTATCCACCACCATTGCCACACCGCATACACATTACGTGCAACAAATCTTGGCACCTACCTACTGGCTAGCTACCATGCAATTGGATTTGGATGCATTCGTACGTATCGGCGTCAATTAATTACCTGGTGTCCCGGCTGGCCGGCGCTTCCTCTTTGTCGCGGCAGACGCGGTGGCGATCTGCAGCGAGCCGAACGGCTCCGCCGGGGCCTCCTCCAACATGGCTACTGCCGCACGCTCGTTTCTTGCTACTGTATACAACCAATTAGCAAATACAGCGAAACAAGAAGAAAGGAAAAAAATTCCTCCTTTCCCGTTCTTGCCTGATCACGAGTTTACACGATTGAAACGGAATGGGTTCGGATGCCTATATAGAGGGACGCCAAGGGAGAAGAGATCAATCAGATGGGAAGTAATAAATGAGAGAATAGCAGGAGTATAAGAAGTTAACAAGAATAAGAGCTTGGAAGGAATTAAGGAAGATGGAAAGAGGGAAGGAGGGAGGGAAGAAAAGGTCTTGGAGTTGGCTTTTGTGGGCTGCTGCAGACACAACACCAAAAGGAGGAGAGAGGGAGGGAGGAGGGAGGAGGGAGGCAGCTTTCCACCGGCTTTAGGTTTTAGCAGCTTTCTTTGGGATCATATTGTTGGGGAGGAGCTGGAGTTGGTAAGTACTTCTTGGGTTTGTGCCTTAATTTGTCCTTGCAGCTAGGACAGGATGAGGGGAGGGAGGAGATGGCAGGCTGGGATCTCAATAAATAAAGGGCTCTTTAGGGGAGTTTACACAGATGGATGGATATGTGTTTGGGTGGGAGGTTTGGATGGAAGCTTGCAATTGTTGCCTAGCAAGCTATGCACAAAAGAACAAATGCTGAAAAAAGAAGGATAGAAATGGAATTCTAGATGGTGGTATTTTTTTGTTGCCATTATTTGGGTTGCAAAAACACTTTTGGTGTTGGAGTCTTGTTAAGCATTAAGAACTTCTTCAAGAGAATTATTATCACATATGGAATGGCTGACTCATAACAAAATGTAGAATACATATCCATTGAAGTCATGTGTTTTCTTATTGGAAAACGCTACAGCCCGGCATCCCTATTGAGCAAATCTATACTCCTAGCATCTGGCCGTTCATCTCCGTACCACTCATCCAACCATCCATTTTTTCCCTATAAAATCCCCCAACCCAGCTAGGGTTTTGCCATTTCATTTTTCACGTGTGGGAGCACCGGTTGCGGGCGGCGGCCATGGTGGCGTTCCTCGCCGCCGCCGTGGTGTCGGTCTCCGCCGTCGGGCCAAGGCTCGGCACCGTGGTCTCCTTCCTCTGGCCGCTGCTCGTCTCCACCGGCTTCTTCCTCGTGGCCATCACCGTGCTGCTCCGGATCTCACCGACGGCGACAAGTCCGGCAAGGACCTCATCGACTTCGTCGCCGGGTGCCGCCCGAAGCACCTCCTCCCGAAGACGGCCGCCGCGGTGGATGTGCCGCCGGAGCTGGAGATCTAGAGGAGGCGGAGGAGGACACGTGCAGCGGAGCACCGGCGAGACGACTTCTTGCAGACGCCGCCGCCGCCGGGCGACGAGGACATGGAGGAGAGTGGCCATGGCGCAAGCGCTTCTTGCCACTTTGTTTAGCAGATGTTTGTTGCAATAGTGTATCATTTTGTTACGATTCTAGTTGTATGATGTTGTCATCGTATAAAACATTTGTTTTCATGGTCATTCAAATCATTTGTTCCACAAGTGTACATATGACGTTATAAAACAGATCATTGTTGTACATGAAACAAAATATTCGGATGAATGAAACATAAACAAATTAGCCTGGATGAACAAATATTAGTTGTTGTATTTGGTTTGACAAATCCGTTGCGCAAGTTTGAAAAATGTTCCCCTATCACTACTCAAATATTTCCACATTCATTCGTCAATTAAACCAATTAAATTCGCAGTTTGTTCCCTAAAATTTCGGGATCAGTTTCCTTAAAAATCGGATCTACAACATGTGTTTCCATTGTTGTATTGGTTCGAAAATTTTGTTGCGCAAGGTTTAGTAACATGTTTCCATGTTGCATTAACAGAAGGAGCCCATGATGTTTCATATTATCACTACAATTGTTTCCTACAGTCACTAAAAATATTTCCCGTAAATTTAGATAATCATGTTTATTGCTAATCTTACCGTCTAATCCGACGGCTGTGCACTGTGCTGATGGAATGCTCAAATCGGCATGCCAATTTGTAGCGCTCGCCTTTCTTATTTGATACTTCTTTTGTAGAACTAGCCAAAATTCCAGCATAGCTCCCTATATTAATTTGAAAATATGATTATCTGTTATACAACTCTAATGATTTTGACTGAAAATATGGTTATATTTCTTCTATAATCTAATTAATCTACACTATTATAATCTAAACCCAATAAAATGAACAATATACATTAACAGGGGTTTTGAGTGAGGTTTTCGTAAAAACTTTATAATAAATTATGGCTATGTTTGTGCAGAAACTAAGAGTTATTCTTTGTATTGGTTGTATCGCCTTGTTGCTACATTATAAATAATAAAATACTTCTTTTATCTAAAAGAAACGGTAGCTTAGCCTCCCTCATGTAGTGCTTCGTGTGTAATCGTAGGCACACGGAACGTACAGTACCATAAATATTTTACCGGACAGTTCTTTGAACCTAACTCATGGCCTGTGTAAACAGAAAGTACGGTTTGTGTTCTTGCATGATTAAATTACACTTTTCTGTGTCGTGATTAGCACCTAAGATCCTAATATATCTTTGTCATTCTCCCGAAAAGGATCCGAGCCTGGTAGGAGTTTAGCAGATGGGAATGATTGATTTGGAAGCTTATGGAATTGATTAGTTGGATTGTTTGATTAACTAAAATAAGATATCATATGCCATGCCAGTTAAGTACGTTGCCGCCAAGCTCCAAATGGAATATTTTCTTTGAGCTCGCCCTTAATTGGTGGTGAGACTTCTTTATGTCTTGTTTGGAGTGCAGGGTTCTGCAACTGAGAGTCACTCCATTTCTGCGAAATAACTGTGTGTAAGGCCTCAAGATGAAATAAATTAGCTTTTTAATTGTCTTCTGTGCCATCTTTGTATCTCTTATCTGTCATAACATAAGTCCAAATATTAGCGATAAGTGCGTGCATGGTCGTTAAATGATTAAAATCGGATCTCGTAAAAGCACTGATGAGTACAGATATAGCCTTTTTCGGTAGGTGTACTTGTGCATGTGGAACCTAGCTAGGTTTGCTGTTCAAATGTCCAATGTTTTCAAAAAAAATTTAAAGAACTTCTCTACAAGGAAAACGGAACAAATCTTGAATAATCCCATAAGTCCAGATACTAATGTAGCAAAATTAACCACATGTGCTGTATATATGCTTCAGGGAAAACGTGGATTGTCTTGTTGATACTACTTAATTACATAGAGTGGGTTGTTTTATACCCGTTCTGTACTTGTATGAACTACTTGCACAACGATCTGATCCAATGTTAAACACATTAACTTCCGTCAGAACAACACTAGAGACAATGGTTATTAAAGGACCAGCGACTTATGAGGCCGTTGAACTGCAGGCCAGGTACACAGTTGCCCCAGTATGCAGGATCGATGCAACATGTCTAGTATCTCATTACATTTCGATACTTAATTGAAGCTAAACTTGATTAGTTGGAACAAACCTAACAAGAATAACATACTTGTCTTCGAGAACACAGTTAATCCATTTATATTGAAATCTTATGTTTCATCTTCTGAATAAGCCACTTCAAGTAACATGTTTACAGTGTAAGCACTGCAGTGCACTGTAATGATTGGTACTACTACTACTAGTACACTTTAAAGCTGCATCATCACGAGTACAAGGAAACGAGCCAACATGAAAAGGCAAAGAGTGAGCTACCGCAACCATGCATATTCCGCGGTGAAAAGCTGTAAGAGCAAGAGCAGCTGCTCTTGGTGTAAAGTTTGGCTTGAGTTTAGTGCATCAAAAACCGACAAGTTTGACTGCCTCCTCGTGTGACATCTCTTGGCTTGACCATACATATCTCCGATCCTTGAAGCTAGACGAGTATACTTACATAACAAGAGAACAAAATTAATGAATATGACCAGGAGCAAAATGGCAAACATCTCAAGCTAGCCCCAGTGCTAGCCCCAGTGTCTACATAATGGTGGTATACAGGGTGCTGTCTAGAGCCGTGGAAATGCAGACAAATGTTGAATTGTTCTGACATTTATTTTCGTGGGGTTCTCATGCTTTGCAACTGTATACAGACACAGGGGGGACGGAAGCTTTGGGAGAGGTCAATACAAGGAAGAAAAAAACAACGGAACGATCGAGTCATGATCTCGTCCAGCTGCGAGAGACATCCCGTTGCGCTTTGAGTGATCAAACAAAGGGGCATCCACAACAAGTGGCTCAGCACCAATCCAGGACAGGTCCGATCCATCGGGCTTGTACGAACTAAAAAACAAAAGCGCGGCAACAAATTGAGAGTGGCGCCTATCTGAATTGAAGCTTACATTTTTCTCATAACGGAAGAGCTTTATATTTCATATTATATTAATACATCATATACAAAGAGTTTTTTTCAATCACTATATCAACACATACACAGTCACATGTAAAATATGAAAGATAAAGCAAAAAGCTACTCTTCATGGTGCACATAGATGATGGCTAAAACTCCATCCATACTTGATGAAGAGCTCTCTTAACACTGTTTCGAGCGCTCATCATGCTGAAAGAAGTGGCTCATGGTCCTCTGACCGCTGCAAGATAGACTAAATGTGTACACCTATAAATAAGCTATAGAGGATTATAGAATTTCCGCTTGTAAAAAATTACATCGTTCTTACATAGCCAAATAGACCAACATAAAGCAGTTACTCCAACTAGTATAAGGGCATGCACGAAGGCCTCCGTCTGTCCCACTAAACCAAGATCCAAACAGATCAATAATATTAGTAGGTTAGTGTAACCCTAAAGCCGTATGTATGATTTATCATGCAAAGTGAGCAACTAAGTAGTCAAAGAATATGTGTCAGAATAATTTCGTCGTGAGAACAAAGGTAACATCTTTTTACTCCCCTCTGTGCCTTTTTTTCTTTTCTTTTCTAGCTAAGCTTCTAATGTGTCTGTAGGGGTTTAGTAATAAGTTATGGGGTACTTGTTGTAAAAAAGGGATAATTATCAGGTACTTAGATTTTCCGCAACAAATCGAAACTACTACTATTCAGTTCTAGGAGAGAGAGAGAGATGCCACATTACTCCACTTACTATGCATGCATGCTGGTCCTAGATCACATATATCATATCCTGCACAAGGTGCAACACGTGCATCTGCTCCAGCTAGCTGCACGCTAGATCGAGCCATGCTCTGGCCACTGGAGTTTGGTGGTGATCGCAAGGTGCTTAAGATAAGAAATGAAGGGGGCTAATTGTGGGGACCGGGGAGCCCTCCTCTGAATCGATCGATCGGCCGATGGATCGACGGACCCGACAGACATGGAGGCACTGTGTTGCGTTTGGCAATGCCAAAAGGAATGTGAGGGCCCACCCAGCGGGGGATGTGTGTCTGTGAGAGAGAGAGAGAGAGAACGCAACGCAATTATTCTCCCACAGCAACTACTGTTCCACAAATGCATAAAGCTAGGCACAAGCTCGGGCCAGCTGAGCTAACTTGAAACCGAAGGAATCCCATCGATCGATCAAATGCGGTTGCTTTGCTGTTAATTCTTCTTGATCTTTATGATCTACATACATCATGGGACTGCCTCCTCCCCGACGTCCCTCAGGGTTTGGAGAACCGTGAGGAACCGGCCGGTTACCAGGTGACAAACCGGCATTGGCCGGTTTCCGGTTTTTCAACACCTGATCCTGGAGGCATCAGGTGGCTCACCCCTATACCTCTTGGTTATACAAAATTAATATTTATAAATCAATTGACCTCTCGTCTTACTATCTAGGATATTTACTAATATAAAGAAGACAAAAGGGGGAGAGAGAACAAAGATTACTTTTGTGAAGAGACTCTACAAAGAGACAAAACTCTAGAGTCGTCTTTGTTACTTTTGCACGCTGTCATTTACTCTTATAAAGATGCATCTTAAGAGATAGATAATTATATGAGTTATTTTTAATATTGACTATTTTTCTTTGAAAAATTGGCAGAAGCACTGTCTTTCAATTGAGAAGTGACGACGAGTAGTACGACTCTAACGTATACGACGAAATATCCATATACAATAATCTAGGATCCCCAGGATACACGGAACAGCTATCGTATTTGTGAGGGACTCCAGGAGATAGGGAGAATACCTATAGGTGTCCAGATCTACCTCCTTGTTTAAGGATGATAGAAGTCCTAGTCGGAGAAGAGTTCGTGTCAAACACGTGATACCCTCTACATAAGGGACCAGAAAGCCCTGCGGAAAGGACAAGCCAACTTAGATAGCCATAAACCAAGACACGCCTTAGGAGAAGCCTAAAGAGACAGTCAGCACACGAAGCCCTAGAAGATCCATGCGAGGAGACTTTCGAGCCAAGAAGAAGGGGGACAGGACCCCCGGCATCCACTTCCGACTAGTTGTAGATCTTATCTATGCTAGCTATTTTCCCCTTGTACTCTGTCTTGAGATCAATATAGACACACGTGACGTAGGGTTATTATCCTCCGGGAGGCTCGAACCTATCTAAAATCTCGGCTTTCTGGTGGTTTGGCATGATTTGATAGGTACATCAGAGTGTCCCCTACCCTCACACTCTTTTATCACGAATACCGTAAGATCGACAGTTCACCGATTGTCGACAAGAAGAAATAGAGTTGTAATTACAGGAGGTCTTGTTTCATGGGCACAAGACCCAAAAACAAAAGGGTCCACATGGGTGCAACTCGCAGCCCGTAGCTTAATGTCTTCAAAAGCGATATGCGTAACTTCCTGGTAGGTGAGGCATGTGTTATTGAAGATGTGACGATTTCTCTTTTTCTAGACGTTTCATATGATGTAGATGAGATGACCACTAGGAAAAAAAATGCACTTTTAGCCCCCCCTAAACGTTCAATGCCAAAAATGGCCCCTCATTGCAGTCAAAGCCAAAAAAGACACCGACGTCCGCTCATACCTCGACATGTGTCTCGTACCGCAGCTCCCACCCGCGCCATACCCCTACCGCAGATCCGGCCCACGGGCTGCGCGTGGGGCCCGCGAACCCTGGCTGCAGCGCGCCCCATCCGCGCCACCGAGCCTGCCGTAGGTGGGGCCCGCGGCACCCCACCTGCCGCAGCTCAGGCCTACGGGACGTGGGTTGCGCAGCCACGTGCACTATGCACGTATATACGGGACACCATCCTGCCATCAAAAGCATCGGTTCGACCTTTATTTTTTTGTATCGGTTCGTACTTCAATCGAGCATCAATCGGAAGTACAAGCAATATATACTCCGTCGAGCAAGCAAATTTAATCTCTTGGGCACGCATACTTAGGATTTTTTACCAATACAATAAGCATATATACGGTGGATGCAGAGCATCTGAGTACAATTTATTTACTTAGATCTAGCTAGATTATCATGATTCCTTATTGAAGTTGCACTCCAAGTAGGAACAACAGGCCTGAGCTGCGGCATCCACCGTCCTGCAGGCCTGAGCTGCGGCAAGTGGGGTGCCGCGGGCCCCACCTGCGGCAAGCTCGGTGGCGCGGATGGAGCGCGCTGCAGCCGGGGTTCGCGGGCCGCACACGCGGGCCGCGGGCCGGACCTGCGATAGGGGTATGGCGCGGGTGGGAGCTGCGGTACGAGATACGTGTCGAGGTATGAGCGGACGTCGGTGTCTTTTTTGGCTTTGACTGCAACGAGGGGCCATTTTTGGCATTGAGCGTCGAGGGGAGGGCTAAAAGTGCATTTTTTCCATGACCACTACGGTTTGGCTAGTTGTCATTTGGAGAGGTTTCCAAAATTCCTTTCTACCAATCTTCCACAGAGGTGAAGTCTGAGGCCACCGAGATGATTTGGATACCAAGCCATAAGTTGACCAAGGACCAGACCGCCGAGATGAAAGTACAGTCTTTGCACAGGAGAGACCGATTTAGTCTTCTGGAGACAGAGTTGACATGTTGGGTCATGTGGCCACTCTTTGACTACGACTACCTCCTTTTTTAGGATTCGACTGTGAAGCACGAGTTAGGAGAATAGCTCGTACTCTAGTTCCGCTTTGGTCAACTAGATCTTGGCCGGTAATATTGATTCTAGATGGTTAAATTAAAGACTCAGCAGCTGAGCCCTAGCTTACAGCATTCTTTTGGATATAAGTGCACCTCTGTGAAAAGGATAAAAATGTTTATTCCATAAACCTTCTTTACTGCACACCACTTTCTGGTGCAAATATTCTGCCCGTGCTGTCATCTGTACTCGTTAACATTGATTTATCCGACAGCGTAGAACCCGTACGTACCATCTTATATTGCCAAAGGTTGTTTTGACATTAAAGACTAACCTAGCTAGCTGCTTACAGGGACGCTGTGTACCAATGGATTATGGTCATGGTCGATGCTGTAGCTGTAGGAGGTCTGAGATGTTGTGATGTCAGTTTACAAAATTTTAAAAGTTGTGATCAAAGAGCTCTTCATCATTCATGAGTAACGGTTTAGCTAGCTACAGGTTTTACACTTTTGAGATATGCGCCTCTTAGTTGGTTTTGCTTGTTGCTACTATTTCCAGTACTTTTGCTCAGATTTCTGCTGAGCAGTTCAGCATAGATGTGACATAATCTTGTAATAAACTTAGTTGTGTATATTTCACCATGCGGAAGCTGGGAGTTTTCTTCCGTTATCTAAAAAAAGCTGCTTACAGGGTGCTGGAGTACTGTACGACTTACACACAACTACTGCTATATGCTAGTAGTAAATAAACTTTTTGTTGCAAAAATGGGGGAAAGGGCCATGCAAATGTAATGGAGTGGTCAGTTATACTTCTCAAGTGAAGGGATGATGGCACTGGAAAGGGGAGAACCAAATGATGGCACATGACTTCATTGCAACACATCAAAGAGACGCACGGGACACATGGAGACAATGAAATTGTGACTACTTAACAACGATGACGATTTCGATCGAGTTAATTAACTGTCACAAAGCCGTGACCTGAGCATACATGCACACAGTTTCTGACGTTGTCAAGCTCACAGATTAATGCATAGATCCAGCTGGTAAGATGGCTTGATGAGCCTTCGATGAGACCACATGATGCAATTTCAGTGGAGCAGCATCTATGATACATGCATGGTGCCGCTAGGAAACACACATCGAGCGGACCATCACGATTCCCGTCTCTGTCCAGACGAGTGACATGGACAATCCACCTTCCTTACTTTGCGCCGTCTGAAACTGAATAGCTTCATATACAGTTTGGTTCTTCGATTTGGACCGTTTCAAATTCTATGTCCTCGCCTGCTCGACCTACTCTCGATGCGTGATGGGCAGCCACATCGATCACACTGCTCTATCGATCGGCCGGAAAGTTTCGATCGTGCCAAATTGCCGACGAGCCGTACATGCAGAACAGAAATACAGAAATGCCTGGATCGGCGTATATATACTAGCAAGATCAGTATATGTACAGTAGCGTCAGTTTTCTACATGTACGTACATACGTGCATCTTATATACATATGCACAGGGAGCAAAACGTATGGAACAGTCGTCGTTACCTGAAGCTAGCGTCTGGTAGTAAAGAGACAATCTGTGTGGGTCTCACTCACATGCATGCATGCAAGTATGTCAGTGCTTCGTTAATTTTGTACCAGGAACAACCATGCATGCACATCTACAGTGCCATAATTCAAGCCTAGCTTACAGCATATATATATAAATATGTGTATATGTACAATTAATAGGTAAATGCATCGATCATGCACGGGCAACTCGAACGATCTGTAGGAGATCGAACCTGGTGTCCATGTCGCCTCTGGTTCGCTTTATCACAAAAGGCCAGCAAGTGGATCGACGAGAAGAATATATACACACAAAAAGGAGGCATCGTTTGCTTGCATTCTCTAAAAGAAACATCTCTCTCGCTCTCTCTGAAAGCGTTTAGATTCAGCGAGAAGCTTTGGCCGGACATGTGCATGGTTCATGGCGGCTCGGCCAGAGCGAGCGTCCGTACGCGCCCTGCCGGCTTTGTTTAATGGGATGTGGCGAGAGAATGGGGCGGTGATGGGTGAGAGAGAGCGAGGGATCGATCGAGATCAGGCACACACACATGCGAGCCTCAACTGAGGAAAAGGCCAACGGCGACCATAATTCGTTCATGCGAGCGCGCACAAATCCTAATGATCATTGGAGCCGATCGAAGATGGCATAGGCGCAGACGCTCACACACGCAAAATCCCTTTATTCCCGAGAGGTACTGTCTTAGGTCCAGGAGATATCTATTATATACTAAAAGTAGAATATAATAGAAAAAAATAGAGAAGGATCGTAAATTTTAATAAAAAAGTAAAACATCCGACCGTTAATTTAGTGAACCATTTTATTATTAGTAGATCACAACTGATAGATCTTCATAACTGCACCTAAACAGATTACAGCCGATAGATCTTTATAACTGCACCTAAATAGATCACAGTCGATAGATCTTCATAACTGTACCTAAATAAATCACATCCGATGGATCATCATAACTGCATCTAAATAGACAACTCAGTACTGGCGGGCTCATGATTTGAACTTTTATTTACATACTGATCTAATATCACGCGTACAAGTAAAAAATAAAGATAACTAAAAATATTTGTTGTGCAACTAAAATTGATTTAATATCATACATTCATGTAAAAAATAAAGATGATTAAAAATGTTTCCCATGCAATTAGTATTGATTTAATATCACGCGTACAGGTAAAACAACAAAGATAGCTAAACATATCACATCTGATATATCATCATGACTGTATCTAAATAGACGACTCATCTGATATATCATCATGACTGTATCTAAATAGACGGCTCAGTATAACGACTAACAGGCTGGTTCGCGATTTAAACTTTTATTTTCCATACTGATCTAATATCATAGATAATTAAAAACGTTTGCTAGTTCCCCATAAAGATTGCGGCATTGAGCTTAATTTACTCCAGCTGTAGTACTTAAAAAGATTAATATCTTCTTGTGATCAATTTCTAATCATGTTGATCATATGACGCGCATATAAGACCGGCCGTACCATATGCTCACTAGTCTCTACCTATCAGTCTTTTTTGAGATGGACAAATAGTGTGCCAAAATCTTTTTCTTTTTGAAGAAACAATTTGCACATACCGACATGTCAACTGCTGGTTAATTTGCAGTTATATATTTCCCTGTCGCTGTTACACTAGCATGGCAAATTGCAATATGGGAACTGTCACGGATGATGGCATGCATATTGAAGCAACAAAGTGCCATGCTTTGGCATATGTCCTAGCTGGTTCACCATTACAAAACACACACATACATGCATGGCACGTAGCTTAGCGTGTTTTCTAGTGCAAGCCAGAGAACAAACAGGAAGAAATTGTCCCATATAAATGGCATGACATAAGCTAATTACTTGATGGGTATATTTTTCTTGGTAAATTCCCAAAGAAAATTACTTATTTTACAAGTTAGCAAAATCATTATGGGTTCATACGTACATTTCTGTCCCTGTCTTCCCCTGCTTGTTCTGGTTGTCATCTACCAATAAGTTTGAACCCCTTCAGTTCCAAATGCAAAAAAGATGTTGAATCCGTCCGGCCTATTCCTATTCCTATTTATAGAGAAGTAGCAACACTTGGATGGACATGGACATATAGGTTGCATGCATGCACCAGGATATCTGTGTAATGATTTTGTTCTTGTAGCGTCTGCACGTTGGGCTGTGTTTGCTTTTGGTTAGGTCGGTGGTAGCACCTCAGGCTTTTGTGTACCAAGGATGGGCCCACAAACTGTAGGAGAGAAGCCAACTTGACTCAACGGAGACAGGCAAGAATGATCCAGCCCCTATAGTCTCTTTTTGATGCTGCTCCTAAATTGAGGACCACAGAGTTGTGGGGAGCAAAGTTTGAATTGTCAGCCCAAGAAAGAAATGGGGGATGGTCTCGTAACTACCCTTCTAAAATGGACATATTTTAGTTATACTACGGTTAGTGTTAACTTCTATAGATATATATGGATACCTGTAATAGTGTGATATCACCTTTTTTGTTAAATTAGAGGAGAGAGAAATAAGAGAGAGAATGATATCTTCTCTGGTAGAAGGATGATCCCTTCACGCTTAAGAGATTACTATTTTCTATATTGTACAATATGTCTTTTCTTCATTACACGTTTTTTCATTTAATTTTAATCAACACATATTTTTTATTAATGTAAGTATTAATTGTTAGAGAAGACACTAAAGAATAACCTATTGTATAACAAGTTTTTATTATCTCCTCCAAATGACGTCATTGAAGATGTAAGAGAAGACTCCCTCTCTACAATTAGGGATACCCTTAGATAACAAAAGCAGTTTCTTACAAACCACATCTAAAAAGGAGCAGTGTATTTCCATTAAACTTTAACCTCCGTGAACACATTTCATTGAACACTAACAAGGCTGCCAAAATAGTTCGGCCTCGAGCCTGAATTGAAGCTCGCGAGCTTCAACGAGCTGAGCTCGATAGGGCTCGTGTGGATATAGATGTTTATAACATCTCGCCACTTCTGCCGTACAGCTTAATCCCCACTTATGTTCAACAAATTTCAAGGCCCCAAGTCTAACTCGACGCAACCTCAATTGAACCCACAAAATCACATCAATTGCAATTTATTCCTAGCACTCACCTTAGCCTCACAAGGTGCCACCTTATGACGCTCGAATTCATCTCCTTGACAACTCTAACCCTCGCCACCAGTTTCTAGAATCTCATTTCAGAGACATAATTTCAAATTGGCCTTTTAAGGCAAATGTGCAAATCTAAAATTATTGAAGAAGTTATATGTAGTTGCAATTTTGAATACCTTATGTCAAGGATGTATTTTTCTCTGTTTGGCCTAAGAATTGGTCCCAAGCCATTGACTGCCAGTTTCTTTAATTTCACTCATATTTTCCAGCTAACCAAATACAGGTATTCGGGTACTAACAGATTGTTTAGCAATGTACAAACTTGTGCTATACATGGAAGAGTTTTGTGCAGCCAAATTCCTTTTGTACTAACGGAAACTCCGCATCCGGTACTTCCAGTTACCGGACCCCAAACCCCCGTTAAATGGTTATGCCGGAGAAAAAAAAATACTGGTTTGGACAAAGTTTGTGTGAATCTGACAAATTTTAGTCAAGTCTCCTAAAACAACGTCTGAATGAAGTTTTTTTTTGGCGAGAATTGAATAACTTAAGTCATTGGTGAAAATCTTATTTTCTGGTCGGTAACAGGTTACCAGCTCTCTCTGGTAGAAAAATCTTGGCCATGTCGTAACTTTGAACTAAACCGTAGTGTCTATTTCTAGATTTTTATACATTGATCATTTATCTAATGATTAATTTGATAGTTGCACATTTTAGAAATAATGTGCAACTGTCACAAAAAAATTAATTTGGTTTTATGCCCGGGGGATCGACCATGGAGACGATTTTCTTGCTACGTTAGCTTATGGAGAGATATAGGAAATAGAAAAAGGTTCTACATATGGTATTCATTGACTTGGAGAAGGCGTATGACAAAATCTAAGGGTAGTCATGTGGTGGGCGTTGGAAAAACATAAAGTCCCAACTAAATACATTACCCTCATCAAGGATATGTACGATAACGTTGTGATAAGGTTCGAACTTGTGACAGTGAGACCGATGCCTTCCCAATTAAGATAAGATTACATCAAGGATCAGCCTTGAGCCCATACCTTTTTGCCTTAGTAATGGATGAGGTCACGGGAGATATACAAGAAGATATTTCTTGGTGTATGCTCTTTGCTGATGATGTTGTGCTAGTAAACAAGAGTAGAATGGGCGTCGATAGGAACTTAAGAGTTGTGGAGACAGACCTTAGAATCGAAAGGGTTTAGACTTAGTAGAACCAAAATCGAGTATATAAGGTGTGATTTTAGTGGTGTTAGGTGTGAGGAGGGAGAGGTTAGTCAAGACGGGCAAATAGTGCCTAAGAAAGACACTTTTCGATACTTGGGATCAATGCTACGGCGGCAAGCATCTGACATCCTTTGTGACAAAAAATGTCCCATAGAAGCTAAAAGTAAGTTTTATAGGACGACGATTAGACCTACGATGTTGTATGGAGCAGAATATTGGCCCACTAAAAGGCAACATATCCAGTAGATAAGTGTCATAGAGATGCGTATGCTACGGTGGATATTCACTACAAGAAATTTGAGATACTGTGACGAAAATCCTCGCGACGGTGGTTGGAAACGTCACAGAAATACCTAATGTGTGACGTTTTATACCTGGCGTCACTGATTCCCACAAATTTGTGACGATCACGGAATCACCGTCACACATTAATAATTTCTGCGACGGTTCGGTAATTACCATGACGAATCTATTAGAGTCACATAATCTTACAAATCAATGATGCTCATATTTTCGTCATGCAACATGTAGTAGTGGGACCCGCTGTGTTAGTGGTGGAAATGGTTAACGTAAATATCTGTCTGTACCAATATAAAAAGGAACAATAATTTGGAATCCAATCAATCTGAACCCTTCGTCCCATCATCATCCAACGGTTAGTATTTTAATTTAGACCCCTGCTAATTCCTCCTTTAACTCCACGTTTAATCTAATCCAACATCTTCTATCTCCACGTTGTAACCGCCTCTGCCCCGCTCCCCTACGCCCCTGCTCCTTCGTCCCTGCCGCCGTGCTCCTTGCGCACCACCGCCTTGCCGCCGCGCGTCGCCGCCCTGCCGCCCGCCCTCCTGCCGCCGTGCTCCTCGCAGACACCGCCCTGCCGCCGTGTGCCGCCGTCCGCCTTCGCGCTGCAGCCCTCACGCCACCGTCCTGCCGCCAGCGTGCCCGCCCTCGCACGCCACCGTCCTGCACCACGGCCCCCCCACTGCTCTTCCTCCACCCGCCAGGAACCTGTAAATTTGTAGTTCCCGTGGTCGCCTTCTTGACGGCCAACACCTTCTTGACAGCGCGCTCACGATGGCCAGGTGCCACTCCATCTCCTCTTAATGTTGTGAACGCAGTTACAGGTTCAAGCCTCTCTAACCCTCTCCTGTAATCTAGCAATAATATCAGTAGTTAAATCATTTTAATTCTTGCAAGGTAGCATCCATAATATTGCACGACAGATGCTTGATGTTTTTCCTCTTTGGGTGACCTTGCCTGAAGCTCTCCCCCTGTTTGATTGTTCACCTATGCTGCTCAATTTTCTTCATGCAGGTGTTCAGAAGAATTACTAGGACCATCAGTTTTCTTTTTTTATTTGCTGCTGCAACATACCATCAGATTATACCAAGGTATGCTCTCCGATTAAATAAATTTTCTTATAGAGGATGGGTTTATTTCTTGCTAAATTTATTCATGGTGTAAATGATCTTGCTGGTTCCATACTTAGTCTCGGTTTTCAGAAGATGCACTATGACAAATGCACAAGTTGAATGTAAAACGGTTTTTCAGTGCTGTCGGATTTCTTTTCTTTCTTTCTTCTTTTTGCTAATTTGGTGGAGCTAGGAATTGTGGGTAGGAAGAGCAGATGTTGATTGAGGCGCCGATCAGGATACAACAACAGGAGCTTCAGGACGACGTGGAGCGGATGAAGAATAAGCAGACTGTTGCTTTGACCGATGCAATAACAAATGCACAAGTTGAATGTTTTGATACTGGTGGTGCATCCACCCCAGGTGTGTAGATTGTTTTAGGTTATTTGTTTTCATCTCTCTGTTTTTTATTGTGCAGTTGCTAACCAATTCGACCCTATTTGTTTTGTTTTTAGCTGCAGGTGGTGCACAAGGCAATGACTTAATCTAATCTCAAGTACACAGCATTCAGAGTTGCTATTGAAGAATTTTGAATGCTTAAAGTAGATGCGGTTTGTATTAATTAATCCATCAGTGCTTTCTATCATGTTGAAGTTGCTTGATTATGGCTACATCAATGCATTGGGGATTTCTTGTGCTTTCTAGATTTTTTTTGAAGTACTGTGATTATTGTTGCATCAATGGTTTGGAGATTTAGAGTTCTGTTGGCAAAATAATTACTTTCCCTCACAGGGAAATTTTGTAAACTCACTATATGTACTTTTCTGTAGGCATGAGATACACAGTACACTGATTCTAACTAGCATTCAGAAAATAGAAATTTTCTTTTTGAATTTATTGGAAGTGGAGAGGTTCTTGCTGATAGTGGGAGGGTGCCAAAGTTAGTTTTAACATTTGAATGTATTTTTTTCTTGCTATGCATGTAGTACTCGAGCATTATGTTCATTTTGGAGCAGATCAGAATTTTGCTTTGTTGTTTTTTTAATCAACTGAGCACTTAAGCCAAAGTTTGTTAGAGCTATTTTGTACTACAAACCAAATTGCATAATTGAAGGCAAATGGTGCTTTTGCAGTAAGGTCAATCCATCTGATTCACTTATGTTATTGTGAACGATATGTTGGAGTTGGGATTTCCTAAAAGAACTAGGAGGTGGGATCCGGAGTGGCATCAGTGGCACTAATTTGTTGTAATTTGTTGTCTCTGGATGAGTTAGCAGAACTATATCTCCTAATTCTTGGAGATTTGTTTGGCTAGGTTGCTTTTGTTGATGCTTATCCTATGCTGATCACTTTTATTTGATGGATGTTAGAGGTCAAATGACGACATGCACCAGGAAAAGTTGAATTCTGAGAAATGTCTATGTAACAATGTTTCTTTGGGGTCTTTTCAGGCTGGCGCCGTCAAAACTTCAGTGGTAAACCTATCTTTTATTGTTGTATGAATACAGTGCCCATGGTGGAGAACTGCGTGGCTGGATATAACAGTTGCATGTTTGCTTATAGGCAGGTGAGCTACAGCCTCCAACCACTGATGCAAATTCTTAAGTTTTCCATCTGCTGCATTTTGCATACTTTTGTCGATTTGCATTTCAATGTTTGTGCTTACAAAAGTATCTCGTTTTACTAGACTGGTAGTGGCAAGACCCACATGATGCTTGGGGATATAGAAAATAGCACAAGGAGGAACAATGTGAATTGATGTATGACGCCTCGAGTGTTTGAGCATCTCTTCTTAAGAATTCAGCAGGCAGATTTGATGATCTGTTTCATTTCAATTGCTAATTTTGTGCTGTAGATTGCGTACTGCTCTAAGCAAAATTTTGCCATTGCGGTTTGCAGGAAGAGGAAGTAAGAAGAGACGAGAAACTCAGTTTTACTTGTAAATACTCATTTCTGGAGATACATAATGCGCATATTTTGGATTTACTCAATCCAAATGCTACTAATTTACAGGTAATCCACTAAATGCATTGTGTGTCCTTAGCTGTCGTTATGCTGTTAGGAAATGTTTACAATTTTTATATTTAAGTTCTTTGGACCACGACCTATTTAGCTCTACTTTCCTTGTGCAGTTAAGTGAGGATGTGAAAAGGGTGTCTGTCGACGTGTAAACGCCGGCGTCGGTGATCCGGGAGGACCCCCCTTTTATGATTCGGCCGGGGAGGTGCTGGTCCGGAGCTATAGGGTCGTATTAGGCG
>JAGXJF010001326.1:0-112688 GCA_019208055.1 Stipa capillata
GTGTCACACCCTGTTTTTAAGTAACCCGATTTTTCAAAAACCTAATCCTAAGACGCGTATATGCGTACATGTCTTAATAGTATTGCATGTTCATTTGGATTCCAGTTTTTTCGAAGCATGTCATTTCATGGGAGCACTTGAGTGAGGTTGCACTGTCACACAACGGACCCAAGTCGCAACCCTATCATCGCATGTGCATTCAAAACCCTAAACCCTAAATCGTCACACGCACCGTATATGCACAAGCTATCCGAGCCCAAACCCTAGCGGCAACCTGCTCATATTTGTTCCTGACCCTTCAAATATAAATTCTAACCTCCCCCATACCCTACCTCTTCCGTGCCGTCACCCGAACCCTAAAACCTAATCTGCCGCCCCATTTCCTAATAATTCTTTTATTGGGAAAAAACCCTAAGGTCAATATCGCATGTGTTTTCTTCCATCCGAAAATTCTAGAAAAATTTCATAAACTTCTTGAAACTATTTTTCACCCAAATATTAAATAATAATTGAAGGTCTAGCTCAAAAATCCTGGATTGCATTCAAAATTGAATTTAGGTCAAATCTGCACCTTGAACTACAACCCATATATTAAAAGATCAGAAAAATCCCATAAAATTTCACAATGCTCTTCTCAGTACCAAAGACACAAATGTGCAAAGACCTACCCATGTCCAGTACAAAAATCTGGCTAAAACCCTGTCGAACACCTTGTCCCAATTTCTTTTTTCCCATGAATTCAAGCTCCCATCCCATCCATTCTATCCCAAATCTTTACCAAAGTCTTTGCTGCACTCAGGCAGCTTACCCCTCCCTCCTCACCTCAGTGAGAAGTCTACTCCACAGGGTTCAACCCCAATGTCACATCAAGCCGACATTGGCAAACCCCTTGGCCATCTCCCTATTCTGCATAGATCAGTGCCACTTCTCCAAATCCCTTCCTTTGAGTTGCCTCAGTGCCAGTGACATGGCCATGCACTTCCTGGCACGGCAGATCATGCGTGTGCACAACCTTGCCGGCCTAGGCACGCCCTGGCCTCCCCCTGGACGCGCACCAGTGCATTGCCGTGCCGGCCTCCGATGTCAACCACCCGTCCACCCTTGTCCAGTCACCGGCCAGCTCAACTCCGCACGCCATCACCATCCTCTGACCCTGGCAAAGCCCTGAGCACCGTTGATTTGACCTCGCACCTCCTCGACACCGAGCACGGCAGCGCCAAGCGGCCAGCTCCTCTGTGCCCCGTCGACCACCTATATGAGGACACCCCGAGCACCCCAGTCTCTGCACCACACTCCATTTTCCTCCCCTGAAGCTCCAGCACTAGGCAATTCCACCCGAGCTCTCCCCAACTCCTCTCCCGACCAGCCCCTACTCCCTCTGATCTCGCCAAAAATCCGAGAGGAGCAAGCCCCTTCAGCACCAACTCGACCCACTATCTTTCTCCCCATCCTCTCTTCTCCCCAAAACCGAAACCAATTTCTGGAAGAAAGCCGCTAATGCCGAAAACCTAAACCTCACCGGAGAAAACCCCCCGTCGCCATTGCTTCCACGCGCCAGCCGGAAAGAACCGCCCCGTGCCTCTGACCGGTGGACCCAGCAACCCTGAAACGGTAAGTGGGGGAAGCGCCGCTGCCAGGTGGGCCGCTTTTTCCGCCAGGCCCACCACGGGTTAAGTGGAGATGCCCCGGCCGCTTTCCGCCTTCGCATCCAGAAGACGCAGTCCCGGTTCCCGCCTTCGACGTCACCCATTTCCCGGGGCCGGTTTTGATTCCAGAACCGGCTTAGACCTTGGTTCAACCGGTTCAGGGCCTAAACGGCCGGTTCTTGAAGAACTTCCAAAATAGAAATTGATCATAAAATTATTTTCCATCTTTTGGTTCAAACAAAATTTCAAAATTCAAACTCTTCCTTGCTGTACAGAGAGAGTAATTCAAATACCTATTTTAAATTCAAATCCTTTTGAAATTTCTTTTAAACTTCTAATCCATTCCAAAGATTTCTAACATGTTGAAGCTGGAATCTTCTGAACCTTAGAGTAGAAACTTCATGCCTGCATATGTTGCATGCTTCACAAGATGAAAAGGGCAAACATAAACCCTAACCACCCTAATCACCAATTTCACGCATATGTGTGTGTATATATATATATATCACCGAACCATGTTGAACCTCGCCAAAAATATTTCTCCAGCATCTTTCAAACCCCCCTAAGTCTCTGGGCACCCCATATTAGAACTAGGGTTTTCGAGCAAAGAAAGTTATAGACCTAAAACCCTAATCCCGATATTCTCCATGTGCATAAAATAAAAAGACCCCAACCTTCTTTTTCCCCGGACCATTCTCACACATCAAAAGCATGGCACATTTTTTGCATTTTCTTTTTGGTTCTTGCCTCGTTTGGAGCCTTTTGGAAACGTATAGTTGACGGTGTGAGGTACGTTCGTCAGGAGGAACCCGAAGCATCCCCACGTCCGGATCAAGACCAGGAACTGCCAGGCAAGCTTTCCACCCTTGATCATGTTGAAACCTAAGTTTACGAAATGCTATTTTGGTTTACGAAACATGCATGCTATGTTCTACTACCTGTTATTTTATGTAGAATAGCTATGTCCGACACATAGGAAACCCTAGACCGACCCTAAATACCTCGTCACCCTAAGGACTACGTATCCCGGAAATGTTACCGGAAATCTAGGGTAATGTATATATATACTTACTCGGCTTAACCCTGCAGTAGAACAAAAATTAGGTTTTCAAAATAGAAAAAGGGAAAACTCCCATATTTCATGTGGTGAAAACTTAGAAACGGACCGTCGTGTCCGGAGGTGTATGAAGGTAGCATATCCATGGGTTGGGATAGTTACCGCAAAAAGGTTTTGTTAAAATCCTAAAAACAAAATGGAGAAGATTTTGATCCGGGTCGGTAATGAAGGGCGAAAGCAGGAAGCTTGTTAAAGAGCGAGGTAAGGCCCGGCGTGGTTCTCGCTGCCCGTTTACAGGAGTGGTGTGGAGTCCTTCTCGGATCACCTAAGGATCAAACTTAAGTGTTGTTTGGCCAAGTCTTACCGTACGTCCACAAGTCCTTTATGGGAAGGACTTGATCTAGTACCCGGCCTGGACTAGCATGAACCCGTAGGCAGTGAGCAGTGTGCAGATGAGGTTGTAGCCTCTTTAGAGAAAAGTTTCCCTAGGAAAGCGATGGCTTGTTCACCACAAAGTTGGAACACCAACCTCCTTGTAGCGATGATACTGACTCAAGCTAGGTTTGGGACATGTCCTTCTGGCAGGTTCATGGCTGGGTCTACTCCGGTGAAGAGTCTCGTTGTAATAGCTCTGTCAGTATACATTGCAAAGTATATCCAGGGTGACCTACATCGTGTGGGTAAAGCCGTACCACCTCTGCAGAGGGTAAAAAACTATTCGAATAGCCGTGTCCACGGTCAAGGACGAACTTGGTTAGGCCACACTAAAGTAGATTGGGTTTCAAACCCTAAAATGTGGTTATGGGATTAAGGACGCGACCCGCCGTGATCGCAGGGTGACCTGAAAAGTTTCCGCTGAGCCGGGAAGAGTGAAGAAGGGGTTTTCCCGTGGACTCGGGCAAACCCTCGTATCCCCGACGTATCGGGTGAGCTGAGACTCCCCGCTAAAAGCGGGTGATTATGAGTCTTTCCGTTGTAACGGAAAGCATAGAAATGAATCCCGTCGTATCGGGAAGGAACAGATGAACAGATGTTCGGCTCGGAATACCATGGAAATTTATGAAAACCGCTTTTATTATCTATTTATGTATTTCATGCAAACTTACTTTCTCGCACAATATGAAACATAGGTTAGAGCCATTTCTTAAATTACCCCTGCATGCATTATTATTCGCATCAAACTCCCCGGTGGGAAGTTTGCGAGTACATTCAATGTACTCACCTATCTTGTTATGTGGCCAGACGATGAGGAGGAGTACCAGACCGGAGATAGCGACAGTGATTTCGAGGCGTAGGGTTTCAACCCCCAGTCAGTTGCCTGTGGTTCAGCATATTGATGGGTTATCTACCTCGTGTTCATTTTCCGCTGCTGTTTTAAATTCGGCCAATAGGCCTGGCTTGTACTAAATAAAGACCAGTTATGGCTATTTGATATAATGAACGATGTATTGCATGTCTATGCTATCAAGTACTTGTGTGTGCTAGCCACTGATCATGGGACTAGCACGGTAAACACAGGGGTTTATCTGGCCTCAAAACTAGGTACGCCACAAGCTTGGTATCAGAGCCTGCTGACTGTAGGAAAACCCTAGGTAGCATGGCCATTAGTTAGAGTCTAAGATATAAAACTATTTTCCAAAATTTAAGAGTAAAAACATTTAGCTAAAAGAAAAACTCTGGTATTCTCATCCTCTCTAGTCTTCCCCTTATCCCCCTCAGACCTTCTGAACCTCTAAATAAATCTTACTTGCCCTTATTCTTGTTTAAAAATCTCATAGATGGGTTCGATCGAGAAGTACAGCGAAACCTGTGCAGCTAAGACCCCAGGATTCCCGCAGCTGCTATGTGGAGCCATCGACTGTTGTGGAGGACTATCTCTCCCGGAGTACCATGTCTTCAAGAAAAAGATGACTGAGGATTCAACGGAGTACTGGGCAAGAGTCATCATCTTCTGCAATAGGAGAAGCGACAGCCGAGCTTACAACTTCATAGGACCCCGGAGTCGAGTACCTTGCCAGGCCATCCAGAGGGCGGCCTGCAGGGCACTTGCTCTCCTATGTCATGAGCTGATCGAGTTAGCCAACCACAGAGCTACCTGATTCTTCCCACAGCACCCCACCATGGAGAACCTCCGGATCTATATCTCGGCGGACCAGAAAGACGACCCAAATATAGCGAGAAAAATCATCTACTATGACAAAACCATACTTGTTACCTCCCAAGCTCTCATAGGTTGTCGGACCAAAGAGGTCAATGTGTATCAACTCAAAAGGAGTGACGGCGGTCTTGATAGTCTTGGGACGATGAGCAGCTCCAACTTGTTTTCCAGCTTGACATGCACTGCAAGGCTTGTTCTTTTCAAACTTCACCTTTTCTAAGCCTATGACATAGTCATGTTTGCTGAGTTTGTTGAGAAGCTTCATCCCTGCATGTCTTAGCCACCTGTGCCACAACCAGCCAACACTGGTCTTGGCCATGAGGCACCATGGATCTGCTGCAGGCTGTTCATTGAAGTTGACAATGTATAATTTTCTAGACATGCATCATTTGAATACTTGAGAATCATCAGATAGTTTGGAGGTTATAACCTCATCAGGATAGAAGGTAACTTTCATACCTGTGTCACACAACTGTGACATAGACATAAGACTATAGCCTATCTGATCCACAAGCATCACAATAGATAAAGAATAATGTTTAGATATAGCAACTTTACCAATGCCATTTACCTTTCCCTTGGAGTTATCTGCATAGATCACATATTTGCTTGGAATATTTTTACTTGTGATCTCTACAAACTCCTCTCTATCTCCTGTCATATGTTGTGTTCATCCACTGTCCACAACCCAGTTAGTTCCACTGGAGGTAGTGTCCTGCAAGATTAGTTATGGGATTTAGGGACCCAAACTTGTTTAGCTCCCTTAGCAGATTTACCATAAGCAGAAACAACAGTTAATGGGTTAGTAGATCTATTTCTAACATTGATAGCCTTAGCAACAGATGATATAACATGAATCATTTTTGGCTGTCTATCACCTGCAACCTTAGACAAAGGGGTTAGTTGACTGTGTGAGTTCCCATTGACACCGGTGGGTACACAGCTGTGTAGTATACCTGTGACACAGGCAACTGTTACCTTTGGAACCTAGATGGCAGGTAACCACTTTGTCAAATGCTTGCGACCTACATATTTGGCCACAATTTTCTCTTTTCTGTCCTTCTGCAGGACATAGGATGGGTTGGATGGAATGTTTACTGCATTCCTATTTCTCTGCATATGACCAACAAATTTATTGTCATTTGTACCTGCCTGTCTCACAAATTTAGCTGCAAGATTAAAGTTAGTGACAGCAGGCATTTTATCTTTACTTGCAGAAGAAATATAAGCCAAGTATTTTCGGCCATCATTCTTCCTTAGCATCTCAGCTCTAATCAGCTGATAATTTTGCATGCCAATGTTGGCAGTGCATAGGCCTTTCCTCATAAGCCTTTTAAGCTCTTCAAGCTCTTTCTTGAGCTTGTTATGTTTAGCTGCATCCACAGAGTTAGCAACAGTAGAGGTTGAAGCTTCTTTTGAGTTATCAATTGCACAACCTATGAAAGTTAGAACATTTATGCGACTAGCACAATTGATGCATGATTCAATGATAGTAGGAGCAGGCAAGGGTGTATCAGTGGATATAGTAAAGGAAATATCAATGCACATAGAATGCTTTGCCTTAAGGTCCTCATGCTCCTTAATGAGAAGCTCATGAGCTGCCTTGAGCTTTTCATGAGCTATCTCCAGGTTTTTCTGGTCCAGCCTGAGGTTTTTCCCTATCATCAGAAACCTCGTTACATGTTTCTCTCAGCTCCCTGAGTTTATTCCTTAAGGATATATTCTCCTTCCTCTCCCTGCCATAGGCCTTATCTGTTCTTTCCAGAATGCCCATTAGTTCAGCATAATCAGGAAAGTCATCTTCAGTAAGTACCTTATATTCTTTGACCATGAGGCACAAAGAAGCAGAAGTGGATGGCGTCTGATCAGCCTTGGCATTGATCTCGAAGCTGTGTGACCTAACTATGTCACAGCTGGGTGCATCAGCCATGCTGATGGCAATTCCAGTAACCTGACCTTCATCCTCAGACTCTTCCTCTGAACCAGAGTCATCTGATACCCAAGCTTGTCCAACATAGGCTCTAGCAGTGGCCTTGTTCTTGGAATAGGTTGGGTGCTTGTTGAAGGTTTTCTTCTTTCCATGATAGTCCTTCTTCTTCTTGTATTGATTCTTGTCCCTCTTCTTGTTTGGACAATCAGCAGTAAAGTGGCTTTCCTTGCCACATTCAAAGCATTTGTTGTCTTTGGACAGCCTCTTCCCTTTGAATCTGTCACTTGACTCGAACTGCTTCTTCTTCTTGTAGAACTTTCTGAAGTTTCTTGTGAGGAGGATAAGTTCATTCTCTTCTTTATTGGTCATCTCCTCATTGAGTTCTTCACTGCTATCACTCTCAAGTTGTGACGTTGAAGCAGTGGTCTTCAAGGCAATGTTCGTCTTAACAGCTGGGGAAAAGTTTTGCTTGCCTTCTTGCTTAAGTTCTATCTCATGTGTTAGAATCCTTCCTAACGCTTCAGTGGGCTTCATCTGGTCGAACCCATCTTTCTCCTTCAGCATGAGAATGAGAGTTCTGTAGACTTTAGGAAGCACTGACAAGAACTTCTTGATCACATCTTCATCATCTACCCGATTGGAGCCTAGGGCCTTCAACTGGTTGGTGATGATGGTGAGTCTTGAGAACAGGGAGTTGATGTCCTCACCATGCTCATACTCGAATCTCTCCAGTGTTGATTCTAGAAGGCTTCTCTTTGACTTCTTCAGAGTGTTGCTGCCTTCATAGATCTGCTCTAGAGTATCCCAGATATCCTTAGCAGAATCCATGGTGCTGACTCTGTTGAAGTCATACTCCTGTAGACCCATAAATATGGCAGTGGCAGCCCTAGTATTGTTCTGAATATTTCTCTTGTCGTTTATGCTAGGTGTGATGGTGTCTTCCAACCTGTAACCTGTACACACAACCTCCCATACATCTGGATCAATGGCGATAAGATGCATTTGCATCTTTATTTTCCAAAAGGCATAGTTAGTTCCATTAAAGACAGGTATTTTATCCTCATAGCCCGACATCCTTTAAACTCTGGCTGTTAGGCCAAATCAAAGAGCAACCTGCTCTGATACCAATTGAAAGGACCGAAGGTGCTGACTAGAGGGGGGTGAATAGGAGGCTAATTAAATTCACTTCTTTTCACTTAGTTTATCAAATTAAGTCTTAGTTAGTTGCAAGGATAAGTTAGCTGTGTGACAGGTGAACAGCACAGACAATATATGATGTGTAAATTAATACGTAGCTGTCACACAGGTAGCTAACACAGCTAAGCTGAATACTTAGAAACAGATGAGTAAACTAAACAGCTGTGTAACAGGTAGCTGACACAGGTAAGAGATATGATCTACAGCAACTGTGACACAGCTATGCTAACACAGGTGAAAAGATGATCTATCACAGATAAACTGAATATATCTAAGAATACACAAGCATGTAGATAAAGCAAGTAAATGGAAACAACACAATTACTCAGAGAGACAATGTGTTTTTCACCGAAGTTCCCTACTCTTTTCAGAGAGGTACGTCTCCGTTGGAGAGGTTACTCCGAAGAGATCGCTAGCACTGAATCGTGCTTGTTCTCCGAGTACCTGAATAATCAGGCCTCTTGCTTTGCTTGTGGAAGTCCTTTAGCCTTGCAGCAGGTAGACTTCGGATCACCTTCACAAACTACTGGTTCAGCCCACACAAGCTTGGGTGATACCAGTAACTCCTACGAGTAACAGATTCAGCAGCAACGACTCTTGGAAGAACCAATGCTCTTTGCTCAAAGGCTCTAACTCTCTTAGGAAGTTTGGTTTTTGTTCCGAGGATGAGAGGCTTGCAACGGTCGAATATGATTCACTGATTTGAGTAAGGTTGAGGTCGAAGACCTCCGCTGGTCTCCTATTTATAGGGTTCACATGCACCTGACCGTTACACTGTTGCCACGTAGGATTGAGTGAGTCACTGGTGACATACATCGGTGACACAGCCAGTCACAACGCACAACTATAACTGGCTCAGGCAGATCGACACATGTGTCACCGGAGACACACATAGGTGAACCCTTAACTGACGTAGTCTAACTACTCAGCTCAATCTTGGCACATCACATGCCTTCAGCGCACAACTAACTCTGATCCCTAATAAGGAGAGAATCTCCAACAGTCTTCTGACTCAGCAGACAAGCTATCGTAGTGCAGATCCCTTAGCATTTACAAGCTTTCCCCTGGTATAGAGATGTACCTGAGTCATAGAACGCTAAACCACCTATGACACCGCTGCGTCACACCGGTGACTCAAACCTTTAGGGTTTTCTACTGCTAGCACTGCTGAGTGCTAACGCAAGCCAGCCTCACACTTGTGCAATATACAGGGCCACTGACCTCAAAGCATCAGTGCCACTGTTCAACACCCTGAGCATTGAGCAAAAGAACCTCCACAGATCATTACTATTTCATCCCTCTTGATAGTACGAGTGTTTCCTATGGACTCAAGGAAACTAGCAAATCTAGGCTTTACCTACCACCAACTGTATTCACGGCCCTTGACGCATCAAGCCACCATCACCTTGCTTGCAACTCCTTGCACAGCACTGGCTTCCTCACAGTTGTGACACAGCTGCCTAGCACAGCCATTCCCTTGTCCTGGAAACCACCTTTGTACTTTTTGGGTGGTCATCCTTTCCTTGATGACCCTTCTTCCTGGAACCTCTTAAACCTGCTTACACTCATTGTAAATATTAGATTCCAGTTTGAGTTGCAATTAACCATCAAACCCAATTGGGGGCTTAGATGATCTTTCAACGCGCGTACGTGGCAAATACCACTGCAAGTAGGCATCAAACTCCGCATAGCGAAACGGCCGCTCCTCGGGCAGGACGTCGTTCAGAGCAGTGTCCCACTAGGCAACGAAAGGGGCCATCCGTGATGCCCACTGTGTCTCCCTAGCACCCCCTCCCTTGCGACTCCACCTGTTTACGTAATGAATTTGTATCTCGTAAAAACAATAGACATTCTTAGTCTATAGGAGTTTATGAAACTTGACTTACGTGTGTGCGTTTGGCTCGACGAGTTGTACGTGTGGAGGTGGGTACTCCTGGTACAAGCCAAACTGCCTCATCACACGGTGTGGTGAGTGGTCCTCCACGAAGATGTCGAAGACAATCTTCGAAGTGGTCCTCCAGTAGCTCTCGTCCCACCGACACAGTGAAGACATCCCCCGGTGCGGTGCACGTCGCGCCAACGCATCATGGGAGTACGGCTCCTATATGACTCTCTGCGCAGGGAGGTGCTGGAATTGCTCCGTGAAATTATCTACCACACGGAAACCATACAGTTCGCCTATCCCGGTATCACGGATAGCCTCCTTTGTGAAGTAGTAGAACACAAACGGCCTCGTGTCCATCTTTGTCTTAGCAGCCGCAGCAAGGACGTGAGAGTAAGGCTTGTGAAGAAGCATGGGCTTGTTGCATGTACACGTAGCAGAGATATTCGGTTCCACATGGAAAGTAACATCCTGAGTAATCTCTTGTGTGCAAACCCCAATCCACTCTTCTGCTTCAAACATACCTCGAACCTACGTGCACATTACCCGTGCGTCTGGCCTTGTGCGTTTGCCCCTTCCTGGCCTTCTCCTCAATAAACAACATAGTCTTAGCACAGTAAGGTGTTCCACCGAATTTTTTCATATGCAGTACAGTCTTTGCACACCTCTCCTGAAAGTACCTCATTGTGCCGTGAAGAGAACCCTCCACGATGGCCACTAGGGGTAAACCGCGTACCCCCCCTGAGAACAAAATTGTAAATCTCAGCAAGATTGCTAGTCATGATCCCATATCTAGCGCCGTCTGTGTCATGGAGGAGGGACCACTGCTTAAGTGGTTCCTTACTTATCCAATCCGAGAAGCACTTCACCCTGTTTGAAGCCTTCCTCCTAGTGTTTGGATTGTCAACTCCCAGAAGGTCACAAAGCCTGTGTGTTACCTCCCCAGGGTTACGTTGTCTAACCTCCTTCTTCATGAATTCATCGAGTCTGCTCCAGTACTCGTCAAACTTCCTAGATTGTTCCTATTTGCATAATGTTTTGAAGAGGTTCGTCAACTACTTGTTCTTGAATTGGCGATAGAAATTGGCTGCTAGGTGGCGCGTGCACCACCTATTCCGTATGTCGTACCAACTGGAATCTTCTGGCAAATCTTCCCCCTCCCGAGTCTTCGCGACTCCTTGCTACAGATGGCAAATTGTTAGCAGCAGCCTGGCATGCCGGTCATGAATAACACACACATTTGGTTGATCCTTCACAACACCTTTCCTCAGACACACAAGGAACCACAACCAATTATCGTAGCTCTCGCAGTCAGCGAAGCCCATTGCCAGTGGCACTAACTGATCATTTCCGTCTGTCCCAATGGCGGTAAATAGTGTCCCCTTCATCTGGCCTGTCATGAATGTCCCATCAATACAAATAACCAGCCGACAATGTCTGAACGCTTCTGCGCATGGGCCAAAGCACCAGAAAGCACTATTCAACATATTTTTTTCAGGCATGTCCGCAGAGGGCAATAAGAGACGACTAACAAATGTCCCATCGTTCCGCTGGCCTAGTGTGTCCAGAAGATATGGCAAATTGTGGTATGAAACGATGAATGTCCCAAACCGTCACTCTAGTGCGATCTGCTTAGCCCTCCATGCCATGGCATAACTTATGCTATACTGGTATTTGCTCTCTATAGATGTATGTATGAACTATGCTGGAATGCAGACATTCTTCACTATCTCGTGATACATCAACCTAGCCACTAGTTCAGCACTGATATTTCGAAGGGTATCAGGAACACCGTTTATGACACGTGTGCGGCACGATTCTTCGTATGACCCACTGCACTTCATACTTCCTCACGGACGCATGCACGTAGCCCTCAGACCCAGCAGACTTACACTTCACTGAGTACTGATCCCTGCAATTTTTCTGCACTCCAAATGTCATCTGTGTCGACATTGCCCAAAGCTTCACCGTCTCTTTCACCTCTGTCTTCATGTCATAGAATGCACCTTGGACAATCTTGTTCGGTTTGTACGGATACTTATCATCACTTGCGCCCTCAACATTCATTATGGTGGACATGTTAAGATTTCACATACTAGAAATCGGATCTTCCCCTCCTTCTTCATCTTCAGCTTCGTCCTCTTCGCTGCTACCGTCTTCGACATTCGTCTGTTCCTCTCTAGCAATGGCATCATCATGCTCCATGATCTGCACTAGTTCCTGGCGTATCTCCGCCTCGTCCACCGAACCACTGAGGTATTCGGTAGCTCCTGTCGTGGAAGGTCCAGCAGAAGGTCCACCGCCTTCCACTACAGTGCCTTCTTCGCCAACAACTTCCTCTGCCGCTGGGCTATTCTGTCCAACTTCATTACCTCCGCCTCCGCCTTCTTCAGATGACACCTCCTTAGCTACTGCCTGGACCAACAGATAATGGGAACCCTTGCGTGCCCTAGTTGCCCTCAACCAAGCCTGCCAGTCTTTTGTCAGATTTAGCGGGAACAAATCTCACCGGACATGCTTATAAGACTTGCTAAAACACGCCTGCAAGGTTACACTTACGACCTCCAGATCAAGACCAAAGGCCCGTGTGAACCATTCTTTAATGACATTGATAGGGTATCTGTCTGCATCTTGCATGCTTAATCTCGTTTGTGCGAAGCTACTAAGATCGACGGAACCAGAGTCATCTATATAGATGGTACCAACACCATAGTAAACTACAAATTCGACTAGTTCTGACATTCCTGCCATCCAAAACGTAATATTTTAGTCTATACAGTCTAAGATCCTGCCATGCATCAAATATTGTTCTACTCGATTTCTAAATATAGTACGAGTGGGTACAATTTGTTTTGAACTAATCATCTATATAATCTACCATAGGTTTCTATTTAAAATAGTACTCTATTTCTACACATTATGAGATCTAAATACTACGAATAAATCTACCCTAAATTTACCCCTGATTCTAGATCTACTATTATATCTAAATACTACGAATAAATCTACCCTAAATTATATCTTGCTACAAATCTACCCTAAATTTACCCCTTATTCTAGATCTACTATTATATCTAAACACTACGAATAAACGGTGAAAGATTCAAAAAATTACCTCCAAATCGCTGCAGAAAAACCCCACGCTTCCTCCCTCTCTATCTCCTCTCTATTTTCCTTTCTCTCTCTCTACCCGAGCTCCTTTTCTCTCCTCCCGCGGCGGCTGCCTCCAACTCCTCCTCCCACTAGCATCTCGGGTGGCGATTGCGGGCCTTTATATAGGCCAGGGAGTAATCGCCACCACCCCTAGCGATTGCGCCAAATGGCATGGCGGTTGAGGGTTGCCGTGCGATCCGGCGAGGAATTAACTTCCAATCGCCACCGCCCATGGCGGTTGGGTGTTAGCGCCACCGCCCGCGACGATAGCTGGTAATCGCTAGCACCCGTGGCGATTAGGGCCCTACCGCCACCACCCGTGGTGATTGAGGCCAGTTTTGAAATTTTTTCAAACGTAGTAATATTTCTAAAATTTCTGAATAAAAAATATTTTTTCAAAAAAAAAGTACTTGCTAGGCCCTAACGAGGCTGTACAGCTATGCTTTTATTCTTCCTTGATCCATCCTTGGATCATTTGTCTACATATTATTTGCTCCTTCTAGAATGATTTGATAACCCATAGCAGAGAGTCTCTGCTACTCGCTGAAAAAAGCGTAGGAGTGCAGTTTTCCAGAACCTAGTCACCCACACAGTGGACGCATGAATGCATTACAGCTATAGTCCTCTTCCGGACACTGGCCTTCACAAGCTATCATAACCTATTTTAAGTTTCACGGATGAATTCACCCAAAAGTTCAAACTACGTGCTAGAAAAGCAGCGAATCATCATACTCATGCCATTATGCCCCAACACAAATTAACTAGTAATTACTATCATGGAAATGAAACTGTTGCGAAAATCGGCCTAGGCACATCGATCTCCCATGAGGCGACACTTGGAATCGTAAATCTATACCTAGAGCATTGCAGAATAGGCAATAAGGGACATGATGTTTTTAACGTGGTTCAGCTGTGAGGTTTACATCACAGAGCTTGATTACAGACGTTCATCCTTATCTATTAACTCTCTTTCAAGTTACATTGTGATGGCTCGGTTACATTGTGTGGTGCCCTCTTTCATATATAAGAGGACTAGGATATATGAGTCTGAGTTCAACTCTACCCGTATCCTATTAGGACTCCCCGTAGTACCCTATTACAATACTACGTCTTTTCTAGTTTAATTCGTAACCTACTTGTATACATATTCAACACAAACTCAACAGAAATCGTACGAAGATCTTATCATATGTTATCAGAAGAACTGAAGTCTGAAGGATACAGGATAAAAACCGCATGATCTCCCTCAAATGATTATGTTTAATTTGGTTGCACTTGTAAGTTGTGCCAGGTCAGGTCACTTGGACCGAGTCGAAAGAAACTTTTAGTTGGCTCGATTGGGACACAGATTTGATCAGTTTTGTTTCAAGCCCACTTAATTTTCTTCCTCCTTTCCTTGTGCCAATCCCAATCTAAACCACGTGCGCGACAATAACTCTTTCGTGCGCCTGCAAGGTGCGCGCGCGTGCGCGTGTGTACGTGTGTTCCGTTTCTCATCTGTAGATGATCATCCCCCTTGATCACGTTCTCATCTGCGTTCCCCATGTGATCTCTGAAAGAAGCCTCTGCCGTCCAGTAGCTAGGCAGTGCCAATTGTCAAGGCTTTCTGATAGATTAATCACTAGCAGTAACTGGCTCTCATGAGCTTCCGCACATGGTGTTGAGATTGACCAAAAGCGACGGACAGTGTTCTGCTGTCTCAGATCTTTAATTTGTGCAAGATCGAAGAGAGAATGCAGAGAAATGCAGGCATGCATAAAATGTCATGAGCACATGGAAACCAAAAGCTATTGGTCAGGCAGGTTAATTAGTTCCATCCACTTGGGAGTCTAAATTGGATGTGGTACAATATTATCCATTAGATGTCTGGATCACATGTGCAATTAACATGTTCTGGTTCAGAGAAACTCGAGCTAATCTATACTATAACTTGATCAAGGGATGATCAGTAGAATTAATGCACGTGCAACCTAGAGATAGACACGCTAGGACTAGAGGTCGTGTGACTTGTGTGATTTATGTAGTTCAGAGAACCACTGCTTCCTCGAAGGTGATCTGTAATGGCGTGGAGGGGCAAGCTTTCGGCCATCTGCGCGGCCTGCGTAAAGGCGACGCCCAGTCCCCATATTTGTTCATTTTGGCCATCGAGCCGCTGCGGCGCCTGCTAGACCTAGCCACGGAGGGTGGGCTTCTGCGTCGCCTCCCCGGGCGCGCGGCTCGCCTGCGTGCCTCCATGTACGCGGATGACGTTGTGCTTTTCCTCGCGCCCGTGGAATCTGACATTGCAAACCTGAGTGTCCTCCTGGGGTGCCTTCGGCTTGATCTCTGGGGCTACCGCGTGAACATCACAAAGAGCTCGGCGCTGCCTATTCGCTGCGCTGACCTCGACATTCCTTTGATCCTGCATAATTTTCCGGCTCCGGTTGGATCGTTTCCCTCCACTACCTGCGCTTGCTGCTCAACCTCCCCAAGCCGAGGAAGGTTCTGTTCCAACCTCTGGTTGACAAGAACGAAGGCAGATGGGCGGCTTATAAGGGCAAGATGCCAAGCAGGGGAGGAAGGCTCATCGTGTTGCGCTCTGTTCTCTTGGCAATCCCAGTCTATCATCTATCCGTTTTCGATCTCCCGGCGTGGATCACGAAGAAGCTGGAGAAGTGCCTCGACAAATTTGACCACGCCCTGCGGCTGTGATGGGCTTGGATAAAGTGGTCGCACCCTAAAAAGCCGTGGACCAGCATGGTGCTGCCGCTCGATGAAGCTGACCGTGCGCTCTTTGCCGCTCTCACGGGGGTCTCCGTCAGGGACGGGCGGATTGCTTGCTTCTGGCGCGACGCATGGCTGCAGGGGCTTCGACCTATGGACATTGCCGCGGACCGCTTCGCGGTTTCGTCTCGCAAAAACAGATCCGTCCGCGAGGCCCCACCAATGACAAATGGATTCTAGACCTCCTGAGTGGCACTTGTGCTGACAATTTCGCTCAATTCCTGGAGCTGTTCGAGCTGGTTGATGGGCTTGAGTTGATCGATAACGTTGTGAACTCCATTAGCTGGAAGCTCACCGCCAACGGCACGTACGTACTCACTAAAGTTCGCGTACAACGCCCCAGTTCGAGGGGCTCATCCACAAGCCATTCATCCACAAGCCCCAGTTTGATAAGGTTATTTGGAGAGTTTGGGCGCTGGAGAAATGCCCCTTTTTTCGGCTGGCTGTTCGTTCAGGATCGCATCCCGACGGCAGACGTTCTTGAGCGCAAGGGGATTCCGAATGATAAGTGGTGACCGTTTTGCTATAACACCGGGGAAAAAGCCTGGCACCTGCTCATCCATTGCCGCTTCGCGCGATCCGTCTGGCGGAGGTAGCGGTCTGGTCAGGCATGAATGCTCGGCACCCTACTTCTTGGCCTATGGCAGAGCACCACTGATTGGTGGCTCTCGCGCCTCTCGGCTGCCAAGGCCGATGGTGGCAAGGAAGCTGCGAAAGCGGTTGTGTGTCGCTGATATTACTAACCCTGTGGAAGACGTGGAAGGAGCGCAACCGAAGGTTTTTTAAGCATAAGCTGCTGCGAGCTACCGGGGGTGCTAGCGATCATCAAGGAGGAAGCGGCCACGTGGGAAAAGGCCGGGGCGACCTGTCTTGGGAGCTTATCCTCAGGCTCTGATGATGCTCCATAATTATTTTTCTTATACTTGTCTGTCTAAGCCTCTCCCCTCTAGTTTTGTTTTGTTTCCGTGTTTCTATTTGTAACGTTTTGGCCGAATTCTATTCGATTATCCTTCGATAATAAATAGCACGCTGTAGCTGTTTCGTTAAAAAAACACTGGAGCCTGATGACCACCAGAGAATACTCTCTTTGTCTAGAAAAATAAAGCGCAAATATTTTTCAATATTTAATTTTAACCAATGATTAGTCTAACTATATTTAGATTATTTGATACAAAATCGATATCATTGGGAAGTACTTTTTAATACAAATCTAACGATATCAATTTTGTATAACGTAATTCATATATTATTAAATGGTTAAAAATAAATCTCAAAAAGCGTGCACACCTTATATTTCTAGACAAAAGAAGAAGTACCACGGGAAGAGAGAACTGTCATAGGTTATCTAAACATATTAACATGTCAATTTATTGCTCCATGCATGTCAACTTATGTGTATTATATTCCCTTTTTCTGCCGTTGAGAAAGAGAGTTTAGTTCCTGCATCAAACACTTGCTAGCTGCGCTTTTTGTTTTATTGCATGTATATAGTATACATAGCTAACTTGCTGACTATAAGCACTTGCCGAATTATCTTATGGTTAGTGATAATGAGTAGTATAACTCTATAGTATACGACGATAGTATCCATATATGAATACACAGAGATCTAGGGGATACCCTAAATACCTGGGATGGTGTGTACCTCAGAGAAGAACTCTAAGTCGATAATGAAACCACCTGTAGGTATCTTGGACTCCCTAAATAAGAAAGTCAATCCCGACATTTAAGGATAATGGAATCCTACTCGAAGACGAGTCTGTATTCACTAATATACGGTAAATCCTTGATAAAAGGACCTCAAGACCCTACGAAGAAGACAAGAAGCTTTGATAGATCCACAAGCCTCATTAGATCTCAACCCAGAAGCCTAGCCTAAAGACTTCCGAGTAAGTAGAAGGAAAGATCAACCTCGACATCATCTCCGACTAGTAGTAGATCCAATCTAGGCTAGCCACATCCCCTTGTACCTTGTCTCAAGAATAATACAAGACACACATGACATAGGGTTATTATCCTCTTGTAGCCCGAATCTATATAAAAATCCCTTATTGATGGACATATTCGTATCGGCACTCAGGTTCCCTACCCCTACTTTCCTTTCTTCACGTATTATGTAAGATCGGTGGTTTACCGATCATCGACTATCAGCAAGCAGCTCTCAGATGTGCAGGAAGTAAGCCACTGGAGTGAAATAATCTGATGGTAAATATTCGGAGTTTGCGCTTGTTGATAACCAGGATAGAGTTCGATGGGTTTTAAATTCTAGTGGGCAGGTCTTAATTAAGTCTTTGTACCAAGTCCTGATCAATTCTAATGTTCAGTTTCGTCATAAGCATTTTTGAAAGTTAAGGGTATCTCTCAAAAGTAGAATATTTCTATGGTACTTTGTGTAGGGGTGTTATTCTCACAAAAGATAACTTGATCAAACGGAACTGGGATGGTAGCCCCAAGAGTTGTTTTCGTACTCAGAACGAAACAATTCACCATCTGTTGTTTCAATGTAAAGTGGCTAAATTTTGTTGGTGGGTGGTAGGAATAGCTTTCAACTTAATATCTCATACCTTGCTAATATGGTAGGGAATTAGCTTAATGCGATATATAAGAATTTCATAGATCGAGTATTCAATGGCACCCTTGCTTTATGTTCCACCATTTGGTATGCTGTAATGGTGTAATTTTTGATAGAGAGTTCTTTTATCATCCAAACCAGGTGGTGTTCAAGCACTGGAGGCTGCGAGCGACAGGTTGAGAGAAATGGAGCTAAATTTGTTCTCTAGTTCTTGGAGGCAGCAACCTAGAATTGGTGACGGAGGCGCACCATAGTTACCTTACTGTTTTTCATGTTTTGATTTGTGTCTCGATGTAACTTGTTGTCGTCCTGTTTTGTCGCTAATGGCTACTATTGAAATATATGGGACTAGTTTGTTAGTCGTGTGCATTGTACTATGTAGCGGTCGAGAATAATAAAACTCTTTTTTTTATCTAAAAAGACAACAGAAAGTGGCTCAATCCATAGGAAGACACACAACATGCAAGATTCGCCCTGATTTAGGAATTCGAACATTTTCCAGATATCTACGTACTACTCCCTTCGTCCAGGAATGTAAGACTTATTTTGATTGGTTAAAACAATGTTTTGACAAATAATTAATCTATTACTATTTGATTTATGTAACATAAAATTGATATCACTAGATTTCTACTCAAAAGTACTTACTTATGATTATAATTTTGTATCATATAGAACACATATTAATAGGGTAATTATTGATCAAAATCTTATTTTAACAAATTAAAATACGCCTTACATTTTTGGATTGAGGGAGCAATTAATTGTAACGTGCAAATAATATCACGCACGACAAGAGGCCGATTAAGCTATTCATGGGGTGCGCGGGAGATAACGTGTACTTTTAAAATAGATATTCTTTTGAAGTTTAGTAAAAAATTAAAATAAGTAAATATCAATATTTTTAATTATTTCTATCTATCTCTCTTTTCTCCTCAAGATAATAAATACTAGTATTACCTGTACTACTTGTATAAATAATATTTTTTCTATGACATTAATGTATGAAAAAATAGGATCAAAATAACCAAAACTGTGTTAAAAATGTAAAAGAGTAAGTATTTTGGTAAAATTTAAAAGGCTAAAAAATAGTCTATTTCGATGCTCGGAGGGAGTACTCCGTACTTACTACTAGTCATAAAGAGAGACAGTACGATAGATCAGTCGAGCTGTTAATAATGGCGTGTGACGATCAAGCTGCATGTATAGCTGCAGCCAAAACCGTGTGTCGGCCACGTTTTTCCAGTTCCAGCGTCGCATCGGCCGATCGATCTCATTGCGCTCGACCGTACATGTGTCTCACGTTGTGCAATTGCACATACATGCTTATCGATCACCATATGTAGTTCCACGGACCCATCGATTGGCCGCGGTTGATCGACAAGAAATGGTACAGCCGATTGATCGTATAACTAATAACGTACTCCCTGTGGCTGTGTAATCAAAGACTAAAGAGCCTGTCGATCGGCGAGGCGTCACGCTCGCAGGTACCAAAATTAATCAACTTGCATCTGTAAATGAGGGCCCTGGAGAAGAGAACTTTGCATTAGTTTGTTCAACTCCATCGAGGTTACGTCATTACATAGAGCATTGTTCTTTTGAGGCAAACATATATAGATGATTATTTCATTGACACGCATATATTATCATGTCGACAAACTGGCCTGCAAACTAGCAAACATATATAGATGATTATTTCATTGACATGCATATATTATCATGCCGACAAACTGGCCTGCAAACTAGTCCAAGTTGTGACATATGGGGTGTGCGTGGCATCGGGTAAAGGCTAGAGTTCGATATGCTGGTTGGGTTAATCAATGATGATTGTGACATCGGATCGATTACAAGGCTGTGAACTTTGCAAGTTCGTGTGGAGATGGTGCAAGCGCACACATCACGATGACGGAGATAGGACCGCGGATTAATAGTTAGTAAATTACTCACACGAGAAATGTATAGCTAAACACTCCTATATACTCCATAGTAGCCTTTTTCAGTACACAGTTACGTCTAATCATTTTAACTGCTACAATGTATTTATGTCCTATCGTAAAAAACAACTCTGTTTACTCCTTGCAAGAAAAACTAATTTTACAAAATATCTTGTATGTTTTCTATTATTTTGGTGACCCATACATTGAGTTTTTCAATGACTCAGGCTTGAATTAATTGGGCATATCAACCACAGCTACTAGCATGCGTAATGTAGAGTAATTTAATTAAATGATGAGTCATCTAGCTACTACATTATTTAGGCACGACGCGATCGAGACCAAATAAATTAGTACTACGTACTGGAGTACAAAAAGGGCAATACCACGAGTAGAAAAATAGTTATCTGATCATTAACTTTTATTGTATTATATTTATAAAATCCCAAAGAAAAATATATCTTGAAAGTATATTTCAAGAAAAATTCATATATATAATTTTCAAGTATAGATATGTATAAAGATATTCGTAGTCCAACATTTAAAATTAAATTTTTAAAAACGTATCCAAAATGATAACTTTTAGACAATTGGAGAGAGTACTTGTGAGACTGGATGCCCTCAACAATGCTCTTCTTTGACTGGCTGGGGTGGATCAAGAACCCCAACCTAGGGCATTAGCCGGGGTGCCGCTGCCTTGTCTCCGATGCGGACGGTATCTGCAGCTGGCGGCGGGGCATCCTCTCACGGGTAGGAACGCCGGCCTCAGGTTGCGCCAGCCATTGCTAGTCTTGGCCTTCTTGGTGGAGCTGGGCTCGCACTCCGGGACCACTGGCCTTAGGTTGCACCCGCGACAACTAATGGCCTGTAAGTACACAAGATCAAAGTAGCTTACTCTCAAAAGTATTTTTCAGTTTTATATCGAAACCAATGAGAATGTTATTCGATAGGTTTTTCACAACTTTAGCGTCACCCATAATTGCACCTGCTCTTGAACATAGAGGTGCTAAACATTATTTTAGGGATTTTAATAAGAATGAAAATAGAATTAAACTACAATGAATTAAAGTAAAGAGACGTTGAATGATGCAAAGGCTAATTAAAATGCAATAACAACAAGGTAGGCAATGGGGTTTTGGTTCATATGATCACATAGAGATAGCTAATCATGTACAAGGATGCTAAATACGTCACATGTCTAGTTGCAATATGTTGTAGGCATGCACCCATAAATCAATGACCTCTCATTGAGTTCATCACTTTTCTCCAAGATTAAGGTGATCACAATGGATGCACTGGCCCAAAGCATTAAGCATGGTGGCACATGTGGCTCCTCGAATCCATGTACCTAAAAACCCCTCAACCTTGACTGTCACTCAATAGTGGTAGAATTGACAACATGAATAAACATTTGATATTGCAAGGTATGAACCGTCTAAAGCCATGTTGTCCGGGCCCTAGATAGCAAGCATTAAAAATAGCAATAATAAATGACTAACATTATAGCAATATCAAAGTGCACACAATCTAGATATAGCATCGAAACATCTCTGTACAATTCACTAATCCCTATCCATCCCGTATGTCTGAACTAGACTACTCAACATAATAAAAGGATGAAAACAAATGAGTATCATCATCATATGATGGTAGCAACTCCCGTAAATCAATTGATGATGATCTCAAACAATGGGTGCTGAAGTAACGGCTGTCGATCCTCTGAAGAAGCGGTGAATGATCTAAAATCTGATGCATGTGAAGGTGTTCTGTAGGTAAACAGTGTGGTGGCCGAGTTCCGTCTCAAAAACCTCTTATTTGGAAAGTATGGTCAAGAGGAATAAGTAGGCGAAAGGGCGTCGGCGGGCGAAATCCTGGGGCTCCATGCGGCAGGGCCTGCCATAGCCTCCTCCCGCATGGGCTCTGTGGGCCCCGCACGGTGAACTCCTTTCTCCTGTGATCTTCCCAAAGGACCAAGATCTCGGCCTAGAGGGGAGGGGTGAGTTGGCGACTAACAAATTTTATCCAATTTAAATCTTGACTTGTAATTACGTGGAAATTAAAGGTTATTTAATGCAAGAGCTATATGGGCACCTCTAGATAATAGTCATACATAAGCACAATAATATAGCAACAAAAGTAGTGCTTGCAGGAAGTAAAGCATGGAAAGAAATAACCAAGGAGACATGAGCGATTTGTTGTCGGAGTTCAGATTCTTGGGAAATCTTAATCTCTATTGGGGAGCTCGATCACTTTGATCAAGAGCCAACTTGCATTCGAGCCTTTATCCCTCGAGGATGCACTTTGAATCTCCTCAACTTCTTCTTGGTGATCTTTCCCTTTCGGAAGCGGATCCCAACATTCACAAACTTCTTGAGGCCCACCACAACTTGCTTGGGAGCTCTCAAGCACTCCTATCCATCTAGGAGATCCCAGTCTCCAGAGTAACAAGTGCAATGAAGAACTTGGAGATGAACTTGATGCTCTAGTGCTCAACTAATCCCACACTCACTCTCTTGAGATATTCCTAACAAGAATCAATATTTGAGACTAAAAGAAGGTAGAGAAGCTTTCTTGAGAGTAGGAAATGATTTGGCAAAGAGTTGGGACTGGAAGAGGGAGTGGGGGTATAAAAAAACCCACTAAAAAACTAGTCGTTGCCTGGAAAAATATGTGGCCCGAGTACTCAGGACCTACTACAACGGCTCTATTTGCACTGCTAGACAATCAGACCAAAGGCTCCAAATGAATGATAATCATGATAACATATTGATGGCGCTGAAGATGGATGACCATCACAACTACACACCTCGTAGCCTCAATGGGGACTACTCACACTTCATGCAAAATATCAAGAACAAGTAGTAGATTTTATCCATAACTTGAGAAAATTCCAAAGTATCAGTCAAGAGGGTCCTGATGTTGAAGATGAAGTACAAGGAGTCCTAATCTATGGGTTGTGATGGAAAAATACGGATGTCGGTGACGGCCTCCCTTCTATATTTCTCTGTTTCTCCTCGACTCCCCTCCTCTTTGTTCGTGAGGTGAAACATTCTGTATAAATAGAAAAGCCTTCGCAGGAGGACTCCAAGGGACGAAGCGGATCTACTCATGGAAGGGCGGTAGCGGACGAGCCATAGGGGGGCCACACAGCAGGCTAGGGCGGCACAGGGTGCCAGGGCCCCCCACCGCATCGCCTGGTGGTGGCATAGTTGGCTGCCTCCTTTTGCATGAAATAATCCCCCTTCAGAAAATTCCCAAAAATGTTGGATTTCTTGATTTTTATGATCTTTTTCCTACGTACACAAAATAAGAGAGAAAATCCGATGGTTTCACAGTTGATTAAATAATACAAAAAATAAATTTAAATACATAATATAAATACTACAAAATATGTCATTAGACGCAGAAAACATCATACCTTTTTTGACGTATCACCATAGTCATCGGACAAGCCCACTTGGTTGACCTAACTTCGCGGGTTCAGAGTTGCTTGAATTTTTACCTTTGGGTTGGGTCTTCAAAGGCGATGTCGAGGTACAAGACTGTTTGTTGGGCATTACGGACACATTGCAAGCGTTGAGGCTCAAGAGATTGATTGCGTGTGGTCTCTCTCACACGTGCTCTTTGGTCTCTTTTTTCCTAAAGATATGCACAAAATTTCGAGAAAAAATTTATAAAAAAATTATTCTATAACGATTAGGGTCAAAATCTCCTCAAATAATAGATGCAAACATGGACTTATCAAAATATTAGCGCTAAGCAAGATAACACCGTAAACTCACAAACCTAGGCAACGTAGTCCAAAAATTGCAAAAGTAATTAGATAGAAGGGCGAGATTCATACCTTTGAAGCTTCATGTGCAAGGAATCGAGGAGAAATCAAATAGGTACAAAGATCTCCCTAGGGTTTATGAGGTTTTTGGGGGTCAAGAGAGAGTAATAGATGGGAAAAATTGAGTTGGGGCAGCGAAACTGACTTGATAAAGCCCTCACCCATTTGGTACGGGCGAGCGGTAAGGGCTAGTTGGCTCGTACGCATATCGTCTTGTGTTATGATGTTTACCTTGTTTTATTTCCATGGCCAAGTCTTTGATATGGGCGATTGGTATGGCTAGGTGTTCCATACCTCATCTTGTCTTTTGTGATGTCTCTTGGCTTCATCGAGTCCTTGGTACAGGTGAGTCCGCCCAAACCACATTACATCTTTCTCTATGTGATTTCCTCTTCCATAGCTCCCTTTGGTATGACCTCACAGTATGACTAGGTGTGTCATACTGCATGTCGTTCTACGCTCTGGAATTTAGAATTTTGATGAATACTTTTGTGTGACCTCCTCATGTCCTTTAGGTGGTATTTATGCAACAAAATTCCAAGACGAGCACAACAAAATTTTGGTGTAGTTAAAAGTTCGTTTAAGTGACGAGATGGGCCAATCTAGACCTTCTTTTCTCTCTTGGGGATGATTCGTAAACACTTTTATTGCACAAACACACAAAAATTTTATTAATCATCGGTTGGCCCCCATGAAGCGCATTTGCTTTTGGTCATTAGCTCGATCATACTACATTTTTTACCTCCATTTGTTGACTGAGGCCATGGTTCATCAGGTGAACCATAGTTTCTCACCTTAAGCGTGATTGACTCCATTGTGTAAGCTTTAAGTTTCTTATTTATTGGAAAATGCATTATGAGTTGACGAGGCGGTAAGTTGAAATTTATGTTGCCTTTCTACATATCAACTAAAGCTCTAATGTTCTTAAAAGGGTTGTCCTAATATGATAGGGGTGTTAGCATCTTCTGACACATCAACAATAGTAAGATCAAGAAGAACGTGGCAATCCTTGGTTTGCACGATCACGTCCTCCTTCATACCTACAGTTTTCTTGAGAGTAGAGTTCACTAAATTCAACTTCATTCACAATTAGCATAAGGACCTAAATTCAACTTTTCAGAGAGAGCCTTGGGAATAGTAGAGATACTAGCTCCAAGATCACATAAAGCATTAATTTGATTCAGACCAATACCAATCTTGATAATTAGTTCCCAATATCTTCTTGCTTGAAGGGAAGTTTCTCCTTTATCATGATGGCTTCGACCTCCAAATCCCTTACCTTGATAGCAAATTTCTTGGCAAACTCTTGATAGTTGGGATCATTATCATCATGAACACGTGGCCTTTTAAGATTCATCATTCAAACTACGGGAGGGGTGTCTGTGCGCTACCTCTAAACCAACGGTGTATAATGAAGTGCTATGTAAATAGTCTAACCCCCCTCCCCATGAATGCTTTGTATCCCGAAGGGGCAATCTTGTAAATTCCTCACCTCCATCCCACCTCCTTCTCTATAAATAGAGCACCAAGGGCAAAGGGGGATGGATCTTTTTTTCCACTTCCTTACTTGTAACCCTAATTTGAAAGAAATAAACGATTTTCTCTTGGAATCTAGCCACAATCGTTCCTCACTCGCCCGTGTCCCCTGCATGCCCCCGTAGGCCCTTGTAACCGAACGGAGGTGCCTCTCTCTCATTGTCTAAGCTCGTACTTACGGCATAAACAAAAATTCTAACAAATAAGTGAAAGATGAACCTTCATCATACTCCTCGTCATCATTGTTACCTTTCAATGAGGATATCCCTAACACCGATACAATCATATCTCCACAACTACAGGGACCAGTGACACGAGTTCGAGTCCGTCAACTTAATTTTCAGGTAAATTCATTTCTTGGAGCTCCATCATTTTCTATGAACTTCATGATGCTGCCTAAAGAAAATGATGTTATATTAGTCAGGAACATGGGCTCAAGTGAGGAGAAGGATGACAACACTACAAGGAACAAGAAGGGAGATGTTGAGTCGCTGCCAAGCTATTTCAAGACTTTGAAGCCACCATGATGGAGTATGAAGATTTGGATGAAATATATAAGCTTCCACTTTGTATTTTCGCCCATAATTAGCACATGGTGTTGCGCCGTCTCAAATTTGGACCAGGCCGTGTAATTTCGGATTTAGGCAAGATAGGCAAGTTTTAGAGTTTGTATTCACAGGAGAATTAGGTTTTACAGACTGTTTCGGATCCCAGCCTTAGAGAGCACGAAAATCCTCTCAACCCCTCCTTAAATACACCCTGTAGACCTCCCCATAGGACTCGGGTTTCATTGCATTGATTAATTACTGCTACAATTTCGTATCTACAAGTCGTGTAGGACTACAGCCTTGTTCAGATCGCTAGTAGAATCCCAATTCATTCTTCTAGAAATTTAATACTCACAATTTCATATTGCAAATTTAATACTCGCAATTTTAGATTGCAAAACTATCACAGTTCCTGATGGTTCTTTGGTTCCTTGCAGGAACTCGAACCTCATTCTTCAGGTTGATCGCGCCTACGGCAAGGTCAATAATCATCGGAGATTGGTTTAGCTATTGCTAAGGCGTATGTCTAGTATGGTATAGTCAGATCGTCAAGGTCAAGCTCCACCAAATCGATAGCTATCATCATCTCATCGAAAGATCGGGCCACTGTCTCATCACCTTTCATAACATGGTCGGTGTTGATTATCTTTAGTGATTTGATGGAGTTAGGTTCCGGCTTCCCAACAATTCTGCTACGGTGAGAGTTTGATTCTCAATGATTTTAGCAACTTGGACCTCAATGTTCTTCGTCCTTTCCTGCAAATTTTTGCACTTCGAAAGCAAGAGATCATAGCTTACCGGTCATATATTCTAAGCATAGATCATCATTGTTAATTTTATCGGTAAAAGTCTTATTTTTTCTAACTGGGAGGATATGAATTGCTTGAGTGTCCTCCAAACTTGAACGATTACCATTTTTGTAGCCATTGGAATTAATACCTGCATTATTATTATATGGCTTTTGGAACTTGCTTCCATGAGGGTTAGAATTTCTCCAACCATTATTGAAATTTCTCCTTGCAATAAAGTTGACATCATTAGAAGCATTTTCAGCAATATCATTATAGATATATCCTCATTACTACCCATTGTTATTATGGAAACAACACAGAAAGGGGTTGTCGATAGCGCGATGGCTACATCGCAATAGTTATGGGCCGTGTCTGACGGTCTTGTTAGAAGGTCACTGTATACTCGACAATATGAGAAATGTCGATAGGTTTGGCGGCCTTGTGGAGCATGCCCTAGTCCTCGTGCCTGACTTAACTAGTAACTTGGGCCATCGTAGACTTCCCAAGGCTGCCCCTCGAGCTCCCCGTTTAGGACTTGAAGTTCTAGCACTCCTCAATGAGATTTCTAATTTATGGGATGGATCTTACAAGCTTCCCATTAGGGGTTTATAAAGGGAGAGCCCCTTGACAATTTACCATTAATTCCATGGTGGAGTCAAAAGAGCAGGGAAAGTGGTCCATGAGTCCATGGTGGACTAGGGAAGAGGGGTTGGTGCATAGTCCATGGTGGACTAGACCTTATATGCACCTCTTAGTGCCTTTTACTTTCTTGACTTGACTTGTTGCCACATAAGCGCCACATAGAATTTCTAGGGCCAACCCATTTAGGCAATAATTATGCCCCAATAGGAGCCTTCTTGAGCTTTAGTCATGGTAGTGGCTGTAGGTCAACTTTTTCGATGTTTGCGAACATTCTTCTTCGTCTTCTGGCTCTTGGATTGAATATTGATTCGTTTGGTTCTCCCAAAAATATCTGCTCTTGAATCGAGCAGTTGGGGTGGAGATACATTGGTGTAGTAAGAAAAGGATAGAAATCCCCTTTTCAAAGAAGAGCCAAACCTTTCCTATTTTTTCTCTTCTCAAGATTTTTCTCCCTTCTTTCTATGTTCTTGATTTTCCTACGGTTTTGCCAGAAAATGTGAAAGAGAATAAAAACATGCCAAGGTTGGCTGTGGAGTACCTAGTTTTAAGGACCGAATAAACCCTTGCGTTTACTGTACTGGTCTCATGATCAGTAGCCAATACACACAAGTTGCCTCGAATATCATATCATACAACGATAAGAGTCTGAAACATAGACCAGCAAGGTCTTTAGGTTACCCATATAGCCTATCAGCTGAATTCAAAGAGTTCTGCAGTGGAAAAAACAATATACATGTGGTAGGCGCCCATCAGTATGCCATACCCGACAGACAACCGACTGGGGTAAGCCCTAACCTTCGTGGTCGCTTTCGTCTTCGGAGAAATGCTCCTCTTCATCTGGCCAAATCAACAAGCCAGGTGAGTACATCGAATGTACTTGCAAGCAATCCCACGGGGATGTATAACAGCTATGTTCGTGGGGATGTATAACAGCTATGTTCATGCAAGGTTTATTTTCAAAGGGGACATACTAGCGTAGGTTGGATGTTGGGCGAAAAATAAGTTCTTATCAATAATACGATAATAGAATGAAAAACATTTTGGCAAACCTCGTCCGATGATAAATATAGTGAGATGGTAGAAACCAGCTACCGCTTCCCACAGCTCTGCACCGAGCTTTAGTACCAAGATCTCACACCACCATCGTGTGGCACGACCTCAAGTACACTTGTGCGGCTCCTGCTACCGGCCAGTAGCTCATTCTGCACACTGCGGGCACGTCATACCCGCGTCCTTAAACCCATGACCTATATTTTAGCACCAAGACAAGTCTAACCAGGGTGTGGCTTAACCCAATCATGTCCATGACAACAGACGTGGCTATCCGAATAGATTTTTAACACTCTACAAAGGTTGTACGGCTTTACCAACACGATGTGATCCTCCTTTGTTGCAAGGATCCGGTGAGTACACTTCATGAAGTGTACCGGTAGGGATTACATAATGAGACTTTTCCTCCATATAATGGTGAACCCACCAGATGAGCTATTCTCGCACTGCTTGTTGAACCACGCCACAATGCAGATCCATTTTTGTGTCGAACAATTTCCTACACTAAACCGCGAGAAGGCTCTCTGGAGTCTAACGACTCTTTGCACTTTCTACCTTTTTCCTACGGGTTCGTACGCTGATACCAAATATAATACTTGGTCAAGTCATTTCCATAAAGGACATGTGGACGTACGATATAAACTTGGCCGAGCGGCACTTAGATTCGGTCCTTAAGTGATCCGAGCAAGACTGGTAAATCCTAATTCACACAGGACTAGATTACTATCAATGCCACATAAGGCATCCTCAAATCGACAAACTTCTTCCTCGACACCACCTTATATCTCTCACCAAGATCCAAATCAACTCCAGTTTTGATTTAGAGTTTTGTCGGAAAATCTTTTCACAAACAGTTTTTTCCAAATGATGGACACCTTCCTAAGGTTCCATCCTACACAAGAATGAGTATTTCTTAGTATTTATATATATACCCAAAATTGATTTTCATTATGGTGGCACTAGCATAAGCTACTATACCCTAAGTTCCCGACGGTGTTACCGTACCGCTAGAGGGGTTAATCCTAGGGCAACAAGGAAGGTGTATTGACGTTATGCAATAGTAGGCCGTATTTATTCTAATTCAACATAGGGGTAGTATCAACATGGCATGCATGTTTTGTAATCTACATAATTAAGTCCGAAAATATAGGGTTCAACGTGATCAAGGCGGGGATGCTTGCCTGGAGAGTTGGGGTACTGGTATTCCTCCTGGAATTGGTTCCGCGGAAATGCAAGATCCTCCTCGAGAGAATCCAATGCGTCGGTAACTACACGGTAAAAAGAACAGCAAATAAACGACGAGGTCAAAAACTCCAAATAAGAACCAAATGGTGCGCATGTATGCTCATGCCATGATTTTAACCTAGGGAGCATTTTTGGGTTGCTAGGGTTTCATGTTAAGGTGACAATCTCTCATACGGAATATATGAGCACATATACATATCATGGTCCTTCTTGCCATTATGGTTAGCATGATCCTATCATCCCCTTTGAGTTAGTGAGTAACAACGGGCTAGAAAAGTTCTTAACGTTAATTCTGACCTATAGTCGATCTTTAGTTTAAGTCACTTGGTAGGAGATATTAGATATTGCATAAGAGGGAAACTCAACCATTACATTTTACTAACAATCAAACTAGTCCGGAGGTCCCTGTAAGTTATAAGAGTCCTACAGTTTTGTGAAAATGATCAAGATATAATCTAGGGTGCTCTGGAATTATTTGGCCACCTTTGATTTTAAAAAGAAATTCTTTAAACCCTATGCACCTTCCTCAACTTCTATGTAAAAGATTTCCAAATTTCAAAAAGTGTTTGAAGGGAAAGGTTGGAAATGATTTGGGAGGGGCGCAGAGGCATTAGAATTGCTTATACAATGTCTATATGTTGCCCAAAAATTTCTGGAACCAATTTGGACATTTGATTTTAAAAGGAAAAGCAATTTCTTAAGTGCATATAGTTTCTCCATTGTTTGTATTCAAATCATTTGAAATTTTGAAAAAAATTCTACATGAAAGAGTTAGAGAAAAATTTTGTGGTTCCAGAACCGGAATTGGTTCTTGCAAAACCGGCCTAAAGGTCACCGAACCAGTCGAACCGGAGGAGTCAAACAGTTTTGAAACAAAACCGGAAGGGCTGGCTTAAATGTGCTTCTGACAACATAAATACGCCTGCACAACGGCAAAGGCGGGAATCAGTTCGGACACGTTTATTACGCCATTACTCTGTCGGAGGCGCGAATTGGTTCGGGTAGAATAAGTGCAAATTTATTGTACTAGAGGCGGGAATGTGGTCAGGGCGCCCTCTACTCAACCGACAAGCGAGCCAGCTGTGGGGCATGGGGCCCGCTCGGCAGTGGCAGCACCCCACTTACCGTTTCGGTGATTCTAAGTCCCGAGGGACCCACCTGGCAGCGGGACGAGGGGAGCACCGCCGCTTGGAGCCGCTCGGGATGGTGGGGCGGTAGGTTTCCGATGAGGGCTCCGACGAGTTTTGGGGAATTTTGATTGTGTGGGTCTTTCCAGAAATTAAGGTAGGGAATCGGTAGAGAAGAGGGAGCGGAACAAGGTGCTGCCACCAATTCAGCTTGAGGAGGCTTGCTTTGCTCGGGATTGAGAGGACCCGAGGTGGCGGAGATTGAGCTTGGGCTGAGGATGGAGGCTCTTAGCTTCTAATTGCTTTCGACTAGGGCTAGAGGAGGAGTGGAGTGGCTTGGGGTTGAAGATGAGCTCGAGGTTGGCTTAAATAGGCAGAGCACTGAGAGGAGCCTAAGGTGGCTGCCGGACCAGATGGGGACAACAACGGGGGTCTGGACAAGGACGGCGGGGTGGCAACCGATGAGGAGGTCACGAGGAAGGCCCCGAGCGTGGTTTGGCACGGTGGTTCTATTCCAAAGCATCGGGAGCTCGGGGGATGCTGCACATGGCATGTCTAGGTGTGCTGTGCTAGGGCTGGACGTGGCCAGTGCCAGCACACTTCGGCATGGGGTTGTCCGGGAGTGCTTGGTCAAGTGCAAGCATGCAACTTTATGTCACAGGGTTTCCTCACAGTGTTAGGAGAGGTTCTGGAAAAGTTGAGGCAGAAAGGTAGAGGGAAATAGGGATGGAGCTAGAACCACTCATGGCAGGTTTAGGGTTTTGCATGTCATCGAGAGAAAAGGGTTTTGTCTAGGGAAGCCAGTGATGTAGACAAGGGGCTGAGATGTAGAGAGGGCCAGGTAACTTTGTGGGAGCTTTGACAAAGATTCCATGTGAATAAGAGTTAGGGCAGAAGGTGTTCAATAGGGTTTATTCAAGATTTCTGAATAGAAGGTGATGAGGTTATTGCACACTAGTGTTCTTAGATGGATATTCCATGCTGTGTGATTTTTGGTGATTTTTTCTGAGCAATATTTCTATGGGTTGCAATACAAATGCAAAATCAGCCCAAAGTGGTATTCTGGATATTATTCAAAAAATTTGTACTGAACATTGCCATATTACTTTGTACTTAGGTGCAAATGGTACCCAAGTATTTTATGGGATTTTTCCAGAATTTTTAGAGAAGAGAAATCACATGAAATGATGGGTTTCTGTTTTAAAAGGAAAGGAGTTAAGAAAGTAGGTATTGTTAGGGTTAAAGGGATGGGGGCCACATATCTGACATGTGGGCCCTCATGGGTGCCTGGTATATCAACTTTGGACATGAGTTATCATATTGGCATACATGTCATCAGGTTGTCAGGAGGAAGATGAATTAGGGTTTCGTTGTTGTGTCGGGGAAGAGAGGGGTGAGGGTTTACAGTTCTTGCACATATACTGCATATATGTTCTCTATTTTGGAAATATTTAAGTAGGTAGTTCCTAGATATTATTTTAGGGTTATACCATCTGTGTATATGCACATATAGGCATGACGTCAGGTTTTAGTTATATGACATGAGATGATGCGAAGAAATCACGAGAGTGAAATGCTGATAAAAATAATTAAAAGTTTTAATAAGGACCTAAATGTAGGGTTTTAAAACATGCTAAAAACTCGGGCGTTACATTGGCTAACAAGTGCTGGGACCAAGAATTTAGCTTGTATAACCCCAAGTGTAATCATCGACAAGCCGAGACATCAACCCTGACTCAATAGCTGGTGTAAAAATACTTCAACTAGAGTCGAGTGATATGGCCTCAGAGCACTCGAAATGTCAACCCATTCCTCAATAGCTAGCAAACTAATCCCGACCTCGCGCCGGCAAATGAATGCTCCGCTGGAGTAGGATGATATAGCTCCCAACGTTTCAGTTAGCGAGTCGCTTCACATGGATGATAACAATTGAACAAGATATAAATATATTCCAAACCCTCACGCACTTCATGCACTTTATAAACATACACATAGAGCACATAAATCATGCTTAAATCAACAGATATCACAACAGAGCTCTATAGCAACCAATAGTAATCTTCAATAATAAACAGCTCCTACGATGAGCAAGTTTAACAATTGGATGTTCATAATGGTCCAGCGACCAAGTACAAACACAGCAAAAGCATAGCAACTTAAACAGTTGCAACGTTAACAAAAGCCATAAAATGGCATCCAAACAAAGCAGGGTGATACCATAACCTTCACGGATCGCTACCCGGGATTTCCTAATATGATGTGTTGTTGTACTTGATTCTTCATGTAGAAGCCAACTATTGTGGACATTCCGATCATAATAAAAGCAAGATGAGTACAAGACTATACTCTGCAAGACTTAGGGGGAAAATAGTAATAGATGCACATGGTATCAAAATGGGATATGTAATGACCCCAACGTCTAATCTTGTGTAAATGAGATCGTTACTGATAATCATGTAAATAAAGTGTATTTCATCTCATGTCATTTCTGCAATTAGATTAATAAAAATAACCTTAATTCAAAATATGCCAAATTAACCTAGAAATCAACCCTAAATAAAAATTTGAAACAAAAGTACTCCAAACACATCCCAAAATTTTGAAATATGTCTAATATACCTCAAAGTAGACTCCTAAAATTTTTTAAGAATTTTGGAGATCATTTACATATTTGAATAAGTTGTTATCTAATATACCTCAAAGTAGATTTCCGTATTGGCAGAACTGTATTATAATTAACTGGTAATGTTTCCTTAAGGTAAAATTCATAAAATTTTATGTTTGTGCCTCATTTATCCTCCTGAGCACGAGTATAATTTTTTCATGGATTATGGAACAACATAACAGCCACTTACTGTTCAAACGTAAATCTTGGACATAATTAAACTTGATTTAAATAATAATCAAATGTGTTTAGAAAATCATGAGTACATTATCATAGGTGAATACTAATATATATACACTTTGTGAATTTTTACAGAATTCATAACTTTGTTTTGAACCTCAAAACTGTTCAAAAACTATCCCAGGACCGAAAAAGAAATAAAACAAAAATAAAAAAAACCCTAATATACATAAGCCGACCTCTGGCTGAACTCTCCCTCGCACCCAGGCTTGGCCGATTAGTCCTTGCCCGCGTTCGCTCACGCCTCTCTCCCGTTGCGGCCGCTAACTAGTGGGGCCTGGCCAGCAGGCAGCTGTCTCCATGCGGCCGAGACACGCGTCGTGTGGTCTCTACGCGCGTGCATGAAGACGGCAAGGCGACGGCCAATGGCCCCGTCTAAACTGCCATTGCCGCCACCATACCCCCTCTCCATTGCACCAGCATCATCCACATTACCATGCCATGCTTTCCCGCAACGGAGAGTCGTTGGAGACTATGGAATCAACCTCGGAGCTCTCTGCCCTATCAACTCCAGTGATATACCCTTTCCTGCCCTTCTCGGTTGCGTTGCTCGTGAACTCTCATTCCCTCATCAACTTTGCCAACACACTCACCTCGATCATGCGCATATTTTCCAGTATAAAATAATGGTCTGCCATTGAGTTCCATGATCGGAACACCATCTGCATCGAGAGCTTCGGTGAGCCTCGCCATCAGCATCACCATGGACCTTCACGCTCGACGGTGATTCCTGCCACCTGGACTTGTCCTTCCTCTCTGCCTTCCCTCCCTAAGTCTTACCTTCACTCTAGTGAGTTCCAAAAATTGCCAATGCCTTCCTCAGCTTCCCCTCCACCTCCTCTATCTTACTATCCATTCCTTTTTCCTCGGTATGCACAGGAGGTCGTCACCACGTGATCTGTGAGTCGTCGTCTGCCATCACCGGTGAGCTCAAGCTTAGCATCACTCCGAGGAATTGCCAGGCGATTCAACATGTTCCTACGGATCATCGAAAGCTTCTTCCATGATCAACATGATCTCGAAGCCTCTCTACCTCTTCCTCTCCAACCCCGGTGATCCACCACCACCCTGGTCCACCATCACTAACCCCTCCGGCCATCTCCACCTCCATCGAGCACACACATCACTTCGTGGTGAGCCACTGGTCCTAACGCAGCCATTTGTTACCTCTTTTTCCCTTTGTAGTGCTCACACAGGTGGTGTGCTACTCATGGCCGTCACCAGCAAGCACCCTGACGCCGCTCCGGCCAACTGCCTCCTCACAACTGCAGGAATCGATCAGTCCAATTGGAGCGTGTCACACCCTGATTTTTCAAAACATGAAAATTGGGACTAACAAAAACTTTTTGCGCTAATAATAATATTCTCTTAAATAAACCTAATTAAAAACCTTGTTGTCTCTTTCGCAACCTTATCATCGTACGGTATAACTACCATGTGATCTCTTTCCCCTCTTGACACATGTGTTCAAACCTCCATCACATCTATCTCTTCACCAATTCCGCCTAGCATCCCTCGACACAAGGCAACCTTTGCCTACCTATTCCTTATCAGACTCCTTGCGTATCCATATATGCACACCTGCAATTCCCTACATGCATGTACCTATATACGTATGTGCGTATGCTCGTCTACCGCGCGGTACCTTTGCGGGATTGAGCATATTTATGGCACAAACCTCTCTCGTATGCCATGATCTTCTACCATTTACTTCGCGCTATCCGATCGTGAATACATGCATGTATATAATGTCATTGCAAGCACATGTATGCACGCACACTAACTTCATCCCCCGAGCAACGGGTCAAACCCTAGCCCAGCCATGTGGCCTAAATCCTTCTCTTCTCATGGGATCCTCAGTGCAATCTCAACAACTTTCCTAAGGACAATTCGTATATATATACCTCCAAGTATGCGATAACGTGAAGACCCCAATTCAAAATCTCCAAGTAGATCAAATCTCCGTGTAAGTTACTTTTGGAATTTAAATGAAAAGGCTTATAAAAAATAAAAAAATCTCTGGGAAACATCCCATATGCAACTTAAATCAAGGCTCGACCATCCACACCCTTTGCGAAAGGTTTCAGACTTTTAGAATACAAGTCTTCATCAATTATAAGCTTCAGAGAACCGTATCACAATAGTTGTAGCATTTCTTCCCTCTACGAGGAGCCTATTTTTGCAATTAGACTTTGCTACCTTTACTCGTTCTATCCCTATGAATGCTTGGTCAAACACCAATTAACCTCGTGCTGCTAACATCTGTTGTTTCTTCCATGTGGACCCTAGCCTCACAACAGCTCACCTTCGCGTTTTCTTCCTCTGTGATTATTCTTGTCTCCTTTACTCAACTCCACTCCTTCCCTTCTCTGTTGTGCCACGAAATTTCTTTCCCTGACAACGGTGCCTAACATGTACTATACATTAATAGCCATGGCCAATGCCATCTCTTTACTCTCTGCTCACTGCCAGCCAACTTCGCAACACGTCTGAACCAGTGCACTGCCACGCTCTGCAGTAATCGGTGCCAAACTCCCGCTATGCAGCAATAGCGTCCCCTTCGTGCACGCACCACCTCCACCCCTGCAACAGTAACTGCTATTGCTCCTTCGTGCCACACCCCCTGGTTCTTTAAGCACATGAGCTACTTCTTCCTCTTCTAGTCTCCTCTTCACTCCCATGCCCGAGCACCTCAAGCTCCCTCCACCTCCCAAGCTCTATAAGACCAGCCAAGCCCCATTCCTATCTTCTCCCCATTTCCATCTCTACCTTCCTTACCTCAAGCTTCCGATCTCTTCTCTGCAACCCGAGAGCCTATTTTTCCTCTTGGTTCTATTTTCTCTCAAGCTAAGCTTACTCGTTCATTATCTTTTTCCTAAGCTCTACTTTCCCCGAGCTGCCACGGCGTCGACTCCAGCGTCACCGCCGCTAGGAGCAGCGCCGTTGGCCCTCGACGAACCGATCTTGGTTGACGTCTTCTCTGCAACGGCTGCAGCCAACACTCCCTCCACTTCTTCCAAACCGAGCCACCTTATTGAACTAGCACGAGGGGTGGTTCCTGTCGTTTTCAGCAGCACCTTCCCCACACTCTGGCCTGAGACCTCGCTGCTCGCTGCCGAAGAGTGTAGCCGAGGTGAGGTCCCCACTGCTACCCCCCCCCTTCAGTTCTTCCCCTCGGTAGTTAAGCCCAAAATCCGTGCGCATGACAGTTAAGCAACCTCTAAGCCAATGGCAAACAGCCCGCAACATCCACTAGAGAATTCCAAAGGGTCCAGTGGCTAATCCTTTCCCATTTCCTTCTCTTAAGTTCTTCTGGGAACTCTCTGATCCGTTTTTGCCCCTTCTTGTAGCTCAGACCCACTCACGGCGACTCCTCTCCTTCCACACCGGCCATCCCCGCTGGACCGTGACGCCGACTAAGCTCCGGTAATCGCCGACCTTCGTCGAGCACCGAAACAGACTCCCCGTGTCGCGCCGAATCTCTAGTTATGACGCTCGTTTCCTGGAATGCCCTAGATCAGTGGCGATTGTACACCGGAGCTTTGCTGCCGCCGCTGCCGTCACTTCCCCTGCTTCTCTCGCACGCACGTCGGCAATGCCACATCAGACGAGGCCAACCAGTAGCAAGCCGCCGCGTTAGCCTCCTTTGTTTAATCCAACCAATAGCGTTACATCGCGTGGCTACCCACAACGGTTCGCCCGCTGTCGCTGACTCCTCGGCCCCACATGTCAGATTAAGTGGAGGCGCTTCCCCGCGTCCCCGATTCTTTTAACAGAAAGCATCATTCCCCGGTGCGTCTTCGACGTCACCCGAACCGACCCGGTTCTTCAGTCCAGAACCCTTTTTAATCTTCCAGAGGCCGATTCACCTAGTTTTATACCGGTTCTTGCACCAAGCCCAACGGTTCTAGATCCATAAAAATATTCTCTATCCCTTGGTTCAAACCAAATTTGAAAATATGAACTTAAGTTTAAATAACAGAGGAAAACTTATTTATAGCTATCTTTGCAATATATGTTCCATAGACAAAATTGTATTTATATATTTCCAGAGGAACCAAAAATGGTTAAATCACCCCCACAACATGTTAAGATTAGAAATCTTTTAATACTTAATTTCTTTTATCTTAAAAGCAAGGGAAGATAAGGATTTTCCATTAGATACCAAATGTCTCCTAAAGTGATATATACATGTTTTCACATATTTTAAGTAGGTCCAGAATTTCACATATGTCTTTCCAACGTGTAGTTCCGATGTTACAAGACCTTGCACGAAGGATTCTGAAGGATAGCCGTTTTAGGCTCACGCTCGAGACCCAGCCAAATACCACCAGGCAAGCATTCCCACCTTGAACATGTTGAATTCCATATGTGTCAAATTTCAAATATCTTGTTTGCAACTCTGCATGCTATGTGTGTATCAACAATATTTTGTGTTAAACCTAGATATACCCAATAGTTGCATATGATATAGGTCTGCAAATCTGGTCCCTGTAACTCTAGTAATAATTAGCCGGTCATCACACGACCAGCAGAATATTAAGGATATAGGCAATAGCCATGCTTAGACCTGCTATAGAGGAAAATCTATTTTGTCCGACTCACACGAAATCACTCTTTTGGTTAATGGATTAAAACCCTCAGGAAGGCGTGTACCTTCCGAGGTGGTTGTTTCAAAGTGATGTTTGCCAAAAACCCTAAACTAAAATGGAGGATGATTTGGATTCAGGCGAGATTAGTAAGTGGAGATCGGAGGAAGGATTGTAGCATGAAGGAACACGGTTATGATAGGATGATGTGCAGTCTTGCTCGAATCAATTAAGAACTGAGCCTAAGTGCCGCTCGACCAAGTCCACCCCGTACGTCCACACATCCTTTGTGGGAAGGACTTGGCTAATTACCATGTCAAGTGCTAGCGCCTGAACCCGTGGGTAGTAGGAAGAGAGTGCTAGGCAGATTGGCATCCCTAGAGGACCTCCGCGTGACTAAGTAGAGAGTCGTTTGACACAAAGGTAAGTCTACTTCGGGTTGTGGGTCGGGAGTCGCCGAGCACAAACGAAGACTGGGTAGATCTTATCTAGTGGGTCTAGCACTGGTATGAAAGTGGGGGAAAGAACTCGTTGTAATAACCCTGCCGACACCCCTCGTAAAGAGTGCTTATTTGGCCATGGCAACAAGGGGGACTTACATCTTGTGGGTAAAGCTGTACAACCTCTACATAGTGTTAAAATCTATTCGAATAGCCGCGTCCTCGGTTATGAACACAACTTGAAAAGGCCACACACTGGTTAGACTAAGTTTTGGTTATGAAATCTGAAAATGGGATTAAGGACGTGGGCATGATGTGTCCACAGTGTGCAGTTTGAGCTACAGGCTGGTAGAAAGGAACTGCAGAAGTGAAACCTAGCCTGTGCTGCAGGGCAGTAGCACGGGTAGGCTTAAGAATTGTCCGAAGCGATACACGGGTTATCGACCTCTAGTTGATGATTATCAGAAGGTAATCTCTAGCACTAGATATTGACCCGTCGAAGATGGGCTCGCTTTCATAAATGTTTTTGAATCTATTACCATCGTATTTCAAATCAAAACTTACTTTTCCGCTCCACCTTCAACTTAGGGTAGAGCCTCTTTTATTGAACAAACCTTGCATGAAATATATCCGTTATACTCTTCCTACGGGACGCTTGCGAGTACATTCAATGTACTCACCTGGCTTGTTAATTTGGCCAGACGAAAAAGATGTCAACTCCGAGGATACGATGTGTTTGTGAAAGCTAGGGCGTAACCCCAGTCAGTTGCCTGTCGGGTATGGCATATTGATGGGCCACATCACCGCTTGATTGCCGCTGCAAGTTTATAGCCGCTGGGCTGTAGGTATCAGACTTCGACCTGAAGGGTCAAACTCCACGGTATTTACTGATATATGTGTGTATGCCAATGATATACAGGTTAACTTATGTGTACCGGCTACTGATCATGGGACCGGTACAGTAAACACAAGGGATTATCCGGTCTTAAAATCAGGTACGCCACAGAGCGTGATTTGGCGCTCGGGATCGTGAGTTAGCTTCTGCTCCACAATGTGCATGCGCTTGGCCTCACCTGGTGTTGAGCCGTCGACTAACCGACAGAGGGCCCGGCATGTTAGCTATAACAGTTAGGTTGTATGACACGCGTGTCCCACCTGTTTATTTTTTATTAAATAACGGTTTAGATATTTTTTTTGTATGACATATGGGCCCCATTACTTAAAGGTCAGATGATTTAATGAATAAAATAAAATAATAACTTCACAGGTAGGACCCATATGTCAGTGAATGAAAGAATTAAGAAAAGATAAAAATGAAAGAAACAACAAATATACAGTGGGCCCAAGGGCTACTTGGACCAGTCAACCCAGCCCAAGCTGACCCCTGGCCCCACATGTCAGCCTCTGTAGTTAGATGTGGATGAGTGAGAAAAATATTTCTCTGTTTATTTAAATGAGGAAAGATAAAAAAATGCAAAAATGCTTTAAACTAGCAAAAATCATAGAAAATTCATATGAAATCCAAATGGGATGAACTTTTTATGTAAATTCATGATTTATTATGTACTATTTAATGGTATCATTTTCATGCATGTTAATTTTATCAACAAAATTGAAATAACTGCTAAGTTAATAAAACCTTAAAATTGACATAAAGGGATCCAAAAATTCATAACTTTTGATCTAGAACTCTAAACGGAATCATTCCAACTACATTAGTTTTATAATTTCATTCTGTATGTTACAAAATCTATTTCAGTCATCATATTGCATTTTAAATCCATGATAGTGATTTATATCCCTTTTTCGTTGTTTCCGAGCATTTTGGTGTTTCTTTCGATAGAGCCCAGCAATGAGGCCTTTTACAAAGTTGATTCCCATTAGGTTCAGGAACCATATCAGCAAGGCAAGCATGCATCTTGCTAGGATTCTTGATTTAATTGATGTTATGGTTTGTTGCTGAGATAATTATGCTTAGTTGCATGATTTTTGATTTTTGTCTATTGTGATGGATGAAACCACTAGTATGTTAGGGTTTGATTGTGGATCATGACCTGTGAGTCATGAACTTAATCTTAACTAATAAAAGTTGATGCCGATGTCGTTGGCCTCTACCCTTCACCCACGGGGCCCTACCATCCTTATAGTCCCCTTGTGGATCCAATAGGTTCTTCAGCATATAGAGGTACAAGATATTTGCCAAACTTCCACTATCGACAAGATTCTTGGTGAGCCTATAATTGGCCACCGTTGCAATTACAAAGAGGGTGTCATCATGCAAGAAACATATCCCCTTGGTATGCTCTTCCATGAAGTTCAATGGCATGCTGACCCACTTTTGGAGGAGGAATAGGGGTTAGCGCTCCCAGTATGTTTGCCTTTCTTACCTATTCCTTGCATTATCTCTTGGACTCCTCCCAGAAGCTAAGCCCTTGAGAATGACGAGGTGGTTGGGTTGTTGGGTTGTTGGGTTACGCCGACGAGGTGGTTGGGTTTTTGGAATGGAAGATCTTCCACCTCGATGATAGGCTCATTTAATAGCACTTGAGCCGGGAAGGTTGTTCTTAGAAGAGGAGCCCCTACGTTGCCGGTGGACCACCAAAGGGGGGCATTCATTCTGTGGAGCCTTCTCCTGAATGTGGCAGTCGCACACTCGTTTGTCCAATGACCGCTAGATTTGTGAAAGGTGCACCACCGGTTTATAGTATTCCTGGGTTCACGTTCTTGGCAGGTTTGGTTGTTGATAGCCATGATCTTCTATTCTTGTGAATATAGATGGTTCTTGTTTCTAGAGTTCTTCAAAGAACTCTGTGTCTTTCCACCCGATGAGGCGTCTTGGCTATGTGACAGCGGCTCGAGCTTGATGGTGTCACCATCTCCTTATGCATATTCCTCCAAGGTGCAATACAGTTCTTATGTGGTACTTGGGGGGTTTTGATTGAGCGCCCGATTCACCTCCCTTGAAAGTAGGCCTTGCACACAAGCATCAATTACTATTGTGCTTGCGGTGTTGGAAATTTGGCTGCAAACCTTGGAGAAATGCTTGAAGAAACTCTGTAGGGACTCTCCTTCCTTTTGCTTGAGGGTGAAGAGCTTGTTTGGTAATAGAGGTTGCGTGAAGTTCCCTTGGAAATTGGCGACCAAGACTTCTTGGACATGCTCCTACGATCGCATGGAATTATTCTTTTCATTGAAGAACAATGTTTGGGTCATCCCGGTCAGCACGAGTGAGAAAAGCTTTTACATCTCCAACGTTCCTCCTCCTGTGACTCGAATGGCTATGGGGTACACTTCCAAGAATTGTAGGGGGTTGGAGTCCCCGTTATATTGCTTAATTGCAATTTTGGGAGAATATGGCCTCTTAGATTTCATTGCAAGTTAGCATGTGTCATTTATTTCCCCAGCGTCGATGTCGTTCACTATGGGACTGGTTGTCGCTTTCCTCCCAGTAGGAAGAGAACGATAGACAACCTCGAGACCTTCCTCTTGGTGAGCGTGAACGGCATGGTGACACCTTCCAGAGTTCACGGTCGTTCCGAACTCCACCACTTGATCTTTTGAGTGTGCATGCATCCCTTATGACAACTGGGGTGCGCGATGCTTCACACTTTCACCCTATGAACGGTGCTCCTTGTTGGGCAACGAGTGTCTTCTTTCCTTTTACTTTCTAGGAGAGGTGGTTGTGCCACAGGTGGAACCATGTTTGGAGGTGCTCTGACTGAAGAACGGTCCCCTAAAAGGGTTGAACCATAGAGCTCCATTCATGACGGCTGTGTGTGCCATGGGCAAAAATGCGAGAAATAGGTGGTGTTGAATTTCAGCGCTCCTCCCTGAGCAAGGTCAGATTCCCACAATGATGCATGGTCCGTTCTGGTGGGGTTGGATAGTGGTGTTTGTGACTGTGGGTGTGGTGGAATCACGACTTGACTTTGAAGGAGTGGCGGGACGGATGCCTCCACGGTGATAGCTTAAGGGATTCCGAACAAAGCCTGGAGGGCGTCGAGGTCGGGGAGCTCGGCGTTCACAAGTGCCCTCAAGTTGATCATGAGCTCGTCAGGCCTCCTCAGACTGTCATCGGGAATTCTTGGGATGCCTTAACGAGCTCTGAGAAGGATGTCTTCGAGGAGTTCCTTGCCCTCCGACAAGACCGGTAGCACGGTCACAAGGGGATCGGCTTGGATGATCCCTGCGTCCTCGATGCGTCTGGTGTCAGAGTGGTCTTCCTCAGTTGTCTGTGAGGTGACACCTTTAACCTCAGGTCATTACGCCTTTGCTCTAGGCAAGCGATGCCTCGACTTCGATAGGATTTTTCTTAGGTGGGGCTATAGCTTGTCATGTCGGCTAGGTTCCCTACGGATAGGGCCACTGCTGTCGTTATGCAAACAACACAGAAGAAGGGGTTTCGATGGCTCGATGGTTACGTCTTAATAGTTAAGGCAGCCATGCACTCGACAATATGAGACAGGTCGAAGTTTTTAGAATAGGTTCGGCCACCTCGTGGAGCACGACCTAGTTCTATGTCAATAGAGGAGCCTCATGCAGGACTCGACCAGTGACTTTGGCCATCATGGACTTCCCATGACCGGCCCTAAAGCTCCTCGTTCGGGACTTGGAGCTCTAGGCCTCCCTCCATAATATTTTTCATTTATGGGATGGATTTTACAAGCCCCCTATGGGGGGTTTATATAGGGGAGAGCCCCTAGAAAATTTACCATTATTACCCATGGTGGAGTGAAAAGAGGGGGATAAAAGGGGAAAGTTGTACATGAGTCCATGGTGGACTAGGGAAGAGGGATTGATGCATGGTTCATGGTGGACTAGACCTCATATGTACCCCCTAATGCCTTTGACTTACTTTGACTTGGCTTGGCTAGGCTTGATTTAATTTGTTGCCACGTAAGCGCCACGTAGGATTTCTAGAGCCAGCCCATTTAGGCAATAATTATAGCCCAACACTATCCTTATTCAACATGGTCATAATTTTATTCATCTTAGAAGATATATCTTAAATGGCATGGGTGTCCTTTCGACATGCCATTGGGTGTGACTTGTGTACATGTCACTTACTAATTTCTTAGCTTGTCCGACTCACTTGTTCATAAATGCTCCCCCTGCAGCTTTATCAAGCATGTTCTTGGAATGGGATTAACAACATTATAATAGGTATGAAGGATGACCCAATCTTGCATGCCATGATTTGAGCAATTGCGAATAGCTTCGTTCATCCTATCCCACGTGGAAGTGAGGGGTTCACTCTGTGATTTGAGCATGGAGTTGCATACCTTTTGCCGGTGGAAAGAATTTAGCCATAAACATAGGACAAAAAGTATCCCAAGAAGTGATACTTCCCGAGGGTAAAGACAATAACCATTCTTTTGCAATGGTTCATCATTTTCATCATGTAAAAAATTTCAGTGCAAGTGTAAACTTGCATCCTCGATAGCAGATCCTCCAAATTAATTTTGTTGAACTAAGTTCAACAAAACGAGCTTGATCTCAAAATTCTCTGCAACAACATCGAGACACGTAATAGGTGCACGAAGAAAACCATCATTAGTAGGACTAGTAGAATCCCCTAACTTTCTCACGGCATTTACCAAATCAATAAGATGAGTATTAAGAGATGGACTAGCAATATCTCTTTTTGTTTTATTTTTCAATCATAAAAAGAACTAAAACAACTAAAACAATTAGAACAACTAAATAAAATAACAACAGGAAAAACAAACTAAGCAACAAACAATTTAGGGTAACCACAAAGTAGCGCACGCCTCCTCGGCAACAACACTAGAAATGCTCTTGATACCGTAAAAGCAAGGGCACTAGATCGATTGTAGTACATTTTCCCTCTAGTATTCCTAAGGTTACCAAATCCAGAGGAGGCAGAGGTATTCATGGAAACTTTCGAGCGATCCTCAATTGCCTTTGTCGTGATTCCTGAACTGTCGGATTTACTGTAGACAAAGAGATTGTCGATTGCGAAAAATAAAACTAAAAGAAATATTAAAAACAGAATTTAAAAATTGAAATGCTTGGGGATGGAGTTGTGATCGATGATGGAGGTAGGTCTTTGGTAGAGGTTTCACCTACGGCTGTAAATAAGTTTTGTTGGATCATAAGATAAACAATAATATTGTTATGCTATGATGATAAGATAATGTGGGTGTCATGTCCATGATACACCTAGGCTGACATCTATCGCACCCTAGTATCTATTGTCCAACCTGATGCCATTGAATTACAAGGTCACCTAGGTTTATTAAGGTAACAACATACCGGACCAACCCATATGTGTGTTGTGACTATACCGTGATTCCCTAGAGATTGCCTCGGTTACCCTACTTTACCATGTTGTCAGTGGCTTCAGAGTTTATTCTTCAGCGCCTCCCTATTGTCCACCTTTACCTTTGATCGGTCATCGGAGCATCGAGTACCATCGGTTCTAGGTCGAGGCAAGACAAAACAAATAGGTCGCACATAGAAATAGCAAAAGATACATAGCAAACACAAAAATGAGGCTAAGCCTCCACCCATAGCCTAAGGGGACAAGCAAAAGCCATGAAAGAAGTAGTAGATCAGAAATACATAGAATGAAACAAGGACTTTAAGAGGAATGCTTAAAATTGTCTTACAATCTTGCTCTTGGAAATTGAAGTATGAGGAATACAAAGATCCAAAGTGATGTGGGAAAGATAATGAATAATAGCATTCATCATGCATACGACAAACCGAGGACGGTTTGTTTTGAAGAAAGGGAGGATGATGCGGGCACATCAATGACTATTTGTATTTATCAATATGACTCTTTATGTTGGAAAGAAGTGCTAAGCCTCGTTGATAAATATTATTAGGTGGATTCAATTAACACGTGTATTATACACTTCATATATCGAGAGGCAGAGCTACTACTTTACTTCTATGATATGTGCAGGACACTTGTTGAGCTATACAAGTCGAAAGTAAAAATGAGATGTGCTGGCGTCCAGCGGGAGGAGAGGGAGGAAGGACTGAGGCACAAGTCAAAATACACAAGTATCTACGTACATATTTGGAAAGCATATCGAGTCTACTTTCCAACAAATTAAACGGTGCACCATTTGGAGCTTTCAAGAGAAAGTTATGGCCATGGAAGTAAAAGTTGCATGAGTTGTCTCAGACCACACACAAGAATTGACATACTTAAAGAATCCAGAACTTATATGGGAAGTATTGGTGGAACCCTACACTACTATAACCATCCAAAGGTTACTAATGACATCCTTATTTGGTTCCACATGGATTTGGAGTGAAAAAGGCAAGGAAACAGAAGATGGAAAGGATTTGACTTGGTTCGGATTTGGTTCGGATCAGCCAGGTGGTCCGAATTTAAAACAGCCGTGGTTTCCTCATATGAACTCCAAATTAGGCAAATAAGTACTTATTGAAAAGCTAACTCCGAGTATTTTCCAACGGGTATATGCCCATCCACAGATTCCTTTTGGTCTGTTTGAAATCATCAAAACAAGTTGAAAGTTGTATCTGTTCTTTTCCAAATAGAGTCCTATAACTTAGGGAAGTTAGAGTTAGGTTGGATTTCAACCCTAACACTAGGGTGGACGTCTTAGAGTCTTTATATACTGTTGTAATTCGTGGCTTTTAGCCTCAGACTACTTTATACATAAGAATTGAAACATAGCTATTGCTTGTTCTTTTGTACCAGCGTTCATGCGAGGATAGCTGAGAGAGGATTAGGCGATCGTGTTTGTTCTGCAATCCAGGGTCAAGCCGTCATTCTGTTGGGAATTGGGGACTTGGGCGGTCATCTACCGGTGTGTTTGGGCGTTTTCCGAAGAGTTGAGGGTTCGTGCATTGGCGCGGGTGTTCAGCTAGCGAGATCGTCTATTCATACCATTTATCAACGGTTCCTCGCCGAGAAGATCGGGCGTATCATAAAGCTAATGGCTATGGAGATGGTGGCGGCTATGAGATGGTGATGGTGGTGGTGGATCCCCCAGACTCTATCGACTCTTGTTATCTTCCCCTCTTTATATAGATCAGCAGGCTTTGGGTGGTTTGAGGCGCATCCATCAAGAATTCCCCAGGGCCACCTTCACGAGTGGATCAGTTTGACTTGGCGGACCACTTGGTAGCCGGTACGAGCGAACTGGCTCGTACTATATCCTGTCTCGTGCTCTGGAAACTCCAAATGGCGCGTTCCAACTTTGAGGTGCTCCTCTTGACAAGTAGTTTCCAAATATACATGATTTCCTCACCCCTTGATGGGTAGAGGGTCCACCGAATTAATGGCCGGATGTTTTATTTTTTGTGGGAATTTCTAGTATGTCTTTTTTTTGGGTTAACCCATTATGTACTTTTAATATATAATAAATAAATGCAGATGAGTTTCATATTGAAATTATTTATAGCTATATATAAAATGTTAACCTCCTATGTGTATTAGTTGAAAAGAAACTTATAATTGTTAGAAAACTCTTGGTTTTCTGAGTATATTATTTTACAAAATTTGTATTTCGGCCTTATATATCGCCGTAGTTAAACATCACTCATCATTGCACTATAAAATATGAAGGATGTATGATTTATACCAGCTAATAGCAAAAAAAAACATCATGCATGATGAATTTTGTACGTAACCAACTCTCTAGAGAAGTCATGTCTTAATTAAGCTACACACGTGATGAATCAAATAAACAAATGATCGATGTCTGTGCAAATTAACAAAAGAGAAAACAGTTGGGTAGTATATTGCTTCATACATTTACTAAATTTTCCTCGATCCAAAAAACCCTTTATTATTAGCCCACGTGAAGGAGAAAGAGAAGTCTAACCAAACAGGCTAAGCAGTTACATCTAAAGAAAACAATTAATCGAGAGGAACAAGAAGTCAGCAACCCCAAGCACTGTTGATGTTGCTCTTCGTGCTCAAATTAACCCAGTTGAATATTAGTCGTTGCTTTGTCACGAACGCACCTTATCAACAAAGAGTAATGTATGTGGGTATATAGCTCGTCTTGAAAGACTTTAGCTGTACGTAGATAGCTTTTAATTTGATGCGGGATTGAGTGACCACAAAAGCCTACATATACATGTGAGGGACTACTAATCAAGTTGATTGTATATAGCAACCTTCTAATTAATTACAATGTTTAATTACAAATAGAATCTATATATCTACTTCTCGATTATCACTAGGACGTTCTGCTCTTTTTAAAAAGATTAACACTAGCACATGTCATAAGCACCGTGGTTCATCCCTATGTGACCTAGACTTATCATGTATCGCGTGCTTTTGAAAGTTCGAACGGTGGTAATTAATACTCAAATTAATGCTCATGACACGGCACAAGACTGCAAAAAAAAAGGCTTTTTGCTCGTGATCGTTCATTTTTTTTTAAGAGCTCGTGATCGTTAATTAACACTGACCTAGCTAGTAGAAGCAGTATATATATTACATCGGAGTGGTATTTAATTAGAGCCCACAAAAACACCAGCATAAACTATGTCCGCATATCCCCTATCTAGAAAAACTGGATTAATTACAGTTAATCAAGTCCTAAAGCTACTCTTAATTAATATTTGCAGCACGTGTTTGTTTTATCGTATACGTCGCTTTCATGCCCTAGCTAAGCACTAGCTCAATTTTATATATTCAACACTGCAATAATGATCGCTAAGGCATGTCTCTCCTTTGCTCCTTTTATAACGGGTTAGCGCAGAACGTCTTAACACCCGCAAGCTCCGATGTCTAGCTGCTTCAACAGTGGCGCCGGCTGGCCGGAGCCCGTGGTGCGCGTGCAGGCCGTGTCAGACACCTGCGGCGATACGATCCCCGAGCAGTACGTGAAGCCGCCGTCCGAGCGGCCGTCGCTCCAACCGGCCTCCCACGGTGGCGGCCTGAACATCCCGGTGGTGGACCTGTCAATGCCGGACGCGGACGCGACCGTCCGCGCCGTGGAGACGGCGTGCCGGGAGTGGGGGTTCTTCCAGGCGGTCAACCACGGCGTATGCCCGGAGCTGCTACGGCGGGCGCGCTCGTCGTGGCGGGGCTTCTTCCGGCAGCCCGCCGAGGTGCGCGAGCGGTACGCCAACTCGCCAGCGACGTACGAGGGCTACGGCAGCCGCCTCGGCACCGCCAAGGGCGGCCATCTCGACTGGGGCGACTACTACTTTCTTCACCTCCTCCCGCCGTCGATCAAGAGCCACGACAAGTGGCCCTCCCTTCCTCCTACCGTACAGTACGCAGTACAAACACCTAGCGCCCGCACGCGCGCGTACATACATACATGCATGCAGGCACGCGCGTGCTCGTCCTTCACAAGTTAGCTAGTTTGATGTGTATGTATGCATGCATATCAATATGGCAGGGAGACGACGGAGGAATACGGCGAGGAGCTGGTGAAGCTGTGTCGGAGGGTGACGAGGGTGCTGTCCAAGGGACTGATGCTAGACGGCGGGAGGCTGCAGGCGGCGTTCGGCGGGGAGGGCGGCGAGGGGGCATGCATGAGGGTCAACTTCTACCCGAGGTGCCCGCAGCCAGAGCTGACGCTCGGCGTGGCGGCGCACTCCGACCCCGGCGGCATGACCATGCTGCTCGTCGATGACCACGTCAGGGGCCTGCAGGTGAGGAAGGATGGCCAGTGGATCACCGTCGACCCGGTCCCTGACGCCTTCATCGTCAACGTCGGAGACCAGATCCAGGTATATACACACATGCAAAACGAAGTAGCAACAGCCAACTGCAGTCCAAACATCATCGCAAACACCGTAAAAGCACAAAGCTACAAACTAATCGAGCACGTACACTATCTACGCACAATCGTGGTGCACTACCTGTACAACCAGGAAAAAATAAGGAGCGAAAAGAAAACCGAGGGTTGGTGGTCCGGGACGATATTCTAATTAAGTGTCAACACGTGTCAATGCACGTACATCGAAAATGGGCCAAGAAACTGCTTCTTCAACAAAGCGTCGGTGAATCCAGTTGATTCTTTCAGGACGCACAGGGACAAATCCGCATGAAAGACAGGTTTTTGTTACACGAATTTAATTCCCTTCAAATTTATTTTAAGAAATTTCTAAAAAATTATATAAAGATTATTAATGCCTATATAAGATATTGTCTCTTTCCATTCATGAAAACATGTCATTTTAACAGTGAAAAAGTTTGTGATATCCGATGTTTAACATATTTGACATCTAGTAACCCAAGATGACATGTTTTTATGAACCCCGAAGGAGTAACAATCAGCCGGATCATTAAGACACTAAGTAAAGAAAAAAAGATGCACGGTATGCACAGATTTAACAACTTACGCACCCCATGTTCTGGCAGATTTGTACGTTCACGTGCATACGGTTTTTGGTACAGAAAATATAATCTGTCCAGAATACGTCTTTTGAGGTTTAACTTCACTTGGTTGAAAACTTGCAACGGTTAGTGTGCACGCACGGTTATAACTAAAGGAAAAAAAAAGGTAGATATGCGAAAAATTAAATATTGACGTGGAATAATTTCGCTTGCAAGAGTTACACTTCAATGTTATTTTTCCATGTGTAAACAGATTTCTCGGGTCGATTTGGCTTAGCTAGCTTAAGTTCTGTAAAAGCTATAACTGTGGTGGAAAAAAGTTGCTCTCCTAGAAGACACAGAAGATTAGCTTATTACTCCCCCTAGTTTTCGGAACATAATATCTTAGACATAGGTGCAGTCAAATTTAATATAGTTGTAGTCAAAATTTTAAAACTTTGGCTGATAATATCTTTCTAAATATTTAGAATAGATACTTGAGAATGATATGTATAGATTTTTTTTGAAAATATCTTTCACAATATTATAACTTTAAAAGTTTTTTAAATATATTATAATGAAATTAGTGAGCAAAGCTATATTTTAGAGACCTGCAGATGTTCAAAAACGTCAAGCTTTTTGTAAAATGGAGAAAGTATAAGGGTGGTGTGACAATTGTAGGGAGTTGATTTAAGGAAAGTTTGGCGCTTATTTCCTACATATGATTTTGCATGGAATTCACAGGATTGTAATAATATACTGTACTAACTTTTTTATGAATTCTCTTTGTATTGTAGCATGAATAATTGGTTTAATTTTGAAATCACTAACATCTGTAAAACCTATGCAAGGTCGATATGAAACTATATTGGTGAGTATATTGGTTGTGAAAGTATCCATATATTTATTATGCTCTTATTGACGTACTCCTAGTTTATAAAAATATGTGGACAACATCTCATATCAGGAACCGTAGGAAATGACATCTTTCTCCTCATTCATGCGGTATTCGTTCATAGGAAATGTTAGAAAAGGTTCAGGTGGAAGTGACACCTACTCTATCCCTAAAGATTCCTTTCCTTCCTAGCTCCCTACAGTCATACTACGGAGTACTATTTGTCTAAGTTCGTGTTCGATCAATAGCCAGTGTCTAATCAGCCTACGCCTTTGATTTGATTATTTGCATTTGATGTGCCACCGTGCCAGAACCATCACCCATCACGTCGATGTCTGCACCTGAAATCTCGAGCCAATGGCTCACAAAAATGCCATGCCGCCAGTTCTCTGCCAACGCGGGACTACCAGCAGCCTCAATTAACAATAGTAATTAAGGAATTACTAAATTGAGATTTTATTAAGTCTCGACTCAAGCTTAGTCATTGAATTAGTCTTTAAATTTCATTTTCTATTTTTTCAAATATGAAATCTATTTATGTTTATATCTTTTATTCTTAACCGTAAGATAGAGATTCAATAGATCATTCATAACAGAATTTTGTTAAATCTCAATCGATCTAGGCCTGGCTTGACTTTAGCAATATAATTAACTAACAGCACAATCCTAGTTCATCTTTTCTTTGCTTTGCCAACTAGTGCCAGATATTTATATTAGCATTAACCTGCAGATATCGTCAACTTGTGTTCAGCTGTCACACATAATTGTGCGCATGCATGCAGGTGCTGAGCAACGCGGCGTACAAGAGCGTGGAGCACCGGGTCATGGTGAGTGCGGCGGAGGAGAGGCTGTCGCTGGCGTTCTTCTATAACCCGCCGAGCGACGTGCCGATCGCGCCGATGGCGGAGCTGGTGGAGCCGGGCCGACCGGCGCTGTACCCGGCGATGAGCTTCGACGAGTACCGCGCCCACATCCGGCAGCGCGGCCTCAGCGGCAAGGCGCAGCTCCAGTCTCTTCAGACCTGCAGCAGCTAGCATCACCTCCTGACGACGTGCAGCAGCCCTCCTGCTGCTACCCTGTACAATAGACGTTTCCTCGATCTAAGTATATACACATATAGATGAAATTGTCACGTTATGTTAACTTGAGCAGTTTTATTCTATATGATGTATTGAAACTAGTGATTGCTCATTCGTGATGGTAATTACTCGATTATCTTTATATATCGCTTTTCTCCCGAATATTATGTTGTCATGATGTGGTATTTTTCTCTTCTTCAAAGTACAACCGCATTAATTCCTGTGCGCTTTATGTGTGGCAATCGACGCTACGGCTCTCGACTCAATTATGGGTTTGGCGGTTCACTGTTCATATGTTTTTTAAGTACTGTTCATATGTTTTTAGCTGAGTTTGCTTTTAGGTTTTCGTTCTCTCATCAGCAGCTAGACTAGTGATCAGCGCCTCCTTTCTCTTTTGCGTTGTAGAGATCAGGAGTGGAAAATACGGAACTCACAGTACTGATCGACTCGTGTTAACTGTTACAACTCGAAAATGCTGTTCACGACGAAAATCCAACAGCCTAAAAGGAATTCATGAGCACCTATGCAAGACCGTACACACCATATTCTACAGGATGCAAGGAATTCAGGTATACAAACTGAAATGCAGTCGTTACATGCCGATGCCAACTCGCCCACCGGGAGAACATTAATTTCCCGGTGGACGGTGACCCCGGGTGGTGAAAATGAATCACAAGGTAGTGCAACAGAAAGTTTACTTTGTAAGCGTTATGACATAACATGCGTTCTACATGCCACATTGGAAACTGTATTGGTGCGACACTCAGATCATTGTTTCCGGATATGCTGATACAGTTCAGGCCACCGGCTTTCCTGTAGCACGAAGGCGAACGGAGGAGACAGGCCCAATTCTGCCGTGCAATGTCTGGTACAGTGGTATCTCCAGCCGTGCGCGCAGCTTCGTGGGGACTCCGGAATCTTCCAACTGCCTGCTGGCACTATTTGATTTGAGTAAGATTGGTGATCATATGATTGGGTTTAGTTCTTAATTGAAAGATTATCTTCTCTTGAATAATACAGACCAAATGAGACCGCGATCTTTCATCCATGTGACATGTGGTTTCTCTGCTGTCGTCTTCGGTGGGTCAGGCGTCTGAAGAGCATATCTCGCTGCGCGCGTCACTGGCGATGATGACTGAAGGCGATGTTTTGGTGCAGCTGCAATACGTGCTTGATGGGTGACGACCGGCCAAGATCTCGTGTTGCAAGGGTATATATGGCGCGGTAGATAAGAGGATCCATAGTGCGACTTACCTGACGCGGGCGTTAACATTTTGCATTTTCTTATTTTCTCTTTAAGGTCGCTCCCAAAAGCCTCCTTACACTGACCGTAGGGCCAGAGACTAAGCATAGAGCCGGCAGCGAGACCCCAGGCCCTCGCATCGCCCCGCTAGGGCGACTCGAGGGCGACCCCGCCCGTCGCGCCGCCGAGAAGCCGCGGCCCAGCGCCCGCCGCGCCGTCGCCGGAGCTCGTCGCCGGAAAGCCGCGCGGCCAGCAAGGAGGGCGACGGCGAGGCTTTCTTTCCTTCTTTTGCTCGCTCCTCCTCGTTGCTCCACAGGGCTCCCCCTCTCCTCCCTCGGCTTCATCGACCCGCCTCGGCTCCGGCGGTGGATCCACCCGGTTCAGGCGCCGCCGCCTCTCTCCCCGTTGCGCCGCCCCCCCTCGTTGCTCCGGCCGCCCGGATCTGGCGCGGGATCTGGCGCGCGAGGCCCTGCCCGGGCCAGATCTGGGAGCACCGGCCTTAGGTGGAGGAGGGGAAGAAGACAGGGCTGCGAGGACGTCGGTGAGGTGCGGCGGCGGCCACCCGGCGGTGGGTGATCGGGCTGGGTTTCTGGATGCAGGGTTCCGGCTGTTCCCGTGGCTGGGCGTCAGCGTCTTCCTCTAGGACGGCATGGGCGTCGCCGCCTCCTCGCTGCCGGTGAGGTCGTCGGCGAGGTCAGAGAGGGCGTCGGTGAGGGCGTCGGTGAGGGCGTTGGTGAGGTCTGAGAGGGCGTCGGTGAGGACGTCGGTGAGGTCGTTGCGCTGTAGTCCTCCGCCAGGGAAAGCCGCGTTGGTGGTGCCGCGGAGGTGGGTGTCAGCAGGAGCGGCTGCACGGGGTGCGTTTTTCGCTGCTGGAGATGGCAGTGAGGGCATGCCCTGAGCCGGAGTACAGGTGTACAGGTGTAGGTCCAGTTCGCAGGTACAGGTGCAGAGTACAGGAGTAGGCTGTCGACGCTGGTCCCTCGTGTCGATTCCTCGGTGCTTGCTAGCGATGGGTCCGGGGGTGTTATGATCTTCGGGCGAAAGCCCTCGTCCTTGAAGGATGCCGGCAGTGACGGCGCTTTGGTGCGTCGTTTTCCTTGTTGGAGGCGCTGTCGGTTGGATCTCACCACCCGTGAAATCTCCCGGAGAAATCCGAAGAACTGGCTTGCTGGTTCGGGCGGCGATGGCGTCTCAGCGTCCCTTCCCCCTTGGGGGCGGCGCCTTGGAGTCCTAGGTTTGGCGGTATCGACGTCGGCACGAGGGCCGGCTTGCGACAGGTGTTGGGGCTTCTGGTAGCTGGCATAGCTGATGAGCAAATGGCATTGGGCGGTGCGTCCGTCAGTCCTTTTGGTGCCGGAGAGGCGTCTCTGGACCTCGCCCCTCTTTCTGGCGCAGGCCCTCCCTTTCGGGTGTCGATCGCTCTGGCGAGCGTGTCCGTGGCGGGCTGGTCTCAGCGCGGCAGAAGGGTTGGTTTTTTGGTTGCTGAGGTGAAGTCGAAGCCGCTGGGTCGTGAGCGCGATGAGCGGGGGACGATGACATTGCAGGCAATCATTGAACTTGGCTTCTTCTGTGTTCATTGAGCTGGCCGGCGTTGAATGTTGCTGCCTCGTCGGTTTTCGCTCTCGTCCTAGTTTAGCTAGGTAGCTTCCCAGAGGCTCGTTGTAGGGTCTTGTTGCAGGTTTTGTCGTAGTTTTTTCGGTTGTGGCTTCGGCCGGTGATCCTCGGTTCTTGCTCGGACCTAGTTTAGCTAGGTTGCTCCCGATGGTTTCTACCGGCGCTTCCCCTTCTACCTTTGTAAATCGCGCTTTATTTTGTAATTTGTTCTTTCTATCTATGAGAAAGGCAGAGCTCCTGCCATGTTCTTCGATAAGCATACAGCCGGCACAAGGATTTTACTTTGTCACCCTTGCCTTTGATTTTCTTAAAACAAACGATATTTTACTTGTATTTGCATGTTCCTATTAAGTTTCATGCACCAATCAATTCACTCAAATGCTTAAACTAATAAAAAAATGAGTAATATATTTTAATGGTCATTACATTAGAGTGTCCCAGATACAACCCACGACACGGACCTAAAGGTCGAGCAAGCTGAAGATTCACCTTATGAGTGACATGAATAAAAGAAGACCACCAAAACTCCTGGAGCCATACTTAAGACCGGAGACCACAACTCCAATAAGAGATATATCCTGTTCGGCCAAATTTAGCTTCAAAATCCGAGAAAGACAATACGAAGCATGATCACCTTGTGAAAAAACCTTCTTCCGCTGCGAAGTTGAGAGCTTGTGTTGTGTCGGTACCATGTACTCCACTCTCCTCCTTGTCAACTCTAAAAACATAGAGTGAAACGATTTGTCTAACCGATCGAAGTTGCATAATGCATCCACGACAGATATAACTAAAAGTTGACAATATGAGCATCGAATTCTATAAAGTAATCTTGTCAGTCCAATTGATGTAACTCTATTTTCTTTGCTTTCCGGGTGGTTGTATATTACTTATATATATTAATATATACTACGGTAAAAATTATAAATTAATATAGAATATACTTTCTCTGTCTAAAATTATATAGTGTATTTTGATTGATACAAAATCATAATCGTAAGTAAGTATTTTTGAATACGAATCTAATGATATCAATAACATGTCATATAAATTATATATTAATAAAGTAATTATTGGTTAAAGTCTTGTCTTATCTAAACAAAAATACATCTTACATTTCTGGACGAAGGAAGTATAAAGCAGAGCACACTCCTTACCCCACGCGCATGCACGTATTTTTCTTTCAAAAAATAAAATAGATAAGAGCTGCTTAGCCGCCATACAAATCACACAGGTGACCATACAGGGGTCCGTATATGAAGTCCCGACAAAGATTGATGTTAGGGTACAGGACGGTCCTCTGACCTCCTCTTACCTGCCCAAATCAAGCACGTGGGCAACAGAGGCAAAAAGCCATATTTAGTTCCCTATTACCGGACAATGGCAAAAATAGCCCCCTCAATGAAACAAATCTAAAAAACTTTCACCTGCCGCGGGTGGGATCCACGTCAGGTCACCTGCCGCGGGTGGGATCCGCAGCAGGTCACGAATCCCACCCGCGGCAGGTGACGTGCTACGGATCCCACCCGGGGCAGGTGGTCGTTTTTGACCTTTTTTTTCAACAGGGGGCTAATTTTCTAATTGACCAACGGCATGAGGTTAAATATGGCTTTTTCCAACGCTTTAGGTGTTCGTCTACACCAATCAATTCCAGCTTTAATTTCCTTTCCATTATCAGTATCTTTTCAATTCTCTCGTCACGATCAGACCAAAAAGAGATCCCTCCCTGTATTTAAAAAATTCTTGCCTTGCTAACTGCGATTCGAGTGGCTAAAAATCATTTTAACAGTATAACAATCTTTATATATATTTATATATATATAGGGGAACAGCAATAACATCTTTTTTTTAATCTACAGCAATAACATCTAAATGCACGTGTAAATCAATAGATGGTCCATGCTATCGAGCGCAAAGCTACTGGCTAGCACCATCCTTCCGATTTCGATCGAATTAATCGCATAGATATATGTTTCAGTCCGTGCGGCTGGTCCACATCGTGATCTACCTTTTATTTAATTTTGCGACGGGATCGTCTTGATCGAGTCTGAACACGTGTTGGACGTACACTATAGCACTTGTGTAGTGCCGCAGCTTTCACCACCCATATGATCAGGTAAACCCTCTGTTTTATAATACTAACATAATGCATGTGCATTATTATAGATTAAAATATATATTATTTGTTGTCCAAGGTGTGGACGGACCACCGCCACCAATTGACATTTTTATAAGAGTAAAGATTTAAAATTTTAACCAAAATTTCCTTCCCAAAATGCATAGTATTTCCTCAAAATCTAGACAAACTTTCCTAAAATGCCCATATAAAACATAACAATTCAAGAGTAGTGTAGCTTAAGATATTATTGAAGGGTATTTTAGTGTAATTGTACATAAAGATGTTACGTCACGTCCTTCCTATGTTAGAATTGGAGAAAATGTTACGCACTGTCCTCTCATTTCTTAATCTCTATTTCTATACCACCTTATAATGTTTGAGTGGTGGTGTCACACTTTTGATTACCCTTTTTACCCCTCTAACAACTCTCTAACAAACTAATCTATATCTACAACTAACTCATCAACAACCCTCTAACAAATATCTAATCTTCCCCTATCATCTCTCCTAATCTTCCTCGATCAAAACAAGAAATAACAACATGTGCGTAAATTTTTTTATATGTGTGTATGTGTGTTGTACGAGCACTCTACTATTAAATCGTTGTAAGACAAAATAATATATTTTGTTATAGACTTATGGTTTTAGTCAAAACATAAGATATTGTTATACTATTTGAGGTTCCGTCGCAACGCACGGGCATCTTGCTAGTATTATTTATGTGTAAGTACAAACACTACAATACTCTCTTCTCGCCAAATAAAAAATAAAAAAATAAAAACAAAACACTACTCTCTTTTCTGTTTGGAATGTAGGATAGTAGGAGCATCGTAAGCAGATATAAAGCCCTCACACGCAAGCCCAACGGAAGTCCACAAAAGGCCTATATGAGCTAGGCACACTAGCATGCCAGTATGATGACCCTACATCTAGTTAGTCCATGGCCCAACTATCAACTGTTGAACTCACATTATATATGTTGTATCCTTCATAATTGATTCGTCGTGCCAATGTCGCGAGAAAGGCCGGGGGTCTGCAATTGAATTAAAACTTGCCGCAGTAATATTTTATTTTTTGACGAAATTTGCATTTTCATTTCAAATAGGAGAAAGGTTCAAAACAGATTACAGAGTTGAGCAACTACAAGTCTACAACAGTATCAGCAGCATAGGAAAAGCGAAAAAAGAACAAAGGACAGAGAAGGGGCGCTGCTGATAATCTAGCCTGGGTCTTCAGTACCGTCATTTCAGCGCTTGCTGTTAAGAGCATTTTCAATATTTCAGTATCAGCCTTTTCTTAGTCAAGTTATTGACGTAGAGTAAGTCCCCTTCTTTTCGGTTTGGGCTTGTGCATAAATTGGTTCATGCTTAACTGCCCACAGGAACTCCGGTGGGAGGAAGCCTTGCTAAACTGCTATTCTCTTCTTTTCGGCGTATTTCCTATGAGCTTATTGCTTAGAGTTGTCTATAATACCCTTGAAATCTGTTGTGAACTTATTCCTGACATACATGCATTTGAATTTGTTGTGAGCTTATTCTTTACATATATGCATCATACAAAATCATACACCAATCATAATCAAAGCCTCTATTACATAATAATCATACAAAATCATACATTAGCACTTGGTCATCACATATTTCAAATTGACACTAATATACAGTGCATATTTATGCTTAATATTCATACACATCTAATCATATTTGCAAACACAATTCAAAAAAATTTAATTCATCATCTAATCATTGGCAGTGAGGGAGAGAGGCAGGCGGTGGAGGGCCGGTGGAGGAGGGGGCTCTCGGTGCAAGCGGATGGGGGAGGCTCGGTGGAGGAGGGGCTCACGCTGAGGAGAGAGGCGGACGGAGGGCCTCGGTGGCGGTCGGGGCGTTGAGGCAGAGGTCTCCTAGGGCGCCGCCTCGCCGGAGGCGGCGGCGACCGGCGTCTCTCCCTTCTCCTAGGGTCCGACGGTGTGAGGTCGCGCCGACGACGTGGTAGTGAGGAACCGGCGACGTGGCAGACGGCGCTGGAGGAGGGGGCTTGGGGCGAGTGGTGGCAGACGGCGGTGGAGGACGGTGCTCGGACCGACGGACGGTGGAGCTCAGTGGCGCTCCGGATCTGGACGGGGTGGCGGCGCCGGCCGATGGAGTCGCTCGAGCGCGGCCATGGGGAGGAGGGAGTGGGGTCGGCTCTTGATCTGGGCTGGGCAGCGGCTCGATCTAGGTTGGGGCGGCGGTCGGATCTGAGCTGCGTGGCCAACGGCGAGGGGGCTCGGAGACGACGGGGAGGGAGTGGGCGGCGGGGCGGGGGCTAGCGGCGGGGCGGGCGACGCATCCCAGGGAGAGAGAGAGAGAGGAGGAGGAGGAGGAGGGTAGCAAGGTCGGCCGGGGGCGCTGGCAGCAAGGTCGGCCGGTGTGCCTCGGGAGAGAGAGGAGGAGGATGGTAGGGAGTGGCGGTGGGGGCGCTGGCGGCGGGTTCGTTAGAGAGGAGGTCAGCGATTGGGGGAATTGGAGCAGGGTAAGGGATTGAGAGAGGTGGAGGGCACACGGTGGCAGGGAGACGTAATTTTTCCACGAAGTTCTAGGGTAGTTTCAAAATTCTGGGAGTTATAAGCTCGGGAAGCTGCTCACGTGAAGCTTCTCCTCACCAAAATCAGGATTTTGGAGAGCTTTTTTTTACAGCATCCTCTTCTTTTTGGCTTCAGACTTTCTCTGGCCATAAGCTGGGCAAGAAGCCAAAAAAAGGGAGGCCTAAAGAGACTAAGGAGAGAAGCTTATTTTTCCTTAGCTAAGAAAATGCTAAGTGAAAATTTATACCTCTAAAATTAAGAATATTAGAGACATCAATATTAAATATAGGAGAAGATAATCTTGTTTACTATTATGCTATACTTTTTATTATCTTATAAAAGAAGATTATTTTTTTATTATTAGAGATGCTCTAAGGCCGCAGCCAAAAGCAACCTTCCTCGACGATGTTACGGAAAACTAGCTTGGTTTTCCGTGGCATATCGCTGGTTGAACTTCGCTACTATTGATCAATCATAGTACTTAAACAAATTAAGCGAATCAGAAGGCCGAGAGGATAACTCGGAACTCGGAAGCATGGAGTAGTTGGCGCGCCATGCCTTTGCGCTTGCGTCCATGCCATCGTCAGTTGACCACCCGCAGCAGCAGCAAGATCTGGAGAAAAATGTAGGACACTCCCCCGATGGTGGCGTACCGCAGCTTGCTCTCCCCCTCCACGTCGGCGAAGTCGGCGTCGACGGACTTGCTGAAACCCCCGGCGAGCCACCCCACGTTCTTGTACCCGTTGTCGTGCAGCATCCTCACCGCAATCAGAGACCTGAATTAACAGACCAGCAAGAAGCGTGTTCCACATCACTCGACTCGGCGACTCCAAGAAACAACCACACAGGCACACACCATATGCATGCCAGTTAATTTACAGTTTACTTGCCTGAGTCCTTCGCCGCACGCGACGAGCAGCTTGGCGTCCTTCCCGACGACGGCGCCGGCGACGTCGTCGAGGAAGCGGTCGTTCATCCTGGTGAAGGACTGGCCTGTCCAGAGCCCGATGTAGCCCAAGTGGACCCACTTCTTGAGCAGCGTGACTGGGCCCATGTCGTCGTCGGCCACGAAGAGCGGCACGTGCGCGGAGCCCCGGACGGCGGCGCGGCCGTGCTCCCATGCCGGCCGGACGTCCAGCAGGCGGTACCCCTCCCCGCCCAGGACCTCCGCGGCGTCCCTCGGCCTGACTGCCCTCACCGCGCCCGACCGCACCAACTCCTCCGCCCCTCCGGCCCACGACGTCGCCTGCGCCCTGATGCGAGAGCGAGAGATGCCTGCGGAGGCAGCCGAGAAGCAGCCGGCCGCGGTCGCCGCAGCTCCCATCGCCATGGCTACCTGCTTGGTTCAGACGCAGTGGTGCTTTGGTTCGTTCTTGCCTGCGACTGCGAATCACCGATACGTAGATCCCTTATCCGCATGGTTTTTCTAGGTTCAACCCGCGCCGTTGACAAAGTGGGATTCTTACATCCCTGACCGCACGATTCTTCCTATAAGATGAGGCGGCGGGGAGACTAGTCTTTTCTTATTAGTCCCGCATCGGCAGGCGACGTGACTGGTTTTCAATTCCCCTAGGCTCTAGCCGTCAAAAGTTGTTAAATCTGCAAGAAATCAAATCAAATCTAGCTAGCAAATTGCCGTCATATCACACGCACGATAATACAACATGTGTGCAACTCACGTACGTCGAGTCTGCCAGGACAGGCTAGACGAACTCGAACCGCATGAGGAGCTTGACGCTCTTGAATTTCATCCCCTTGTGGTCGAAGAGGGGCACGGCGCGGATCCCCGGCCGCAGCTCCGATAGCGGCAGGGCGGTCTGCCCGCCGAAGTCGTCCTCGCTCATGTCGTATTCGTGCACCTCAACGCGGAGCAGCGCGATCTCCGGGACGGTCAGCGGGAAGGTGAACTCCTCTTCCCACACCGGAATCCAGCTATCCTCCACGGCCTTCGTCTTCCTCATCACCGAGTCCGACGGTACTCCGGCGATGCCCACCTGTTGCTTGGTGGATCAAAAGCAAATTTAGCAATGCCTCCTCCAGTTTCAGGCTTGGTGACTTGGTGTAGATGTAATTGTGTTTCAGAATATATAGCTTTAGCGGTGTTGAAAAAAACTTCTTTGCATATATTGGCATGTCGAATTGCAGTGGTGGCTATACCTTTGCGTAGAAATCTGGAGGGGAATACGAATCGAAATATGTTTGCTTGAAGTCGCTCTGCCAACCATCGCCCATGTACACTTTAACCTGAGGAGCAGTAGCGAAGTTAACCCATTTCTGAAATTCAGTAGGAAAAGAACAAACGTGGCATGTACCTTCAGTGTTGTCTTCACAGGCAAGTCTGCTTTCGGATCGAAAACCTTTCCATCTGGACAAGTTTGCATCAAGAAATCTGGTTTCTTCACATAACCACAGCCTCCGTTGGCTTTGTAAAATCCATGCATTAACCAAAGGGCTCTTCCATATCCCTGCAAAAATGAAAAGGACAAGCATCTGTGACATCAGAGAGGCAGTGACAACTGAAGAACAGCAGTAGGGAACAATGCAGTATAGCTCACAAGTAACAGAGGTAGACCGTTTAAGGAATATGTACTCCATGAGGCAACTAATCCAAGCATTTTAGATGGAAATTAGGAAATATAGGGATTCAATCAGACTGAATATCTTGCTCAAATTATAAGTGTACCTGCATATTAAATGCCACCATTTGAGCACCATGCACCCAGCCAAGAAATGGATTGTAGTTGGATGAATTGAAGCGAGTTCCCTTTGGGTATATTCTCAGTAGATTTCTGTGTGTAAAGCTGCTTGTAACAAACTGGATGAGCACTTCAGTAGGAAAGGAAAAGTGACACTAAGAGTTTTGATGCACAGAAAGACAGTACTGTGATCACACCTTTCTTCCAACTTTCGCTGAGCAATTCAATAAATTTACTAAACGAACCTCACTATGTTGGGACCATGACGTGATGCCACTTTTGCAAGTTCTTGCTCGCTCAAACTGAGGCGCCTAACTTTGTCAGGGTCACTCTTTAAGGCGTCAACTAGAGAACCTTTTGGCTTCCCTGCCTTGATAGTAATAAGGTGTTTATACTCCAGTGGCGCATGCTGGCACATTTTCTGCTCATTATCTTCATCTATATCTCTTTCGCAGTATAATAGGTCCTCCTGATGCTGCTAGAGCATTATTTAGTAAAATATCGACAGACAGATATTGCAGGCTAAGAAAACAAAGGAGAAGATGTTTTGCATAACTTAAAAACAAGTACCTTGTCGGCAGCTTGCATCTCATCCTCAATATCTGGGACTTCTATACCCCATGCTGATTCTTCATTTTCTCCTTTGCTAAACTGCGGCTCAATGTCTCTCTCTTTCATAGTACCACCCTTTGATTCAAGGTACTCTTTTGGAGGTTTTGTTGAGAGGATGACACGCCCCTTCAGAGTTTCGGGTGAAGGAAATTCTTGAAGATGTTTTGATTCAGGATAGTACAGGATATCTCCAAATACTTCGAGGACCATCTAAACAGAATTCAGAACTAGATATAACAGAATCATCTGCACCGAAATATTAACCATACAAAGAAAATACAGTTACCTTAGCTACTTTTGCCTGAAGATCAGATGTAAGGTGGTCTTCTAATGTTATAATAACAGGGTAGGGAGATGCGACAAAGGCATAGTCTTTTATGGATGTCAAGCATTTGATAAGTGATACTGGGGCAGTCAGTGTCCTACCAGGAGTCAAAGAAATGGAATGAAGTCATAGCATATGGAATGACCTCTATAGTATAGAACTAATCTCGCGACAAATTGATGTGGCCAAAAATCTCTTCAAGTGAGGAATTCTCATGCGTACCTTCCATGGAGAATATCGATGTCATCTTTAGAAGAATTTGGCCACATGTCTAGTTCAATCACACGAACACCTATTTGCAGTGCCTTGATGATGGGAACATCGCTGCAGTCACTGCTAAGTTGATTCCCAGTAAGATACGAGTTGTGTCCAGTGTATATGAAATAGTGGGACAATGGTGCATTCATGTCGTGATGGACCTGGGGAAACGGGATTTAACGTCAACTGGCATCTCAAACGATATATGATAGTACATACTAAATTACATCAAAAGTTCAAAATGAAGCTCGTCGTGCTAGCAGCAGCAGATAATTGCCAAAAAAAAATAGAGCAAACAATGGCCAAGAGAACGTTCGGATAAAGCTAGCCATCAGAGCTACATGGAAATTCAGTTAGTCTTTTTCTAAAGTGGTATCAGTATATCACCCATCAGCTTGCTGAGCATGACGCGTCAGGCCACAACATTCGAACACTTAGGCAAGGCAATGCCATAACCTTCCAGAAAGAGTTAACAAGCCTTAGTTTTAGTCTCATCCTAAAGCTTTGCACTTATCTTAATGGCTTAATGCATCATCAAGTTTTTGCCACAAGAGCGGCCACCATATCATGGTCTCATGCCTATAACGCCAAGATAACAACACATGATCCTGTGATAGCGCCAATGGCTGGAATATTCAAATGACCTGCACACCATGGAGCAGTTTGCCAAGCACAAATCCCCTTCTACATTGTAATGATCAGCAAATGCCGCCAATTCACCACATTGTGTAACCTGTGCGCGGATGCAACCCCCAACTACCAATTGCAACAATTGACACAAAAACACGATAAATCAAGCGGCATTTGGGAGCTGGGGCACGAGGGACGAACCTTGGAGCTGCGGATGGGCGGGTTGAGATCCTCGGAGAAGAGGAAGTTGTGGAAGTCGTCGACGGTGAGGGCCGGCTTCCCGAAACGCGGGGTGCGGCTGCGGCCCTGCAGGACCTTGTCCACGATCCGCTCCGCGGCGTCCAACTCGCCATCGCCGTCGCCGTCACCGTCGGCCTTCCCGGTGGCGGCGAGGTAGCGGCGGAGCTCGTCGACGCCCATGTAGGGCGCGGCGCCCGAGTAGCGGGAGAAGAGCGCGCGCACGTCCTCCGGCGTGGACGCGTCGCTCAGCGCGAACCTGCGCGTGAAGAAGATGCAGCACTTGTACGTCCCCATCGCTGCCGACGCCGATGCCGACGCCGATACCTCGCCGAGCGAGCGCGCGCCTTCTCGCCTTCGCTTGCCCGCTTTTGTCGGCCCGTTTGGTTCCCGGCGGGGACGTGTGGGGTGGGAGGCGCACGAGGAAACTCCTTGTTTTGGGATTTCTCATTTCCAAGTTGCGAGTTTTTAGGGCGACTCTAAGGTGGAGGGAGAGGACAACAGAAGGCTAATTGCAAGTTTGTAACGGCTTTCATATATGATCTGGAGGCGCTTGAGCTTGAACACCATTGGTTGTATTCTAAACCTTGTCTATGTTGCGACTAGCTGCATCATCGCCCGCGCTGGTGCATCTGCCCACGTACGTAGTTCGTTTTTTGGCACCGGCGACATGATGCTTGATCGCTAGGCAGCTGACGTGCCGATCGGGGGACCAGCTACCGTGGGAGCGCGGTGTGGCACTCTGGCGAGGTCGCTCGTCCAGCGCCGAGGTGCTGCTCACGATCGCGGTTTCGCCGGGGGCAAGTCGCGTACCAGTGTGCCACTGGCCGCCACGCCTGGGACTGGGAGCAGCCCGGGCGCGGTCCGTGCGCTCCTCACGCACTGCTTAAGGTGGAGCCGCTGGCAAGGTCCTGCTGATCAGCATGTCGTGTCAGCCTGTCAGGCGTGCGGACTGACAAGAGTCATGTCAATCTTTATCGCTGGGGTGTGCTTTCACTGTAGTCTAGTGAAATTATTGATCGTGTGTGACTCTTTTAACTTTCGATGACGAGTACTGTGTCTTTAAATTAACCACTGGGTTAACAATCCAGCCATATGAGAACTTACTTGACAAACATGTGCCATAACACCGGCACGATCTCAAATTCAAATCAACAGCCAACTTGGTAGACGAAGGCAGAGATATGCAATATCACGGGAATCTCAAGCAACAGTTTTACCACCAGCAAGCACATAACATGATTCACTACCACTTTTCATGCACAAACAAGAAAGCCTGGACACTCATACAGACGGCTCGGAAGCAAGCACTACAAACTAGTATCCACAAGCAGAAACGAGTATTGACTTGTTAGCAAGCCAGATAGAACCACTAAGACCGCCTACTCCAATTTATGAATCAGTAGCTACCACATTACCCAATGATAGAACAATTCTCTCTTATCAACTTCAAATGCAGAAAAGAGAAGCAAGACAGAAAGGAAATTAGGCACAAGACAACTAGTCATGGTGAGTGAACACAATGAACCAGTTCGCACATATCAGGAGTGTACTCTTTCGAAAATTTCTACATCCCAAATTACTTCATATTTTCAGTGTCCTGATCTTGACTTTCTTTTCTTTACCTAGATCTATACCAGCCCCTACCATGACACGGAACCTAAAAGATGAAAAGGAATAGATCATTACAGAACATTTTTCAATAACTGACTAGATCATCATTAGTTCTGCAACATCACACCAAAACCACTTGAGTGGCTCATAAAAGGCAGTTCTACACTTCATAGGGCAAAAGAATTCTGAACATGATCTGCACAGAAGGGGAAAGAACACATTTAGTAATTACTACACAATAACAAGGTAAGCCCAGTAAGAGTCATTGCAAAAGTTACAACAATGCAGAATTTGCAAATAGAACACGAATAGAGAAAAAACAGAATCTTCCAGTTGTGACAGCATACATAAAGATAAATAAACCACTGAAAAAGGTGTTCAGACAGGCTGATGTTATGTGGCTTCATGGCTCATGTGAGATAAACATTTCCTCAAAACACATTCACTTAGCATCATGTTACAAGCTCTACTTGGGCTAAGATCCACAACGGACAAAACAAGCAATGAATCTTTTGGCAAAATCTGAACACCGAACATTTGATCAATGAGAGTCATTTCAGTAGCGGAACCATATACGCTAATGAAAATCTCACATCTCAATATACGCTCAAAATGAAAAGTCCACAAGCTCTCGCATGCAGCCTGTTACAAGGGTGGCTGAAATGCATAGAAGTTCTGATTATTTTCCAATGGAAATGAAAAGGCTATTGAATAAAGAAAAGAAATAGAACCTAAGTGTTATAAGGTCCTCAGAGGTCAGAGCTGAAGGAGTGGAATATATTATTTTGCAACGTATCAATACATTATTTTGCAAAGTATCTTCAATCTATAATTCCAGCATTTAACATTCACAATCCATCTGTCAACAATTTCCAGCTCCAAATGATACTAACAGATAATGTCAACCAATGTGAACACATGGATAATCATTTATATCATGTGAACACAAGGATAAGGTTTAAATGTTGTACTGATTACATGTTTGATGCTGAAGAAGGTAGCTATAAGACTATCAACAACAGCACAGTATTTTCGAAGTTCTGCATGAAATACCTTCCACTAGTATCCAATATTACTAACAAGTCATGATGCATATAGAAACCAGATAAGTCCACAGATTTCTCAACATCCATGCTCACAGCTACTAAGGATAAGTTTTAACTTTTGTCCAACTGGATGTTCTTGCAGCTACTAGGAAAAAGGAACACAGAACTGATCTCTCAACAAGCCCATTTCTATGTAGGATTATCCACAACAGAATGTAGCATCACAAAACCGATTCACAAATTTCTTGAATCATGGTTATGTTGGCTAAAGGTTTGTTATACAATCAGAGGTGCCCATTAAGTTCTCGTTCACCATCAAATCACAATTACTTCTGTAGTAGCATAAACAGATTGATAAACCTAAGGCTTACACAAGGAGATTCGTCGTACCACCACCACAACAACATATATCAAGATAAATTTACATGATCTAGTGAATTTATGCAAGCAAGCCAAGCATACCTTCCATACCATAAAAAACGGCATCAGAAGATGACGAGCAGCGAGAAAAGCATATAGACGAGCCAGCACGCGTAGGCTATGAGGCCCCTATGCTCATCGCCGCTGGATGCAAGCTCTGCTAGCAGCCTGGTGCAGACCCTGGTTGACCATATCACGAACCCCATGCCCACCCCGAAGATGAGCCCACCGCCCCTCGGCAGGAAAAGGGAGACCGCGGAGAAGATGACCATGGGGAGCATGCAGTATCCGACGAGGCTGACGCACCTGTAGAGGTCGAGGTCCCCGCGGCGTCCGCCGGAGAGCATGGAGAAGACGAAGTAGAGGAAGAGGGACGCAACGGTGACCCACCCGAGGACGATCCCGAAATGGAACTTCCCAGCCAGGAGCTGGAAGAGGCCGAAGGACAGGAGGAACAGGAAGGGGCCGGAGAGGTCGGCGTCGGCGTGGAGGGACGGGTCGGCGGAGCGGAGCGGGTGGAGGATGGAGAGCGTCTTCCGCCAGATCTGGCGCGTGTTGATGCCGAGCTCCTCGAGGAGCGGCGGCTCGTCGTCGAAGGATGCGCCGGAGCCGACGCCGATGGGCCCGGCGAAGAGAGGCGGCGCGGAGGAGGATGCAGCGGCGCTTACGTCGAAGGACATGAAGGGGAGGGGGTTGGCGGCGGAGGAGGTGGAGGGGCGGGGCGGTGCGAAGGTGTGAGGAGGAGAGGCGCCGGCCCCGGGGATAGGGTGGCGGCGGTGGGTTGGAGTGGAGGGGGTGAAGACCACCGGCGGCACGGGGAACTCCTTCGCCATGGCCGCGGCGACGGCGAGGGTTCCGAGATCTAGGTGGTTGGGAGATCGGGGAGTTGGGTTTTGGCCTCTGCGAGGAAGAGGGGAGGAGTCGGGGGATTCGGGGTGCCCAACTGCAAGATGGTAATGGCCAGAGCTGCACTTCCCTTCGTTTTTGGGTCTCGTTTTTCGCTTTAGTAGGACTGTATTTTTTATTCTTTTGCGCGTTTCGTGGTTAAGTAAAGTGGGTAAATGCGTTGCAGGTTGCTTAGGTGACAAGAATCTGAGTTTCTTTCTCTGGTCTTCTGCAGGTAAAAAGACTAGATATATTCTTCAGGAATTTCAATATTATCAAAAATAGTCGCAAGACTTGAGCCATTTTATATAAACTATTATACAACTCTAGATTTAAGCTTCTATTTAACGAGATCTTGTATCAGGTTTTAGAACACATCGATACGGCAAAGCACTAGGAGTTGTACTGTCCGTAGTTTGCATTCATTGGATCCCACCCGACGGTTTCGTTCCCTATGTTTTTGCAGTAGCTCGGTTATTTTAATCAAATCTGAGCCTCGTTCGATAATAGTCCTGAATTTTTTATTTTTAAAATTAAATATTTTATTTATTTTACTATATATATCTATCATCAACCCACCATACACACAGATAAAAAAAACACTCAATTTTAAAAAAAATAATGATCATACATATCCCTACTAAATAACACAATACAACCATCTAATTATTTGCAAAGCATTTCAACAAGAGCATAGAGTACAAACAACACAATAATTATACTCTTGATTTCCTCAATGGAAAGGTATTTTAAACGAAGTATCCTAAAATTGAGAACACATATAGTCAAACAAAGGTAATACTATTTTCATTTTTAAAATTAAGTTATTCTTCAAAAAATATTATTCAATATATTTATAATTATTTTTAATCTATGTCAGGCTTCAGGCCGAAAAAATCAACCTGAGCCCGGAAATTTCAAGCCGGGCTCAAATAGGGCTGCCCATGAACAAGCCTAGTATGCAGGCGTCATGGGGTGATCTTCCTTATCAGCTCTCACCGGTATGCCCCAGGCGATAGTCTTTCAATGCTTTCGTGTTTTGCAGCAATAACAAGCTCCAGATCTGTCGCTAGCTCAACCAGGAAAAGCGAAGGCCTGCTTCAACACTCTCCCTCTCCAACCGCTCATAGCATTAGGCGCCTTCTTCCGATCGGAGGTGTGTTTGAGGCTGGAGCTGCTTCCATCGCACCATTGGAGAAGACAAACAGGAAAAAGATGAACATTATGTTTCTTTTCTTGCAATTTCTTTGTATTCCAAGGTTCTTCTGATAAGTTTTGGGAGTTGTATCACCTAATGTAACGTCAAATTCTCTCCAACATACTAGGGCCTTTGAGCTTTTTGCACATAAAATAAAATCATCCCTACATAGGGTCATACCGACGAGGTCGGTCATCTGTCGATCTTTGCTTAAATTATAACAAAGGTTTAACGCTTAAATTTCTAAACTAGTAGCTAAGATCTTGCATGCCCTAATCCATTCTTTTTGGCAATCGACCGTAACCAAACCATTAAAAAACATATATCGTGAGGTTTAACGCTACTGCCGGTCTATCTCCACATATGCACGTGTGCTGGCAGCCTGGCATCGGTTCCTTTGCTTCGGTGGTACTCCGTAGCTCATTACAACTTAAGCCAAGCCCAAGACATTGATCGATAGCCCCGCCTTGCTAGAATGACGGTGTTCAACGGTGGGTTCTTCACCTGTAGTTTTATTATACAATACATCCTTAAATCTTGAGTTTTGTAAAATAGATGCTTGGCTATGGAGTTTTATGATCCTTTGCATACAATATCGGGAGTTCTGTGAAATTATCAAATTAATCTCCGGGTATTTGCTAGGACAAAAGACCCCTCGTATCTGGCTAAATTTGTGACAAGAGAATATATTTTAGCGATGAGAATATTTCAAAGATATTCTAAAATATACCATAACATACTGGTTACATGTTTAGTGTTGAAATTATTGGGCCTAGCCCATTTATTATTTAACAATAATTCTTGGATTAAATCCCAGAGGCCCATCTGATCCATTCATGCATGACAAGTGGGTGTGGAAGTTTAGTCCCACCCTGTTAGTGGAGGATGAGTTAGACCAACATATAAGGTTAGCTCTTCCACACACTACTAAGAGAATGAGAAGATGACACATACACGCGTGCTCCTCCTCCGCCGCATGCCATGCGTTTCGTGAACGAGCCGAGCTAGGACCCTATGCCACGTGTATGCTGCGTGAATAGAAGTCGAAACGTTTTCTCACTAGTGGTAGATGAATCTGAACCGACATGGACTGTTCCTCTCCCTGTAGTGGATTAGTTTCGGTTCTCTTCATCTCCCACATGGAGTTTTCTGGAGTCTATAAGAGGTCGCTCCTCTGTCCATAGACATATGTAACACACATGAGACCACCCTTTGATTCTAGAGCTTTGCGCCGCCTACGGCCTGCACCACGAAGTGGGACAACAGGCCTCCGGAACCCCGCTTCTTGTGATCCTGTACGGGAGAGAGGTGATCAGGTTTTTGGGGAACCCACTGCGCGACTGTTGACATCTTCTCCAACGATCCTACGCGCGACTACTTCCCCAACGACTTACTCCTCAACATGTCGATCTCCGACGGTGCTGCCACTGCGAACGCATCTTCTTCCACTGCACAGTATGTGTTCTTATCCCTTCTGTTAGGGATTATGTTTGGATTACTAGTTCTAGCAATCAACTTGGACAAACCGTTTTATTGTTACCTACCTGATTGCATGACTAGTTTGATTAGTACTTTATTTGGTCCGATTATCATCTCTATTATTATTATCATGTTTTATCTACTGTTTTTCTAGATTAAACTTATTGGAAAATTATTCATATATTCAACATTTAGTGATGTCAATCATGATGAAGATCAATGACCGTTAGAGTATCCTCTCTTGACAGAGCCAGTCTCGTGACTTTTTAACATCAGTGTCAGCCGCTCATCTATGTAGAACACCGTGTTTATATTTTTGCTATTGCTTTGTGTAAACCTATTTTATCTGTTTGTGTCCAACATAATACTCCCTTCGTTCAGAATTATAAGGTATATTTTGACTATATAAGTTCATACTTTGATCGTAAATTACTTATATAATATTTCGTTAATAGTTACAAATCACAACCAGAAGAAAGTATTTTTGAAGAAGAATTCAATGATATAATTGTTAATCAGAAGTTTAAGTCCAAATACGACATATAATTCTAAACAGAGAAAATATGCTACTATAACTTAAATTAAATTTACAATAACTTCACTTTTTTCACGTGGGCCACCACTCCAGTCCAAACGGTCTGGTGTTGCATTCAGCGTACCCGTGACCAATGCCACCACTAAAACAAAGGAAAAGGGTAAGTTAAAAAAAAAGAAAAACAAAGGAAAAGGGCAGTTCAAAAAAGAAACAAACGAAAAGGCCCCACCGTAACAGAAGCAAAGTACGTGGCTGTGCACCTTACGGAGCGTGTGCAATCCACGGAGCAGATTGACTTGAGGCCTGAGGTACAATACAAACCCCATAGATTCTCCTCAGCACAGCACACCGCATCGCCGTTGGCCGCAGAAGCGGCACTCCACCAAATCGGCAACCGAGAACCGACGGGGCAACACCGAACCACCGGAGAAATTTCGACGCGCAGCTTCTGGGACGGAGAAAGGGATATAAGCGCAGAATCAGCCGCGAGGGAAAGAGCCACACACGAGACGAGCAAGGAGACCCACGCCCGATCTAACGGATCAGGGCCTGTGGCTGCGATGGGCAGACGTCTGACAGGGCAGGGAAGCAGAGCAACAGGGGACGTCGCCTAGCCGCGGAGGCCCGGCTGCGATACAGAACTGGTACTTAGATAGTGTTGCAGAATTGGTACTTCAAAATTTATATGATGCAACGATGCATATAATCCTTGAAATACGTTGGACCTGCGGGGAAGCAGAGCAACAGGGATGTCGCCTGGTCTGTACAAAATCCGCCCTTTAGTTAGATAGGTGCAATCTAGCCAAATGACATGTCTAAAAAATTATGAAAAATTCTTTTTACAACTTAGACACTAAATTTATTTATTATATTATAAAATTTTAAATCCAAATTCAATATGTGCATTGGGAAACAAAAATGATAAATTTTATTCTAAAAAGTAAATAAATAGTATTATTTGAATTAGGTACTATTTACAACTGAATTTGGAATTCTGAGACATAATGTATGTTGTCAATTTTTTCAAACTTCCATAACTTTTTGAGACATCCATCCCGCTAAATTTCATGGATCGCACCTCAAGGGCAGATTTCTTACTAGGATTGGTACTTTGTAGTGTCGGAGATATAGTACTCATAAGGTCTCAACAACAAAAAGTACTGATAACGACTCCAGAAACGAGCCGGTATTCTTGCTAGTTTCTTAGCACGTAAAATTTCCTTGCACACGCAGGATCACTATGCTCAACAGTAAGGTGAACAGAAGCCAGACCAGTTTTCTATCACAAAAGCTTGCGCTGCACCACCAGCAGTGCCGCAGGCCGGCAGCAAGGATTCACCCAGATAGCTCACAACAGCCTATTTACTATGCAAGTCTTATATCAACCGATCAAACTTTTGGTGCTTGACAAAGACTAGTCACTCAAACAACACGGTTCGCTGTCAAGGACTGGAAAAAAACAGATGAAACACGCCTATTTACATGGTGTCGTTTATTCATCGTTGCAGTAAGAAACCACACGGGACATAACCATAGGTGTTGTTATTCACCACTCCCGAGCAGAACAGGCACTATAGAACCCTAAGCTTGGTAAGGAAGGCCGCACAGAAATCCAGGAAAAGGAGATGAGGTCCATTAACTCTCTGCATGTCAAGCAGGTACTTGTCGTCCCTGGTCTTGTAAAGCTGAAGAAGAAAAAAAAAGAGAACAAATTTATAACCAAAGTAAAAAGCAAATATAATACACACCAACAAATTGTATCACCTGAAGTGCACCAGTATGTTTATAACCAAAGTGAAAGCAAATATAATACACACCAACAAATTGTAAAAACCTGAAGTGCACCAGTATGAATAATACTACATGGCTAAAAGTATAATATATGACTAACCGATGCTTTGTGGTATCGAGACTTTGGAAGTTTGTTTAATCAAAATGGCATCAAGACTTGGAAAGTTTGTTTGATCGGAATGGCATCAGTAGACAATACTTGTGGGCAACATCAGACACATGCAGCACATAATAATTACTTAATGGCCACAATGGATCAAACCAGTGATTGAATGACACAGGAATATATTTGTCAGCCTTTACTCCAACAAGATTTTTTTATCTAAGGATCCAACTGTGAAGACAATATTGAGTCGAAAAATCCAAAAAAGTTATTACTGTAACAAAATTAAGTCAGTCTTAGAAACTGAAATCGCATACCTGGATTTCAAACTTGATCACAGCAGGTAGCCTCCCATTTACATTGCCATTATCCATGATGGCAGAGTCAGCAATAAAGCTGTGGTTGGCATCTAACATATCACTGACCTGAGGAAACCCAGGGCACCATCTGCATTTCATGTTGTAGTGTCCATTCTTCTTCCAGCAGACATTTAATTCTTGAAGTGCCTTTAGAACCTCAATCATTATCTCGCGAGGGTGGGCTCGAGACTGTTGGATAAGTGATACGTTAACTTAACTGCTGAATATCACAAAACTAAGCGAAGTAAAATGAACAATGTGCAAGACCTGAAGTCCAAGTGCCCATTTTCTTTCAACAGGATAATATGGCCGCAAGCCACTGACTTGAGAATCACTGCTTCCTGAAAGATAATGCCTGGTACTTGAACTTGCTGATTCCGATGAAGCAAAATGATTAGAACTCCTATCCTAGAGAACAATCCATTCAGACAGTTAATAGTGCTTAAACCTTCAGTGCACTAAGTAAAACCTAGATGATTCAAATGTGGACTAACCATTGATTCTTGATAGTCTGCCCCCAGATAGCCACTAGTAGCTCGGAACCGATTGTCCAAGAGTAAATAATATGCAACAGTTGCCTGGAAACATTGCCTAAAGTCAATTACGGAATAATAAAATGGAATGAACTGCTGATTTTTGTTTGCATATACCTCATTTTGCAGCCTATTGAAAAGTGATTCACACACATGGTCCTTGTCATATCCCAAGTTGACAACGTCTTGAAGAGTATCTTCATCAATCTTCAGAAATGGACATATAGGACAACATCATATTGTTGCCATGAAAACAAGTACAACAGAGAGCTCGTTAGTAAAAAAATCAATTTAACAAATAGAAGTGGCACTGCACAGAAACTTAACGTGCTACTTTTGCATCCCGTGCGGATACATTTTATGCTACCAAAAGTCTAAAACGAACTACTAGTAGCAAGGAATGACTCCCTCCACTTTACATTAAAACTTGACATTTGACTTTTCATAATCTTCGAGACACAACTTTTGGCCATTGATTTCTGTAGTTATGTTTGCAAAATATTATTATAAGATTGTGCCAATAAAAGTACTTTTCATGACAAAATTATTAATGTCAGTTTCACGCGATCAATCTAAGTTTATGTATATATTAGTGGAGAAGTTTGAAAAGTTTAACTGCACACATACGATAGTCAAGTAAAATGTGAAATAGAGGAGGTACCATTTTGGCTTGCTGTGTTGTGTCTGGTGGAGGCACTGCCAAGTAACGAGGAAGGCGAATCTGAAACCATTGATGCTCTCGAATTTCACGAATTGTGATTCTCTTCATAGGATCAACAACAAGCATTCTTGGGATCAAATCCCTTGCAAGAGCAGATAAATGACTTGGAAGAATATAGATGCCACCCTGGAGCACAAAAGAAGGGGGTTCAAATCTCCAGAATAAAAAAGGACATATTCTAAGGTCCAACTAGCCTACAACTCTACATAGGCGTTTGTTGATTTCCAGAACAGAAATTCTACTGTTGTAAGGTCAAACTTAGTCTACCTATGTGTTGTCTCACCTTTATCTTTTTGAACAGGTTGGGAATATTATCATCATCGAATGGGAGAGTACCACAAAGAAGAGCATAAAGGATCACTCCACAGCTCCATACATCAACCTCAGGTCCAGCATATAATTTACCAGATATAACCTGCAAAGGAGGACCTATTAAGCTGTTATCACAGACAGAAGATAAAGACTCCAGTAATACAAATAAATACCTCTGGAGCAGCATAGTTTGGACTCCCACAGCTAGTCTTCAAAAAATGGCCATCATGCATGACATTACTTAAGCCAAAGTCAGCAAGTTTCACATTATATTTTGAATCAAGTAACAGGTTTTCTGGCTTTAGATCACGATGAACAACCATGTTTCTGTGGCAGTATTCAACACCAGATATAATCTGTTCAAGAAAGATTTAACAAAAATTAATGAAACAAACCTTGAATATGCATTCAACAAAATCAGAACAGTTCAAATTCCATATTCTCCTTCAGAAGTATATAACATTTCTCCTTGAAAACGCATGCCAAGTAGTGATAAGACAATCAAAGCATCAAGAAGAAGACGTAGATTTGATTCAATAGCAATTACCTTGGTAAGCTTGCAACTTAATGTGGGTAAAGGTCAGAAGCTAAAAGCAAGTTAATAATTGCAAAACTGAGCCATGGATTATGGAATGCACAATAACAACAACAGCTCCACATGAGGAACGTGGATGGCATCCCATACATTCTGATTGATAAAAACATGCAAGACAGCAAAATTCATTAATAAACACCTATTATTATTTTAAAAAAGTGCTCCTACAGATGAACAAATGAGCAGAAAAAAAAGCACCTGCTGGAAGATTCGGCGAGCCTCGTCTTCCTGTAACCTGCCTTTCTCAACAATGCAGTCAAATAGCTCGCCATACTTGCAATACTCCATCACAACAAATATATCTGTAGGTGTGTAAATGACTTCATAAAGGCGGATGATATGGGGGTGAATGAACAACCTCAATATCTTGATTTCTCTCTTTGCTGGAAACGAGATATAAGAGAAAAAAATAGAAGTAAAGCATTAGACATTCAGCCTATATAGCAATTCCAGCTCCTAATATTATCAAAAAACAACGACAGAACGTGAACTTTCTTCTTAACCAAAAATGCATGTGTCCTAGAATAAATGTAATTTTATCTTGACTAATGCATTAGCTGGAAATCTGGAACACAGCTCAGGAGTCTGACCAGTACTGGAAGCAGATAAGTTGGAATCTTGAGCAAGCAAAAGATCATCAACATATTTAGAAAATAATGTGGTCAATTTGTACAAGAGGCATACCTTTGTCTTCCATTCCCATAGTTCTCATTTGACGACGGTTCAGGATCTTTATAGCAACTTTGTGCCCTGTATGCTTATGCTCTGCAATCTTCACTTTTCCAAATGTGCCAATACCTAATGTTCTGCCCAGACTGTAGTTCTTTAAGGCTTCAGAATGTCCGCCTCCTCTAGTGTTCCCATCCATTTTCACTGTGGCATTACAAAAGAAAATAAATGTTGTATTTCATTCAGCAAACAACTTTATAGTTCAGATGCAAGATTGATGCACACCTTTGAACTGGTAAAAAAAAATATTTCTCAAGATACGAGTTATGCTGAAGAATTTTAATCATGAATCCTATGAAATATTACAGTATGTCACCGCTAGCCATGCAATTTTGAAAATATCAACGTGAAAAAGGACACATGGCTAGATCACACCACATATTTATTTTGTTAAAATCTTTGCCACAAAAATCAACCGCCACTAGGCGTTCCATTTCTTAAGATCATGTATAAATAGTCTTGAGCAACGATCCTTCATGTCTAACTGGTTGGGTGCAATTAGAGAAACAAAAGTTGTATGTACAACGATATGTTGTCCAATAAAGTACAGGTAACAGCACGAGTAATCAAAATCATCAACAGTCCACATAACGTTAATTATTGTCCGTCCTTAGAATGTAAAGTAAACATTCGGCAAAAGTATCTTTCCTGGATGCCATAAATACCATTTTTGCGCCATCCTAGCCTCTTCTATACCAAATCCTAAACATGAGCTATCGCTCTCCTCAAAATGGTTTTTGCCCGGGAACTTCCACCGCCCCAAAATTCTCGAAGTCCTCCCAACGTTAACTTCCCATGACTGCAAAACATTTACACTCTGTCTGCTCAGTGCATCGTCTCCACCGATGGATGTATAGGTGATGCAAGCAGGATATTTGCCTTGTGGTGCAAAGAGACAGGTAACTCATGGAATCCTAGTGGGTTAACATGCAAGCTTTCTTAAAAAGGTTCCATAAATACCATGAAAGAGCTACGCAAGGCAAGCTAATGCGTTCATCAAACCAACTGGGCTGAAACACTACAGGGATCAATAAATGGCAGGATCTGGTGGGTATAACATAAATAACTAATGCTGTGCATAAATACTCCATAGAAGTTAAGCTAGCTTAGCACTAACACATGAATCTGCTAAGTTTCAACCCAAAATAAAATAAAATCTGCTAGTACCAGACAGAGGCGAAACCCAATAATTTGAACACAGCAACAGCACAGGCGACGGGATCATGTCGGGATCAGGATCAGAATCTCTCACTGTAAGACCTTTCCTCGCTCGTAAACTAAATTTGGGGAAAGTGAGATCGACCGACCGACCGATCGATCAACCAATAAACCAACCAACCGATCAATCATCAATCAAGGTTTACCTCCCACCAAAAAGTAAAAAAAGATTAGTCCCGATGGATCTGAGATAAAGATCTCGTCCGATAGAAGAAACCGGAGGAAGCAGGAAAATACTACTCCCTAATTACGTGCTGCTTTGGACGAGACCACCACCCATCGAAATCCCTACAAGCAACACAAAATACACCAGTGAATTCCGCACCCCATTTACGCAGCCAAGAACGTGGAAAACACATCTCTCTCCCGTCTCTAAACGCACCAAGCAGCCCTCTGAATTCAGAGGTCACACGAGCTAGCCAGAGAAGATCGAAGCAGCATCAACGAACCCCAATGAGAATCGCAACAAGAGCGCATGCTAACCAAGGGGGAAAATCTAGGAGATCAACAGCGCGATTACCTTGCCTACCTGCCGTTCTCGGGGTCAACCGCGCGGGGGAGGGGAGCGACTCAGCTGAGAGGAGGAGAGGAGCACTCGCTGGAGGAGAGGTTTTGGGGTTGGTTGGTTAGTTCCGGAGGCTTTAGAAGAGCTTATTAGTTTAAGGCGAGTGGGCGGTGTAACCGGAGAAGATTAGCATCACGCTCGCATGTCGCCTCGCTCGCGCGCCTCTTCCCTTTACCTGCGCATTCCCTTTGCCTCCTTCCGTCTCTCCGTTAGCTTACTTTTCTTTTCTTTTTTTCCTCTCTTTCTTCTTTGTCTTTCCCCCTGTCCATTTCGTTTCCATTTTCGCTTTGTCGCATCGTCTTTCCATTCCCCGGCCTCGCAAGGGTGGGCTGGCGCCGGCCTTTATGGCTTATGTAATAGATTATTAAATCGTAACCATCGCGATGATCTATGAATAAGATGATGTCTATATTATTTAACACAGGTTATTAAAAAATTATATTTATGAAGATATCTACTAAAAAAAACATCATTCTATATTTATGTATCTATTTTACTTTCTGTACATGTTTGATCTACCTATTTATTGTACGGTCAGCGGATCACATCGTAACATTGGCTATCAGCATGAGACTTCTCAAGCTTACAAATTGGATTACCTTTACAACAGCCGTGAGGTAATCATCAAATCGATGACCGTCAATTAGATATAGTAGATTAAATTCAATGTTCAGATTGCTTTTTGCTTTGCTTTCTCGCTTTATACATCAAATTTTTCTTTCTATTTGCTATATCATGTTCTTGGAGATCAATCTAGTCTGACCTAACGGATACCATCTCTTAATATGTGGTTTAATAGATAGAGTTAGAACGATCACTAGCTTGTATGTAGACAGATACTGCATATCGTCAGTATGGCATGTAGACGGGTACTGCGTGTCTCCTTTACTTAAGAATATTGTATATTATTTTGTATACTACGCGTATGTTTTAACATGTAGTAAAACTTATGTATATTTTGAATGGACAATGTAGGATGTCCGTCTTGTCGAGTAAGGAGTTGGCTAAGCTTGTCTCTCACGGTGAAAACTACGTGACATGGAAGTCTGACATGGAGATCATCTTCGATGCTAAAGACCTTGGTGCGATCATTCGTTAGGGTATGGGCCCCACCTCATCTGCGCAGAGAGACCAAGCACTGTATTTCCTCTGCCACCACCTCTTACCCACTTTGAAGGATGAGTACTCTGTGGAGAAGGACCTCATGGCACTGTGGACGTCCTTGAAAGAGTGTTTTGTAAAGCTTAAGTATGTGCTGTTGCCCAAGGTAGATGAGACATGGCGAAACCTCCGCTTCTAGGACTATAAGTTTGTGTCTGAGTACACACTCTCCACACAAGATTTATACTACCCTTAGGCAATGTGGCAAGGAGCTCACAGAAGAGGAAAAGATAGAGAAAACCCTCTCCACCTGTGGCGTACCCGGTTTTAAGGCCGGATAAACCCATTGTGTTTTCCTGTACTGGTCCCGTGATCAGTAGCCAGTACACACAAACAACTTGGTAACATTGTCATACATTAACAATTTATTACACGAATAGGCCATTATGGTCCTTTTTACACAACACAGCCGGAAGGCCGAAATTAAACAGCAGCGGAAGATAGTAAAACGTAGATAAACCCATCAATGTGCCAACCCAACAGGCAACTGACTGGGAAGAGCGCCCTAGCCCTCGTAGTCACTGCCGTCGTCATCGGAGAAGACCTCTTCTTCTTCTGGCCAAATCAACAAGCCAAGTGAGTACATGGAATGTACTCACAAGCAATTTTCCCGTGGGAGACTTATACGGAAGCATTTCATGCACAGTAGGGTTCAAGGAAGTAGCTCTATACTAGCTTGAATGTTGTGCGAAAAAGTAAGTTTTCAATTTAAATACGAATATTAGATTCCAAAAGCATTTTGGAAATTCACGGTATTGTAAAGATAACAACTCATCTTATCACGTGGAGTAGTCACCGCTACTCAACTCTCATCCTAATGCCATTAGCTCCATCTATCTTCGGGGCTCCAGCTATCCTTGGATAGCTCCATCCACCGATTGATAGCTCCATCTAGCTGGCATCTAGGTTCTACAACACCAGCTCGTGTGGTCCTTCCCCGTTCGACCAACACGGCTGGGAGCCTTTCAACTGCAATTCCTTGCCACCGCAGCGTGGCCTTAATTGCACACTGTGGACACGTCATGCCCACGTCCTTAATCCCATTGCCCAATCTTTCTCAATCAAAACTTAGTCTAACCAGGGTGTGGCTTTGCCAGTTCATGTCCTTAACCGAGGACGCGGCTATTCGAATAGTTTTTAACACTCTGCAGAGGTTGTACGGCTTTACCCACAAGATGTAAGTCACCCTTGTTGCCAGGGCTCGGTGAGCACACTTCACGAGATGTGCCGGCAGGGTTATTACAACAAGGCTTTCACCCGCTTCCATATTAAAGCTGGACTCGCTAGACAAGATCTACCCGACTCCGTTTGTGCCCAGGCAGCCTGACACCACAACCCGGAGCGGACTCGTCTCTGTGTCGGAGCTCTACCCACATTCCGTGTGGAGACCCTCTAGAGATAACAATCTAGCTAGCACATTCCCATACTTCCCACGGGTCCAGACTCTAACACTTGCCGGGCTAATACACCAGGACCTTCCCATAAAGGTCATGTGGACGTACGGTATGGAACCGGTTTAGCGGCAATTAGGTTCGGTCCTTAAGTGATTCGAGCAAGACTCCATTTCATCACACAGTAACCATGTAGCTTCCGGCTACTCCATCATCTCCCATATCACCCTTACATCTCCTGCCCGAATCAAAATCATCTCCACTTCCATTTAGGGTTTCGAAAGCATTAGCAATATTTTCAAATCATCACCTCGGTCTGCACTGCCAGTCCGAGGGTTTTATTCCCAATTCCCGAAGGGGTCTGTAGTAGCTGTTCCAAAAACGGGTTTTATTTCTAAGCAGGGCTAACGCCCATAATCCTAATTATTTTGCCGATAAACTAATGATCGACAGTTAATACTAGGATTACAAGGGTAGGGTTAACGGACCTAGGTTATTGCAGCTACTGGGTGTAACTATTCCACATAAAATATCGGTGATAACACATAGCATGCACTTTCGCAAACAATATAAAAATACTTTGCAATTATAGGATTTGACATGGTCAAGGCGGGGAATTGCTTGCCTGGCTGTTCTTGCTCCTGTTCCTGTTGCGGTGGTGACTTTGGTTCTTCCTCGCGCACGTACCTCGCTCCATCAACTACGCGTTGAGAAGAAAAATGTCGAATACGAAGCAAATAAATCAACTCCAAATAGAACTCAGAAAACATGCACGATTGGAATGGATGAAGTGCGGGTTGTGCCGGCATTATCTTTGCAAGATATTTTGGTGATGGAATGCTGAGAATGCCTAGCTTGAGTCTACGGAAACTGTCTTAGGTATTTGGTATACGCATATCCGTCACATGAAATGACAGTGCTTGGGTTCAACGAAATGCATACCATTAAAGTGGCAGCTTCAAAATTACCTGCTCTACTGACCTAATGATTGCTGTAAATATCCTCTCTTTTTTTGGCATATGGATAAAGTGTAAACTTTACTTGAGTGGCCCTAGAAATAATATACGTGGTTTAGGGAAAAGAAGTAACGTGCCCTAAATTGATTTCCTACTGTATATGCTTTTGAATGATTTCAGAAGTTGAATTTCTTTGAACCACTAGTTTGCATTAACTCTGGACATGCCAAAACCGGTGGAAGAGTTTACAAAACCGGACTAGGAATGGCCGAACCGATCGAACCAACAGCAGACCGGCTCTAGAATAAAAGGAAAAACTTAAACCGGCAGGTTTACGCTTTCTTCAGAGGACAAATACGCCACCCAGGAAGAAAAGCGGAAAGAGGAGAGGGCGCGGCCACCTACCCGACAATGGGCCTTGCCCTTACCTGCGGCCCACGCGTTATTGGGTGTTGGCCTCACCTGGTCGGCTCGGTTGGGTGGTTACTGATCCCGGCCGCTTGGTCGGCCGCTCGGGCAGCTCAGCGCAGTTGGCGGCGGAAGGTTTGGGGCTGTCGGCCGGCGGAAGAATTTAGGGTTTCCGGGTCTGGTGCGGGTGATGGGAAAATGGAAGAAGGGAGCTAGCTCGGGAGCGGGTGAGGGTCTTGCTAATGCCGGCCGGCCGGCTTGTGGAGCTCGGGTTTGTGAAATTTGGCTAAGACCGAGGCGGGTGTGGAGCTCGGGCGAGGGAGCTCCGAGGCGATGATTGGGAAAGAGCTCGGCTATGGGGGATCGGGCGGAGGCTTGGTGAAGCAATGGGGATGAATGGCGCGCCTAGCAGTCCTTTTATAAGCCGGCGAGGTGTTGAGCTGGCCGACGGCAGCTGTTCCTCTACCTGCGCAGTGAAGGGACTCGGCCGGAGCATTCCCGATGTTCAACAGCGTGGTGCGAAGCTCGAAGGAGGTCGGGGAAAGTCCGTGGTAGCCGGTGATTAGCTGGACGGTGCCAGACTCGCAGGACGATGCGTCGTTGCCGGTGTTCGGCGCGGCTGGTGCTGTGGCGAGCTTGCGCTTGGGATGGGACGGCTCGGGGAGAAAATTGGTGGCGTTGCCGAGCTGGGGTGGCAAGGACAGGCGCGCGGAGCAAGGCAGCGAGCTGGACGACGAGTTCTCCGGCGGGCAGCGCGGCCGGGGCAGCTCGTGCACGCTGTGGCATGTGAAAGATCGAGGTTTATCGACTAGAGGAGGGTGAATAGGAGATTATCAAATTTTAACAAATTTGTTGCTTAGCATGCAATAGGTGAAGCAGATTAAGGATGAAGCAGCAGAGAACAAACAATAATCAACTCTAATGAAAAATAACGCAAAGCAAAGAGCTGAAATCGAAGACAAGAGGATTTAACCAGAAGTTCAAGTTGTTGGCAACAACTCTACGTCTTCGTTTGGAGAGGCTGAGCATTTAGCTCCGAAGACACACAGTCTTCACCTTTTTCTCCTTGAGCTTGTGTCCACTTAGGATCTGCTCAACACTCTTGGTGGATCTTGAGGTGATCCCCGGACCTTCACAAACGTTGGAGGCGATTCCACAAGTTGGAGCTCTTCCAAGACACCTAGCCGGCTAGGAGATGCCAAATCTCCAAGAGTAATAGCTCAGATCTGCTAGGCTCGAAGAAGTTCTTGCTTGAATGCTCAATCCAAGTCTCAAATCTCAAATGCTTTCCTCTCTCAAAGGGGATCTCAATGGAGTCAAAGAGGAAAGGGAACACACAGTGGAGAGAGTGCTTTTTGCGCTAAGTGTCCTCTCAAGCCCGCAGGGGGTCGGGGGCTATTTATAGCCTGTCTGCAGAAAAAAGTCGTTGGACTCAGAGATTCTCTTCCGGTCCAACCGGAAGACAAACCCGGTAGCACCGGGATTCAAACGAACGGTCAGATCTGAAGAACAACTGATGCACAGCGAAAGGCTTCACCACGAAGGCGGTAGGTCCGGAGGAAACGCGGTCACACCGGGATTGAAGAATGTGCTCACCAGAGCAACTTCCAGAAGCGAATCCCGGTTGTGCCGACTTTGAGGGCGGTTGTGCCGGGTATGAAGAAATGGCGCATTCTTCCTCACAGAGAAGAAAAACGGCCCAACCGGAAACATACCCCGGTACATCCGCTTCAACAGAAGACCTAAGTCCAGAAGATGTTCTCGGTGCAACCGGAGGACAGAACCGGTGCAACCGCAGACACATGAAGAATAGGACTTAGTCTGAGACAAACTTAGCCCTAAGTCCAGAAGAGATTCCCGGTGCAACCGGAAGACGAAACCGGTGCAACCGCGGACAACTCAGAAGGCGACTTAGACTAGGGCATCAAAACGACCTACGTCCAGAGAGGATTCCCGGTGCAATCGGAAGACAAATCCGGTGCAACCGCAGACAAACGAACAGGACTTGGTCTAGGGTACAGAAGCATATCCCGGTAGCACCGGACTTCCAAACCGGTCGTACCGGTTTCCGGAATATGAAACTAGGGCAAACCCTAAGCGACAGGGTTCCCTAACTCTCCAACACAGAGGCCATTCTCGGCAGCACCGGATTCAAGACCGGTTGTGCCGCAATTGAAGCTCTTCAAGGTTGAGACTGCTAAGTCCTCAAACCTTGCATCAGAGGCCAATCCCGGTGCAACCGATTCTTCAAACCGGTACAACCGAGAGTCACTGTCTGTGTTTCAGAAAGAGATTTCAAAAGGATTTCTTTGAGATTTGGACTGAGCACTTAAGAAGATCCTTCCTAGAGCTTAACCTATCTAACCCCTCTTAATAGGCGGCTTGTCCTGTGGACTCAAATGATCTTCGATCATATAAACACTAGAAAATCTCCACTAATCTTCTAGATCCAAGCCTTTCTTCAACATCAATTTTTAGGGGTCGTCATTCATAGGTTAAACCAATCACTTGGGGACTAATCACCTGTGTACACTTAGTAAACCATTAGTCCCTTAATCGTTTGTCATTAATCATCAAAATCCATTAGGGGCACTAGATGCACTTCAGCATGGATGGACATGTCCAGAGCGCGTCCAGAGCGGCAAGGGGATGCCGCCGGGTGTCCAGAGGTGATTCGGTGCGCACAGCTATGTCACTAGTGTTTGTGAGGATGTGTTCGAGGGTCCTGCCAGATTAGGCACCGAATGGTACTTCGTGCAGGGATTGCCATGCATGCCATGATGTGTCATGTCTTGGTTCTCAACTAGTGGTGAATGGACGTAAGCTGCCATGGGGTGTTTAAGGATGCAGGTACGTTGGGGAGTTCAAGGAGAGGCCCCACGAGCTGTTTGGTAGGTTTTGACTGAGGATTCCTCAAGATTTTATGCGGTGAAAGATTTTTAGTGAACGTGTTCGATTGTGTTCATCTCAGCTTTTAGCATATGACCTGCCTATGTTTTTGTATATTTGGGCTTCTGGAGTGTTGAGGGTTGTCGTGGAATTTTATCGGAATTTGTGGAAATATATTTCTAGGGGTTGCAATACAACGCTCCTTTTAATCCCAAGCTTATTAATTTTGTTTGTAAATATTCTTGTGCTGGGCATGTTTATTTTATGTTATAACTGAGTTGATGATATTGTTAGGGTGCTCCGTAAATTATCTCAAAGTTTTTGGAAAGTCCGGAGGGCGTTTGGTTCTGCGGTTAGGGTTTCGAAGGAATTAGGATTTAAATGTGGGGAAATGGTCGGAAGCTAGGGTTAGGGTTTCGGAGCGCGGCAGAGTGGTGTGAGGGTATGGAAACTCTCAGAGGTCCTTTTCCTTAGCTTAGAGTTGGTCGGTTCTAGGGTGCCGTAGATGCACTGACGTAAACAGCGTATATGCGGTGTTAGGGTTTAGTCCGGGGTAGTGCGTGTGTGACGGGGTTGCGTATACTGAGTGCATGCATGGTTCAAAATGTCCTGCCTACATGTGATGATTTATTGGCAACTCGGTTTTCGAAAATCGGGATGTGACAAACCTACCCCCCTTAAAAGGAATCTCGTCCCCGAGATTCTACGATTTGGAGTAGATGGGGAACTTGTCGATCAGAAAGTCCTCTCGTTCCCATGTAGCTTCGTCTTCTGTATGGTTATCCCACTGAACTTTGTGAACTTGATGTTCTTATTCCGGGTTCATCGTTCAGTGCTTTCCAAGATCTTGACAGGCTGCTCTCTATAAGTGAGATCTTTGTCGATACTTAAATCCTGATATTGGACTTGTTTCATGGGTGGTTTTAGACACTTTCTTAGCTGGGATACGTGGAACACGTTGTGGACTTCTGACAACTCCGGGGGTAATTCTAACTGATATGCCACTTCACCTCTTCTTCCTTCGACCTTAAACGGTCCGACGTATCGTTGTGCTAATTTGCCTTTAACGCTGAATCTTTGCGTTCCTTTAAATGGTGTTACCCGCAGATATGCGTAATCTCCTGGTTCAAAAGTGATATCTCTCCGTTTAGGGTCAGCATAACTCTTCTACCTTGACTGGGCTGCCTTCAACCGGTCTTGGATGAACCTTACTCGCTCTTCCGCATCTTGCAGAATGTCAGGGCCGAAGATTTTTTCCTTCCCCTGTCTCTGACCAATTTAGGGGAATTCTACACTTTCGTCCGTACAATGCCTCGAACAGAGACATCTGCAGACTCGTCTGGTAGCTATTATTATATGAGAATTCTGCATACGGTAGACTATCTTCCCAATTGTCACCATAGGTCAGGGCACAGGCTCTTAGCACATCCTCCAAAATCTGATTTACTCTTTCCGTTTGGCCATCTGTTTGAGGGTGGTAAGCGGTACTAAAGGATAAACGGGTTCCCATTGCTTCATGCAGTTGTTCCCAAAACCTAGAGGTGAATTGGGTGCCTCGGTCTGAAATAATTCTCTTCGGCACTCCATGTAGACTAACTATTCGTGCAAGATATTGCTTAGCTAATTGGTCTCCTCTATACGTTGTCTTGACAGGTAGGAAATGTGCCACTTTCGTCAGTCCATCTATGATGACCCAAATAGAGTCATTCCCTTTTCTCGTCCTTGGGAGTCCGACAATGAAGTCCATACCGACTTCATCCCATTTCCACTCAGGTACCTTGATGGGTTGTAATAGCCCTGCGGGCTTCTGATGCTCTGCTTTGACACGTTGGCATATGTCGCATCGAGCGACGAAACTTGCTATCTCTCGCTTCATCCCATGCCACCAAAACTTGTCTTTTAACTCTTGGTACATCTTGGTACCTCCGGGATGGATAGAGTATCGTGACTCATGTGCCTCTTTCAAGATTAACTCCTTGAGTTCTTCACTGTCCGGTATGCATAGTCGATCTTTAAACCATAGGATACCTTCACTGTCCTCTTTGAAATCATCTGCCTTTCCAAGCTTTAACTTCTCCTTGATGCCCTCAATGCTGTTATGTCCTCTTTGAGCATCCTTGATTTGTGCCGTGAGGGAAGGGGCCACTTCTAAGTTGGCTATGAATCCTGTTTGGACTAAGCCCAGGTTAAGCTTCTCGAATTCTTCGTGCAACTTGGGCTGGGTTTCTTGTATTAGGGCATTCAGTGTGGCGGGTTTCCTGCTAAGGGCATCGGCCACTACGTTTGCTTTACCGGGGTGATAATGGACTCCAAGATCATAATCCTTGATCAATTCCAACCATCTTCTCTGCCTCATGTTAAGGTCGGATTGAGTGAAGATATATTTCAAGCTCTTGTGATCAGTGTATATTTCGCAGCGATTACCGATGAGGTAATGCCGCCAAAGTTTTAGGGCATAGACTACTGCAGCCAATTCTAAATCGTGCGTCGGGTAATTCACCTCGTGAGGCCGCAGCTGTCTTGAGGCGTAGGCAACTACTTTTCCGTCTTGCATGAGTACACAACCTAGTCCATGTCTGGAGGCATCACAGTACACATCAAAGTTTTTGTGCAGATCTGGTAAGGTCAGTACCGGTGCGGTGGTCAATCTTCTTTTTATTTCTTGAAAACTTTCTTCGCACTTCGGTGTCCAATCGAACTTCTGTTCCTTCTTGAGCAGCTGCGTCATGGGTCTAGCCAGTTTTGAGAATCCTTCAATAAAGCGGCGGTAATATCCTGCTAGACCCAGAAAACTTCGGACTTCTGTCACCGATTTTGGCGCTTTCCAGTCAAGGACATCCTTAACCTTGCTGGGGTCGACGGCTATTCCTCCTGCAGACACTATATGCCCTAAGAATCCAACTTCCCTTAGCCAGAATTCACACTTGCTGAATTTGGCGTACAATTGATGTTCCTTGAGCTTTTCCAAAACCGCACGCAGGTGCTGCTCATGCTCTTGATCGGACTTGGAGTAGATCAGGATGTCGTCAATGAAGACAACCACAAACTTATCCAAGTATTCCATGAACACTTTATTCATCAAGTTCATGAAATATGCGGGGGCATTGGTCAGGCCAAAGGACATGACGGTATACTCATAAAGTCCATAGCGGGTGGTAAAGGCGGTTTTTGGTATGTCTTGCTCACGGATTTTCAGTTGGTGATATCCAGATCGTAGGTCTATCTTCGAAAACACTCGGGCTCCGTTCATTTGGTCGAACAGATCGTCAATCCGTGGAAGTGGGTATTTGTTCTTAATGGTAACTTCATTTAAAGCTCGGTAGTCTACGCACATACGGAGGGTCTTATCCTTCTTCTCCACAAACAATATAGGTGATCCCCATGGCGATGAACTTGGTCGGATAAATCCTTTACCTTGGAGCTCTTCCAGCTGTTTCTTTAATTCCTCTAGTAGGTTGACTGACAAACGGTATGGTCTTTTAGCTATGGGTGCTGTTCCGGGTACCAGATCGATAACGAACTCTACATCCCGGTCTGGTGGCATTCCAGGCAACTCTTCTGGAAATACCTCGGGGAATTCTCGTACCACATAAACTTGGTGGACTTCCGGGGTTACCAATTGGTTAAGGGTGCTATGGGGGTCAGTCGGTGATTTAGGGGAAAACTGAACTGTCTCCCCAAAGGCGTTGGTGAGTGTGACTGTTTTGGTTTCAAAATTTATGTTGCCTTTAAACTTGGGTAACCAATCCATTCCTAGGATTACGTCTATATCCTCTGATCTCAAGACAATTAGATCGGCCAGGAATTCTACCCCCCTTATGAGGATGTGTACATCCTTGCAACAATATCTAAGCTTTAACCTCTGATCCGGGGGTTCGGACACGCATGGGTATTTTCATGGGATGGATTTCCAATTGGTTTCTATCTACAAATCCTTTGGATATAAAAGAGTGCGATGCTCCAGAATCAAATAAAACTGTTGCGGTTACGGTGTTAACAGGAAACGTACCCATGACTACGTCCTGTGCATCCTAGGCTTCCTCTGCGTCGACGTGGTTGGCGCGCCCCTTGCTGTAGTTTTGAGTTCCCTTTGACCCTTGGCTTCGTGTCGGCATCGGGTGGCCTTGAGTACGCTGGTCGGAGGGCTCCTTCGGCTTCCTGGGGCACTGGAAGGCAAAGTGCCCGGGCTCTCCACACGCGTAGCATGTTCATGGCTTCTTGCTGGAACCATCAGCTGGGGAACTGTTAGCATTGCTCTTGGGATACCCTTGAGTGTTACGGTAGCTGAATTGGGGTGCAGGCGGGGTAGCCTTGTGATGCTGTGGGACAGCAGTCCGGGAGGCATTCTTCTTCTCGTAATGAGGACGCTGGCGAGGCTCTCCCGAGGCAAGGTGCCTGTCGCTCTTGCATTTACGTGTGTCAATCAGGCCTCGGCGTTTCTCCTCCACGTTCAGGGCAGCATTAACCAGGTGTTGCAGGTCTATAAAAGTCTGCGAGGACAACTGGTACTAGGGGTGGACATATAACTCGAAGCTCGCGAATTTAACGAGTACTCAAAAACTCGGCTCGACTCGGCTCAAACTCGGTCCTTAAGGAGTCAAGCCGAGTTAGAGTTTTAACTCATTAAGTTAACGAGTTAAATGAGCCAAGTTAACGAGTACTCGAGTAGCTCGTTTAACTCGTTTTACCTAGCAGGCCCCGAAATAATCTGGCCCAACAAACCTCAAATCCCCAATTCCCCTATGCCCTATCCGACATCCCCCATCAGTCCATCACAGTGCCGAGCCCTACCCGAGACTAGGGACCCTCCAGCGGGCAGCGGGCGGTGGCGCGTCTCCGGCGAGGCGCGGCATCCGGCGAGCCCCATCGCAGTGCCGCCCCAATCGCAGCCCCGGCGAGGCGCAGGATCCGGTGAGCCCCATCCGGCGGGACCGGTGAGGCGCGGCACCAACCGAGCCGCGGCAAGGCGCCTCCTGCCGCTCCGATCTTTAGCTGCCACCGGTGAGGCGCCTCCACCGCTCCGATCTCCTCCTACTGTTGAGTTATATGTAAGATGAGCATGAGGAGCCTGGCAGTTAGGGCCTAATGGCAGTATTTTAATGCCTTGGGTGTCCCAAAAATTTTGAATTATGTGTGCCTCTGTAGCAACAGCAGCAGCAGCAGGGTGACTCCAGTACTAATCTCCAGCAGCAGCAGCAGGGTGACGATCAGCAGGGCTCTTCTACTCTGTATTCATTTCCATCATTTCATCCTTGCATTCATTCCATTTCATTGTGTGCTACTCATTCATCATTTTGAGTAATCTCTTGTTGTATTGCTAAAATTTTCTTTGTTGTACTGCTATTATGATTATAGTGGCTAGTTTTATTGGCTGCTGCATGCAATATTTGAGAAACAATGTTCAGCTCATTAACGAGTAATTAACGAGTTAAACGAGCTACTCGAGTAATTAACGAGTCGAGCCGAGTTCGCTTTTTAGCTCGTTTCGTTAACGAGTCGAGTCGAGTTGGCTCGTTATGTTAACGAGTTTTTACGAGTCGAGTCGAGTCGAGTCGAGCTGGCTCGATAGCCACCCCTAACTGGTACTGAAGGATCTGTTGCAGGCCGTTCATGAATTTGTCTGTCAAAGCCTGCTCAAAGGTCAGGTCGTCACCCGCATACCGGGCTAGCTGTGTAAACTTGTGGAGATACTCAGTGACCGACATAGTTCCTTGTTTCAGTCCGTAGAACTCTTGCTTCTTAATCCCCATCAGACTGGCGGGAATGTGATGCTTGCGGAACATTTCCTTGAACATTGTCCAAGTGATCTCTGTGTCTTTGGGTTGCGTGCTTCGAATTCTCTTCCACCATGCAGCAGCAGGTCCTTGCAGGTACTGTGTGGCATAAAGCACCTTCTCCTGCTCATTGCAGCGGGCTACTTCCAATTTTTCTTCAATTACCAGTAGCCAATCATCGGCGTCCAGGAGCTCAGTCGATTGGGTGAAAACAGGTGGCGATGTTCTCTGAAATTCTGATAGTTTATTGGCTCTATTGGGGGAACTGCCGATTAACAGTGCGTGCTGCACCACAGTCTGGGTGGCTTCACAACTCTGCCCTATGATCCTTAGTATATCTATCACAATTGGCTCCGCTGGTGAGGGATTTGGAGAGGGGTGGACGGACTCGGCACAATAGGGCCCTTGGTCCTCCTTCCGGCTTGGGTTGGCTTGGGGCCCTTCTCTTCCCTTAGCCGAAGACTCTGCGCGAGGGTTAGCTTGAGGCTTCTTGGACTTGGATACTGTTTTCTGGGAACCAGCGGGTGTCTTGGAGTGCGCCGGGTGGGCGGGTCTCGGGGTCTTGGCCTGAGCGTCTGCTCCTAGTTTGAGGGCTTGGGAGTTGCTGGTGTGGTGACTCATTGTCGATCTGTATAGGTACCAATGGGTTGGTCAGGTGTTGTGCCCTTTTAGTAGGAGATAAGAGGGAAGAGGGGGTTTCATGGTATAGCACAAAACTCAAGGTCAACTGCCTTGCACAGATTGTCAGCGGTTGGGGATAAACCAACCAAGATGCAAATGGAAACACCAAGAAAACATTTTACAGCAATACAAGGGGGTGTGCCTAGAGGCACTTACACATACATTGCGCCTAAGGGCGCGGGGCTAAGCCCTATTACAAATATTGCCGAAAATAGGAACTTAAGTTTACTGCTAAGCGGAAGTGGCTACTCCACTCCCTGCTCATCTAATCCACCTGGTCTATGTCCAGGTTGGAAGGTTGGGCAAGGGTATCTCCCCGTGGATGTCTCCATTTTCGGAGGGCATCGGGGTGTTTCTAGGGGTGACTGGGTTTCTGCGGTGGTGTGCGGCTCGAGTGGTGTCCGCATACGCCGAAAACAGTCTGAAATATTCGGCGGGCAGGGTTGGCAAATAATTGCCCCCATCATCACGGGTACTCCCAGCAAAGGTGGGTCTTCCGGTACTGGTGCTTGAGCGGGTGTCGTGGTGGAGTCTCGAGAGCGGGGGCGGGGCTGTACAAGGGAAACGATGTGCTGCGACCGGACAAGGGCGTCGACAAGCTGAGCGAAAACATCGGTCTGGGTGACTAGGTATTTGGTGAGGTGGACGACGGCGACGTCCTGCTCCGCCTGGGTGCTGGCGAAGGTGACTTCTCCTCCTGGTGCGCGGCTGGGGTAGAATCTGAAGGCTCGGCGGCGCATACTTGGGACTATGGGGTGGAGCCAACAGATGGCTTCCCATGCCGCCAGCTGAATAGCTAGGTCGGGGTTGGGCATTGGTTGCCTGGCGATGTGGAAGGTGGCGACGTTGTTGGTGCCGGCTTGGTAGATGTGTACGTCAGCCCAGTACACATGGTTGGGGTTGGAGGCTTCCTCCTGATAGATGTCGTACTCTGGTCTTTGTGTGGCTCCTAAGGCTCTCTGAGCGACGGTCCACAGGATATCTACAAATCCTGCGAGCCCTGCTGCGGTGGTTTCGTCATAAAGCACACCGCGAGGCATCACTCCTTTGTAGTATTGGTGGTGGAGGAAAGAAAGGGATTAGAGTTCTTAGGGTAGCTGAGAGTGGTGGATTGGAGAGGAAAAGGCTTGGGGTATTTATAGGGTAGGTGAGCGGTGGCTTCGGTCGTAAGGAGGACAGGTGTTCTCCAGGATGTGACGGCTGCCTACCCCTATAAATGGGGAATGACTGAGGTGTCCTGCCGTACCCTGGATTCGCGCTTTGAATGACGGGTAAGAGGGATTCGCGGATAAGAGTAGACCAGAAATCATTTTTACTAACTACTGGCCAGATAGGCCATTTTATTCAAGGTAGTAGTGTGGGCACGAAACAACACCTACCGGTGTGTCGCACTTCACACGGCATACATAACAGTCTTAGTACATTAAACAGGAACACACCATACGTCTACATTATTGGGTACATGCTAACTTAAGCCGATAAGCACGAGCGAGTCCTACAAGCTTAAGTCACGATCTGCACTTCGTCATCCTCGGCAGGAATAACCTCCTCAGGGTCTTCTTCTTCCTCAGAGTTTATCTGAGCTGTCAGGCCTTCATATGGTGTGGGACCTGGTATTCCATACACAGCCTGGGAAGTACTTGCGGCGAATGGATTCTCACTAGCTCCGGGGTTTCCACAGTGGCGCTTCGGCGGGGGCTGTGGTTCTTCCACGATGGGAATATCACGGGGTTCCGGAAGTGCTTCGCTTGCGTTTGCAGCTCTCTGCTGGCGAGTAGTGGCCAGTTTTAGTAGTCCTCGCACACGCCGTAATTCTTCACGTACTTGGTCCATCTCCATCAGGACGCAGTGCATCAGAGAATCTTGGGCTCTAACATATTGTGCCATGTTCACCACTGCAGGGTCATCTTCACCCTCTGGTTGGGTTGTACCAGTGCATATCTGATTCGGGTGGGTGCTGCAGAAAATATCTGGTTGCCTAAAGTTTGCTAGTTCTGGGATCTCATAGCGGAGCTGGCCTAGTGCCTTGTAGGCAGCTAGATGGATGGCTTGAGTAGAGAACCAACTTCTTTCTCCCACGAAGTTGTACGAGCGAGTATCCCCTTGTCTTGCTCCAAAAATGAAAACCCTTGCCCAATACTCGGTTATGGTTTCCGAAATCTTTTCCTGGAAGATATGGTATTCTGGGGCGGTCATAACTCCACAGCGCACTAATGCCTCCCTAAGGAGTCGAACATATCCACCAGTGTTAGCGGCACAGGTCTCACCATATTTCTCCACAGGTGTCATCTGCAAATTTTAAAATCAGAACTGAGGGTGAATGTAGATGTTCAGAGACTGGTCAGGATAAGGTGAATGCTAGAAGAGATGAGAATACCAGAAATTATTTTCAACAATTTTATCTGACTTAAGAAAATACTTTTTAGTCAAGCTCCTATCTGACGACCATGCTAGCTAGGGTGTCCTACAGTCAGTATGGCTCTGATACCAAACTGTGATGTACCCGGTTTTAAGGCCGGATAAACCCATTGTGTTTTCCTGTACTAGTTCCGTGATCAGTAGCCAGTACACACAAACAACTTGGTAACATTGTCATACATTAACAATTTATTACACGAATAGGCCATTATGGTCCTTTTTACACAACACAGCCGGAAGGCCGAAATTAAACAGCAGCGGAAGATAGTAAAACGTAGATAAACCCATCAATGTGCCAACCCAACAGGCAACTGACTGGGAAGAGCGCCCTAGCCCTCGTAGTCACTGCCGTCGTCATCGGAGAAGACCTCTTCTTCTTCTGGCCAAATCAACAAGCCAAGTGAGTACATGGAATGTACTCACAAGCAATTTTCCCGTGGGAGACTTATACGGAAGCATTTCATGCACAGTAGGGTTCAAGGAAGTAGCTCTATACTAGCTTGAATGTTGTGCGAAAAAAGTAAGTTTTCAATTTAAATACGAATATTAGATTCCAAAAGCATTTTGGAAATTCACGGTATTGTAAAGATAACAACTCATCTTATCACGTGGAGTAGTCACCGCTACTCAACTCTCATCCTAATGCCATTAGCTCCATCTATCTTCGGGGCTCCAGCTATCCTTGGATAGCTCCATCCACCGATTGATAGCTCCATCTAGCTGGCATCTAGGTTCTACAACACCAGCTCGTGTGGTCCTTCCCCGTTCGACCAACACGGCTGGGAGCCTTTCAACTGCAATTCCTTGCCACCGCAGCGTGGCCTTAATTGCACACTGTGGACACGTCATGCCCACGTCCTTAATCCCATTGCCCAATCTTTCTCAATCAAAACTTAGTCTAACCAGGGTGTGGCTTTGCCAGTTCATGTCCTTAACCGAGGACGCGGCTATTCGAATAGTTTTTAACACTCTGCAGAGGTTGTACGGCTTTACCCACAAGATGTAAGTCACCCTTGTTGCCAGGGCTCGGTGAGCACACTTCACGAGATGTGCCGGCAGGGTTATTACAACAAGGCTTTCACCCGCTTCCATATTAAAGCTGGACTCGCTAGACAAGATCTACCCGACTCCGTTTGTGCCCAGGCAGCCTGACACCACAACCCGGAGCGGACTCGTCTCTGTGTCGGAGTTCTACCCACATTCCGTGTGGAGACCCTCTAGAGATAACAATCTAGCTAGCACATTCCCATACTTCCCACGGGTCCAGACTCTAACACTTGCCGGGCTAATACACCAGGACCTTCCCATAAAGGTCATGTGGACGTACGGTATGAAAACCGGTTTAGCGGCACTTAGGTTCGGTCCTTAAGTGATTCGAGCAAGACTCCATTTCATCACACAGTAACCATGTAGCTTCCGGCTACTCCATCATCTCCCATATCACCCTTACATCTCCTGCCCGAATCAAAATCATCTCCACTTCCATTTAGGGTTTCGAAAGCATTAGCAATATTTTCAAATCATCACCTCGGTCTGCACTGCCAGTCCGAGGGTTTTATTCCCAATTCCCGAAGGGGTCTGTAGTAGCTGTTCCAAAAACGGGTTTTATTTCTAAGCAGGGCTAACGCCCATAATCCTAATTATTTTGCCGATAAACTAATGATCGACAGTTAATACTAGGATTACAAGGGTAGGGTTAACGGACCTAGGTTATTGCAGCTACTGGGTGTAACTATTCCACATAAAATATCGGTGATAATACATAGCATGCATTTTCGCAAACAATATAAAAATACTTTGCAATTATAGGATTTGACATGGTCAAGGCGGGGAATTGCTTGCCTGGCTGTTCTTGCTCCTGTTCCTGTTGCAGTGGTGACTTTGGTTCTTCCTCGCGCACGTACCTCGCTCCGTCAACTACGCGTCGAGAAGAAAAATGTCGAATAAGAAGCAAATAAATCAACTCCAAATAGAACTCAGAAAACATGCACGATTGGAATGGATGAAGTGCGGGTTGTGCCGGCATTATCTTTGGAAGATATTTTGGTGATGGAATGCTGAGAATGCCTAGCTTGAGTCTACGGAAACTGTCTTAGGTATTTGGTATACGCATATCCGTCACATGAAATGACAGTGCTTGGGTTCAACGAAATGCATACCATTAAAGTGGCAGCTTCAAAATTACCTGCTCTACTGACCTAATGATTGCTGTAAATATCCTCTCTTTTTTTGGCATATGGATAAAGTGTAAACTTTACTTGAGTGGCCCTAGAAATAATATACGTGGTTTAGGGAAAAGAAGTAACGTGCCCTAAATTGATTTCCTACTGTATATGCTTTTGAATGATTTCAAAAGTCGAATTTCTTTGAACCACTAGTTTGCATTAACTCTGGACATGCCAAAAACCGGTGGAAGAGTTTACAAAACCGGACTAGGAATGGCCGAACCGATCGAACCAACAGCAGACCGGCTCTAGAATAAAAGGAAAAACTTAAACCGGCAGGTTTACGCTTTCTTCAGAGGACAAATACGCCACCCAGGAAGAAAAGCGGAAAGAGGAGAGGGCGCGGCCACCTACCCGACAATGGGCCTTGCCCTTACCTGCGGCCCACGCGTTATTGGGTGTTGGCCTCACCTGGTCGGCTCGGTTGGGTGGTTACTGATCCCGGCCGCTTGGTTGGCCGCTCGGGCAGCTCAGCGCAGTTGGCGGCGGAAGGTTTGGGGCTGTCGGCCGGCGGAAGAATTTAGGGTTTCCGGGTCTGGTGCGGGTGATGGGAAAATGGAAGAGGGGAGCTAGCTCGGGAGCGGGTGAGGGTCTTGCTAATGCCGGCCGGCCGGCTTGTGGAGCTCGGGTTTGTGAAATTTGGCTAAGACCGAGGCGGGTGTGGAGCTCGGGCGAGGGAGCTCCGAGGCGACGATTGGGAAAGAGCTCGGCTATGGGGGATTGGGCGGAGGCTTGGTGAAGCAATGGGGATGAATGGCGCGCCTAGCAGTCCTTTTATAAGCCGGCAAGGTGTTGAGCTGGCCGACGGCAGCTGTTCCTCTACCTGCGCAGTGATGGGACTCGGCCGGAGCATTCCCGATGTTCAACAGCGTGGTGCGAAGCTCGAAGGAGGTCGGGGAAAGTCCGTGGTAGCCGGTGATTAGCTGGACGGTGCCAGACTCGCAGGACGATGCGTCGTTGCCGGTGTTCGGCGCGGCTGGTGCTGTGGCGAGCTTGCGCTTGGGATGGGACGGCTCGGGGAGAAAATTGGTGGCGTTGCCGAGCTGGGGTGGCAAGGACAGGCGCGCGGAGCAAGGCAGCGAGCTGGACGACGAGTTCTCCGGCGGGCAGCGCGGCCGGGGCAGCTCGTGCACGCTGTGGCATGTGAAAGATCGAGGTTTATCGACTAGAGGGGGGTGAATAGGAGATTATCAAATTTTAACAAATTTGTTGCTTAGCATGCAATAGGTGAAGCAGATTAAGGATGAAGCAGCAGAGAACAAACAATAATCAACTCTAATGAAAAATAACGCAAAGCAAAGAGCTGAAATCGAAGACAAGAGGATTTAACCAGAAGTTCAAGTTGTTGGCAACAACTCTACGTCTTCGTTTGGAGAGGCTGAGCACTTAGCTCCGAAGACACACAGTCTTCACCTTTTTCTCCTTGAGCTTGTGTCCACTTAGGATCTGCTCAACACTCTTGGTGGATCTTGAGGTGATCCCCGGACCTTCACAAACGTTGGAGGCGATTCCACAAGTTGGAGCTCTTCCAAGACACCTAGCCGGCTAGGAGATGCCAAATCTCCAAGAGTAATAGCTCAGATCTGCTAGGCTCGAAGAAGTTCTTGCTTGAATGCTCAATCCAAGTCTCAAATCTCAAATGCTTTCCTCTCTCAAAGGGGATCTCAATGGAGTCAAAGAGGAAAGGGAACACACAGTGGAGAGAGTGCTTTTTGCGCTAAGTGTCCTCTCAAGCCCGCAGGGGGTCGGGGGCTATTTATAGTCTGTCTGCAGAAAAGAGTCGTTGGACTCAGAGATTCTCTTCCGGTCCAACCGGAAGACAAACCCGGTAGCACCGGGATTCAAACGAACGGTCAGATCTGAAGAACAACTGATGCACAGCGAAAGGCTTCACCACGAAGGCGGTAGGTCCGGAGGAAACGCGGTCACACCGGGATTGAAGAATGTGCTCACCAGAGCAACTTCCAGAAGCGAATCCCGGTTGTGCCGACTTTGAGGGCGATTGTGCCGGGTATGAAGAAATGGCGCATTCTTCCTCACAGAGAAGAAAAAACGGCCCAACCGGAAACATACCCCGGTACATCCGCTTCAACAGAAGACCTAAGTCCAGAAGATGTTCTCGGTGCAACCGGAGGACAGAACCGGTGCAACCGCAGACACATGAAGAATAGGACTTAGTCTGAGACAAACTTAGCCCTAAGTCCAGAAGAGATTCCCGGTGCAACCGGAAGACGAATCTTCGATCATATAAACACTAGAAAATCTCCACTAATCTTCTAGATCCAAGCCTTTCTTCAACATCAATTTTTAGGGGTCGTCATTCATAGGTTAAACCAATCATTTGGGGACTAATCACCTGTGTACACTTAGTAAACCATTAGTCCCTTAATCGTTTGTCATTAATCATCAAAATCCATTAGGGGCACTAGATGCACTTCAGCATGGATGGACATGTCCAGAGCGCGTCCAGAGCGGCAAGGGGATGCCGCCGGGTGTCCAGAGGTGATTCGGTGCGCACAGCTATGTCACTAGTGTTTGTGAGGATGTGTTCGAGGGTCCTGCCAGATTAGGCACCGAATGGTACTTCGTGCAGGGATTGCCATGCATGCCATGATGTGTCATGTCTTGGTTCTCAACTAGTGGTGAATGGACGTAAGCTGCCATGGGGTGTTTAAGGATGCAGGTACGTTGGGGAGTTCAAGGAGAGGCCCCACGAGCTGTTTGGTAGGTTTTGACTGAGGATTCCTCAAGATTTTATGCGGTGAAAGATTTTTAGTGAACGTGTTCGATTGTGTTCATCTCAGCTTTTAGCATATGACCTGCCTATGTTTTTGTATATTTGGGCTTCTGGAGTGTTGAGGGTTGTCGTGGAATTTTATCGGAATTTGTGGAAATATATTTCTAGGGGTTGCAATACAACGCTCCTTTTAATCCCAAGCTTATTAATTTTGTTTGTAAATATTCTTGTGCTGGGCATGTTTATTTTATGTTATAACTGAGTTGATGATATTGTTAGGGTGCTCCGTAAATTATCTCAAAGTTTTTGGAAAGTCCGGAGGGCGTTTGGTTCTGCGGTTAGGGTTTCGAAGGAATTAGGATTTAAATGTGGGGAAATGGTCGGAAGCTAGGGTTAGGGTTTCGGAGCGCGGCAGAGTGGTGTGAGGGTATGGAAACTCTCAGAGGTCCTTTTCCTTAGCTTAGAGTTGGTCGGTTCCAGGGTGCCGTAGATGCACTGACGTAAACAGCGTATATGCGGCGTTAGGGTTTAGTCCGGGGTAGTGCGTGTGTGACGGGGTCGCGTATACTGAGTGCATGCATGGTTCAAAATGTCCTGCCTACATGTGATGATTTATTGGCAACTTGGTTTTCGAAAATCAGGATGTGACACCACCTTCAACAAGAAAGGCTAGAAGGGCGAAAACGGAAAGAAGGTAAATGCTTATAAGAGACAACCTTACCCTCAACAACAGAAGAGAGGAAGGAAGACTAAGGAGGGTGAAAATTCATATGGTCAGCAGGACAAGACTTGTTTCCGCTGTGGCATGTAGGGACACTGATCCAATACTTGTCGCACCCCTAAGCACACCATTGAGGCTTTCTGTCAGAAGAATGGAGAGCACAAGAAGATGGAGGCTCACTTTGCTATCGCTAAGGAGATGGACATAGAGCAGGAGGCACTTGCTCTTAAAAGAACTCATGAAGAGAAATCTGTGACCTCTAACACCGATGATGTTGATCATAGGGAGGGACAGCCGCACTCCTTGAAGCGGCGTCTACCCATGCAGGGGAGCCCACGGATGCTCAGCTCCCCAAGCAGAGGTTGATACATACTTCTCCAGATTAGTTTAAGTACCTGTGCATACTTTAAGAAAATTTTATTAAATATTCCTATAGTGGTTTTTCCATTCGGACAACAAAGATGGTTTGTAAGCTCTATGTGAGCAAATATTCTTCCTATGTGTACTCGCATACATATATTATCATTATTTATAATAAGTCAAGTTTTATTATTAAAGTTTTGTTATGTTATGTTGTTTCTTCCTCTGTTGCATATCTGTTGAATTTCAATTCTTTAATATAGAACTGTGTAGCATATTATAGCATGTGCGCCACATGAAGTGCACATAATATCCATGTCTTGGAATGATGAAAAATAAAACATAACGATTCCTAAAAGTCAAGAAGACTTTACATATGTTAATTGAACACTAAGGAATGGTTATTATCTTTTTCACATGAAGAATGGACTTATGAAATATTGATATGAAGATCTATATGCATTACGTTAAAGACATGTAGTTTTGCACGAAGCAACTCTCATCAATCCTAGACTACTTGCATATAACATCGATATACCTTACAATCTTGTGTAGGGAATGCGCCCTTAAATTTTAAAATTCAAAGATTTGGATACACTATTCATGTATATATACCAAGCAAACAACGAACTATTCTAGAACCCTACAAGAAGGAGGGATGCATATCAAATTTTTCATCAACATCCATGATAATAAAGAACTTAGGTCCATGAATAAGAAGCTCTTATAGTTCCTACTTTTATCTTCGATGATCTATTCCTGATATTAGGAGCAAAAATAGGACCCTTAAAGAAAAAATATCAAAAAATCATGTCATTAAATCCTACGGCAAGCAACAGGGGTCTACACTCAGGACTCATGTACTAGTAAAGCGAACACTAAAGTTCAAAGTAGAATAAGTTACAAACATTAGCAAATTCACTACCCAATTATTTCACTATCATAGAGATAATGTAAAGTCGCATACTGTAAGAAATGCGCCAGAAAGAGTAGGGGTCGTGCCTCATATCACTCTTCATTCTAAGGCCTTCTTATATTTTATAAGAAGACGAAGACTTTGACTTTCCAATAATCTTGCATACCTGTAGACGTCTAGGAAAAGCAGGGCAAGGAGACTTGCTTGCCTAGATTAATGAAGTACCCCATATAAAAGAATAAATAGGAGAGCTAATTGAGACCTTACACATGTATGAAGCTAAAATTAAATGACGGTATAGACATGAACCTTCCTATAAAAGGAAGCTACCAGTAAAATAAGTATGTGCATACAATAACGCTGTAGACTAAAGAATCATGTATCCACAACAAAAAGTAGTAGAATACTGGAAGGGCATTGCAAAAAAGCTCCTTACGAAGAGATTCCATCAACCATATTGATATATGAGGAAAACAAGCAGGAAAATGCTTGAAAAACTATGATTACTCAAAAGAAAGAGAAGTATTTATGGTAAGCAGCTCGTGCTCCTCCCCATGTGATCTAAGTTACTACTCCTATTAAAACTCTAGCCATTGTTAAAATTATCTTTAGCTATTTAATCTCAGTAGTAGAAAATTTGAATGATATTATTAATAGATATGATTTAAAAGTAAGCAACTTTCTATACAATAAATGCTGCACAAACAATCAGGGTTATCCTTATATGTTTATACAAAATTCTCATAATGATTGTTGTAAAGGAAAGGTCTATGTTGGTATTTATATATCATGGTGACAACATAAGATAGAGGAAGTAAGTCCGTGCTCGAGCCAGAGCTTGAAAGAAAATAAAAGATCTAAATAAGATCAAGATATCTTTTGATTTGCAACTCAAACAGAATCCACGAAGCGATACAATACACCAACTTGATCAATCCCAGTTTAATGGATTTTAACACAATATAAACTACTTTACGCATATGAGTCAAGAAGACTCCGTAGAGAAACTTCAGTTTAGGGATTAGAACCCATGCTTTGAATTTTTCTATAACCATACATGCAGATAAGACTTAATGTAATCGATTATATAATAAGAATGCACGGAGCCTTATAGCACAATCATCTACCTTATTTGAAGTTTTCATGAAGTTGAAATGACTTATATAACACAACTGAGCTTGGGGTTATACTGCACGTTGATATCATGTACTACTCCATAAATATACTACTCATCTTGTTCATGAATGAATAAAGTAGAGGGTACACTAGAAACTCAAGAGAGGCTCATCACAATTTTCAGAATTAATTGTGAGAAGGGAATCAAGAAGGTTATATATTATGTGATAGCCATACTCTAAACATAAATAATATCACATATAATATTTTTCTAGAAATATCCAAGTTAGACATGAAGATTCTAACGAGAGCCATCTTGAGAAGGAATAATGCAAACTAGAACTTTAATTATCATATACGAGCTATGAAAGTTCATGATTTTGATTTACTCAGAAAAATCACTAAGATAATTACCTTGTTCTATGAAATATTTTTCACAAAGAAGAAGGTAGACTGAGCGTATCAATTCTCGAAGACTTAGCTAGAATGAAAACTCACTTCGTATGCTTGCAGAATTCAAGGGGAGAAATTCTTGAATTAATAAGAATTAACCAATAATGTAGTAATGACAAACATTACAAGAAATATCATTCATTGATTTAATCAATTAAAGATTAATTAAACTTAGATGATTGCACTCTTTTTTCCTGATGAGCTTTCATAGAAGTTTCTCATCTACAACGTTTTTAGTGAGGCAACTAGTGCATTATAAATCGACAAATGTTGTGCTCTCTTTCTCTAATATTTCCCACTGAATTTTTTAGAGTTTCAATGAGGCATGGATGTCTCGTAGTAATTGCCCAAGGGGAGTGTTATGAGATTGGGCCTCCTAGGGGGTGGGCTAGCTGGCATGCTGTGTCCCTCTGCTAGGGCTCATATGGTCAATTATTAAATCCTAACCATCATGTAGATAATCCACAAATAGAGAGGTGGTCTTCATGTTATTTGACACGCATTATTGAGAGTTTGTACTCGTTCGAACAGATTTAATGAAAAGAAGAGCACCACTCTATATCCTCATGTCTATTTTACTTTCTATACATATTTGATTTACTACTTGTTGTAGGGTCATGAGTTGGTTTCACAATTTTTTTCTTTAGAAAGGACGCATTTATTCCCTTTTGTTTGTTACATGTGTGTTCTTTTGGACGATCGAGGATGGACGTTCGGGGGGTTGATTTCTTTTTGTTGGTGGCAACGCTTTTTAGTCATCGGGCCAGTTATCATTTGCGCTTGTGTAGTCATGAGGGTGGGTGACGGAGCCTAGGGCCAAAGTGAGAGCTACAACGAAATTACTCTCCTACGGTTCATTGTGGCAATAGTTCATGTTGACGCGTGTATCTCTATCATGTGGGATCCGTTACTTCCAGCATTTTACCATATACTCCTATCTCTATCGAGTCCTCCTGACCACTCATTTCTCTCCCTACCTAATCTTCTCAATTGTCTCTTCACAGCTTGCTCCACCCATAGACCGAGAAATCAAATCCCCATCTAGTTCCGCTGCACGCTGCCATGGGTGAGCCACCTCTAGCCTCTCCCAATGGGACACTGCCATCCACCGCTGCTCTCTTTGCGCGCTAGATTTGGCTGACACGGGCACGACCTCTCCTCTCCCTATTCCCTTTTCTGCTCCACTTTGAAGACCTCATCACGCTGCCGCAGCCACCATGGCTCGCTGTAGGGACCTCCGTCATGGCTAGCAGTCACCGTGGGAGGAGGTAGGCGGTGGAGATATATTTTTTAATAAAAAATTGTTTTTGGGTGAAAAGTCACCAAATTTAGTTGAAAGCTCATTGAAATAGTTGAAAACTTTGGATGTTTTCAGTTGAAATGTGATAGAAAAATAGTTGAAAGATTGATGATGTTTGGTTGAAAGCTCATAAAAAAAGGAACGCTTTGATTTTTTTGTTGAAAGCTCATAGAAAAATAGTTAAAGACATAGAAAAATAGTTAAAGCTTTGATAATTTTCGATTGAAAACTCATCGACAATAGTTGGAAGCTTTGATACTTTTTGGTTGAAAGCTCATAAAAAAAGAAACGCTTTGATGTTTTTTGTTGAAAGCTCATAGAAAAATAGTTAAAGTTTTGATAATTTTCGATTGAAAACTCATCGACAATAGTTGGAAGCTTTGATAATTTTTTGGTTGAAAGCTCGTAAAAAAAGTTAAAACCTATTCTATTTTTACATTTTGTATGTCTTCTTCCTTGGATCTAGCGGTGCTGGCCGCGCCGTCTGGAGATGGGTTGAAGGCCGGACATGTGTGAGGATGGGAGAGGGAGCGAGCAAATGTGGCTTCGTTGTGATGGAGATTAGTAGCTCGTCGAACAGCAGGTGGCATCCTGACAACATCTACACGCTGTTGGAAAGTAATCGCACTCGTACATTAGCATCCGGGGTCACAATAGGTTGGTAGACGAATTAGGCAGATTATATGTGGTAATTTTGAAGATCAATAGCTCATTTTCTCTGGTTGCCTCGGTGGTCCGTGCCCTATGGTCTGGTCACTGAGACGCTCTCTCATTGAGAGACACCTAATTGCTTTACTTTTGCAAAACTCAGGTTGGCGCTAGGTACGAAATCTTAGGCCCATCCAAAGTATGGGAATTCTTCGGGAATATTCCAAACATGTGCGCTTTGCATCTTTGAAAGATGACAATCACATTGCTGTCCCTGGTTAAAACTAAAGTAAGTGCGTGCAGCGGTAACATCTATACCCCCGGGTCTCGTAGCTAACGTGCCAATTTGTATTACTATAGGGCTAAAAAGGATCGCCTGAGACGTCTGGTTCTCAGTCAAAGGTGAATTGCTTCACAACAGAAGCAACGCATCAGACGTACCCGTAATTTCTATCTTCTCTCTCTAGTCGAGTCGAAATATCGACGGGCCGGTTGGTCTCTGTCAATCCTGGTCATGCATGAGCATGATCGATCTACGCCCTGCCACTGCATGCGAGCGACGGTTCCCAGCCCGCGCGCGTAGCTAGTCCACTTTGTCTTCACGGCATCACGTGGTAATATTCCTCGGCGAGCTGCTCGATGCGGCGGCGCCATCACGTCGGCAGGAGGGACCCATCACGTCAGCCGCGCGCTCGTACGCTGCGCCGCGAGGCGGCAGCACCGAGCGCGACGCCTGCCCGGTGCATGGGCGCACGGCCGTATCGTATGTAAAGCCAACCACCACCGCTAGTGTGGTGTCACGGCCCAGGACTCGCGGGTAGCTTGTGTTAGCTTGCCAATGGCAGGCACCGGGGCCGTATGCCCGTCCGTGTGCTCGCGCCGTCCTGCTGCGTTGGTCGGGCGCGGGGGGCCAACCGGTGGGCCGCGGTACGCCAGTATCGCACCGCTCTTCCGTCGATTTTTCTTCACTTATTTGCTGTTGCGCTTTGCTAATCCGTTTCACGCATGGATTTCATCGATGGAAACTTCATGTTTAATGACTTATTATATGCGTCAACGAAATGAGCGGGAAATTCTTTTCTCCACGAAGTAGTCGCTGGGATTAGTTTAGAATGAACAATCATTAACTACGGATTACAATTAATGTATTTTGGATGGTAAAATGTATTCTAACTAGGAAACTCGTTCGGTAGGCCCCGCTTCTCCTTTGTGTGATTTGAAAGTTTGATTTATTGTAGCAGGAAGATTGGGGTTGAATTAGTAAAAAGCAAAATCTTTAATTCTTATAGTAGAAAGCTTGTATGTATTAGTTGAAAGCTCTAACTTTCTTCTAGTAGGAAACTTGTGAGGAACCAGTTGAAACTTTATTTGTTCTAGTAGAAAGCTTGATATGAGGTCAAATTATTCCGACAGCTACTATAGCGCCATCAGAATTGACCGCACGTGCGGCCGACCATAAATCACAGCCCCCCCTCTAACTACATCGTTATAATTTAGTTGCATCATATAAACAGTTTATATCGTTTAGTTATGCAAATAGAAGTATATCATTCTAGTGTTGTCCATTTAATACAACTAACCTATATTATTATAATTTAGTCCCACTAAATAATAGGCGTAGATATCATTATTTCGAGTTATTGACGGAGTTGTCGATTCACGATGTTGCTTTGTTAACAGGCCAAGACATCTCATATATTTACTAATTATCGAATTGATCTCATGCCAATTTCCTCAACGAGACGTTGTATGGACTAATGCTTTCCAAGTTGGAAGGACTAAGAGCATCTCCAGCAGCACATCCAAATGTGAGCCTTCATATCTCTATATGGCTAGCCATCCATAAAGATTCTCTCTCTATATTATTTCACCACTCCAGCAGAATATTCATATCTCAACCTCTATATTCTCTTTCCTATATTTTAATAATATTCTATAACTACCTACCTATTTCTATGTGTTATATCTGTAACATAAGAATAACTCAAAAAAACAGATCACTATTTTTAAAAATACTAACGAATTCACATTGTTAATATGTGCAGCTAATTTGCATTGCAAAATAACACAAAAAATCCCTCAAAATCCCCCTCTCATTTTCTCTTTTAATCTCTCATCCCCTCTCATTTTCTCTCCCCAACCCCCACCGGCTCCCCACCCCACCGACGCCTCCTCTCTCCCCAACCCCCCATCGGTGCCCCATCCCTCCACCGCCGACCCTCCCCTCCTCTCCCACCTCACCGGCGACGCCCCTCCCTTCCTCACCGATCGCATCTCCCTCCCCTCCCCTCCCCGGTCCCTGCTCTCCCCCCACGGCCGCACCTCCATCTCCTCCCCTCTCCTCACCAGCGCGGCCGGACTCGTGGGCCGGAGGGGAGGGGAGGAGTGGGCTCGCCACGCGCCACCGCTCCCAGATCTGGAGCTGCTCGGGCTCCGCCGGCGCTCCGCCCAAACCGCCGCACCCTCTCCTCACCTCCCCAAGCGGCGAACTCCTCCCCCAAGCACCCTCTCCCCCGAGCACCTCTCCCCCGGCGGCGGTCCCCCTCCCCCAAGGTCCCTCCTCGGCGGCGGCCCCCCTCTCCCAAGGTCCCTCCCTCGGCGGCGGCCCCCTCCCCCGAGGTCCCTCCCCTGACAACGACCCCCTCCCCCGAGATCCCTCCCCCAGCGGTGCTCCCCTCTCCCGGCGGCGAGGTCGGGCGCAAGGTCACCGAGGTAGGCACGGAAGCGGCGGAGGAACTGGGTTGGTGGCGCTTGCAGATGAGGGAGACGCGGGAAGGAAGGCTCCGAGGGAGTCGTTGCCTGATGGGTCTCCAAGCTCTCACCATATTTGGCATGTGCAGCGGCCGGGATGGAAGGCCTCCATTTTTGGCGTGTGTGATGGCGTCGCTATTGGAGGGCGTTTTTTTCCTCCGAGACACTATATTCGGGATGGAGGGTGGGATAGCGTCTCTGCTGGAGATGCTCTAAGGACACCTTGGGTATGTTTGGAAAATTAGTGCCGACGGTGGCAAACACACGCCCCACTTCCTTTCTTCCAGTGGCACACCTTTGCAATGGCATATATGCAATTGTTCGAAATAAGAACTCAGGGTTATCACTCTGCACTCTTTGCAGGGGTAGAATGAGAAAATGGCAGGGCATACACTTCGCGTCATGATATCTATGCATATAATTCATGCGGTCATAGGCGGAACTTCGCTTGCAACCTTACATATTACATCAACTGCAATCCAACCTTACATATTACATTGATTTCCGTATCAACCAAGAAGACCGCAGCCCTCATGCTATTATGCTAAGCAAGCACACGCAGTAGAAACCTGTCAAGCCTACAAAGATCATCCGAGAACGATGATCTTTGCTCACAAACCATGTTCAGGGACTGGTGAAAATAGGAAACACACATGTCGGAGCAAAGCACACTAAGCAAGTCGGAGCTGCAAACTTACGGACAACATGCATATCCACACGCAAAATCAAACTAGCATCAAACTTTATATTAGTAGCTCATTGAGGTTGCCTTGATTCCAGCTCCAGCAGCGAATGGATCTGTAAGAACGCCACATTAGCTCCAAGTTCTTTTTTGATGGCAACAATTCTATGGATGAAACTGAGACACATAGACTATGTTATTCGCCTGATCAGTAAAAAGGTTCACGATTGCATAAATTGCGATAGGGTTTCTCTGGGCATTAACGCAACAACATAATGTTTGTTGGACCATAAGGATGCATTATCAATATCTTAGACGAAATCTGGAAGCTCATAGATCAGTGTTGCGAGTCTGCAACTACTGATATGTCGATAATACCAGTGTAACGAGGTTTCTAGTACTAGTATATTTGTCATGGAGCACTCGAGACAAGGCAACAATGTTTAATTTACTAGATAAGAAATCCCTTCAGTCATCATTTTTGTTAAAAAAATTCTAGTAAAACACCTTAGTTATTAAACTCACCTCATTAATAGCAGCATGCTCCCCATATTCTTTCAATTCGAGCTGATCAACTGCATGATGCTCTAAATCAGAACATAACTCATCTTAATGACTATGTCAAAGGAAAAAGCTCTGCACATGTTAACTCACCTAAAGCATGGCAAGCAAACTCCCCTTCTTGAATCACCTTGCTAGAATCACCAGCTCCAGCAATAGCATTGTGCTCCCCATCAGAAGATGATGTTCGCTTTGAAGACAGGCCTCTTGTGGAGGACTTCTTATAAGAAGGGCAACTGGATATGAGCCTCAATGAACCGCTACCAAACGGGGACTTCTTGTCGAAAGGGCTACCGGATGTCAAGCGCTTTGCAGATAAGCTCCGTGCAGAAGGAGACAAATTATCTAAATGGCTCTCTGACGAGAGCTGTCTTTCAGGCGATCCCATGGCTACCGGGATCCTTTCAAGCTCAAGTTATCAAGGGACGAGCTGCAAGCTGACTGGACTATTTCACTCTGGCAAGGAACTTTCACGTTGACATTCCTCGCTAGATCAGAATGTGCTTCCACTAGGCGGTCCACGATGACAGCCTCACAACTATCAACTTCAAAACTTCCATCTAGTTTCCTCTCAAAGCTTGGTTGGTCAATCCCTTCGTCACCTTGTTTGACAATATTGAATTCCCCCACATCAACAGGATCACCACCACAATCACATTCCGAGCATTCGTGTACTAGTGTGGTAGCATCAAGCTTTCTGTGAACTACATTTGTAGTTAAAAGAGTATCCACCTTCTCAAAACCATCAGTGTCAAACTTTGGTTGGTTCACTGGCATGCCATGGTCTAGGAGAAGTTCATCGAATAAAGGGGTCATAGTGCTAGCACTCTCATGGCGCACCACGTAATTCCTGAGCTCACTCTGTATCCTGTGAAATGGCTGTCCACAAAAATAAATCCTTTTATTCAAAGGAGCAATCTTAACATCTACTTGGATTAGTACTACTCATGCAGCCAATAAGAAGTAGGAGTACAAACAAAAAGACCATAGTGTCATGCAAGTGCTCCTATCAATTGGCTATTCAAGCAATAAGCACAAGTATTTAAACCGTTAAGAGGAAAGTAACAATTTTGAACATAGGTATGCGACCAACTCTTATATATGCACCTAAAGTTGCAACGTTTGGCATGGCCGTCACATAAAATTGGTGTCCTTTGAATTCTTACCTGAGCTTGGCACTCAAATGCGAGGCGAAAGAATGCCGCAGCAACTATGTGCTTCCCAACAGACTCAGCCAGACGAATCTGCGCCAGCCAGTACGAGGCAGACTCGAGCTGATCGAGAGTGCAACTGCTGCAATTCTGCGCGCTAAAAAAAGGCGTCTCGGCGGCCAAAACTTTCACTGGCTTATTCTCCAGGGCTTTCACAGACACCATTGGCGTGTGACCAGCACCGTCTTCTTCGGTGGAAGCTTTCACCTTCTCTCCGCTTCCAGGGGCCGCCACCGCCACCGCCACCACGTCCTCCTGGAAGCTCACTCGCTGGCTCTTCTTCTTGGCCTTCGCCTCCAGATCCGGGCCCGGGCAACCTTTCTTCAGGGGCTTTGCTGCAGGACGAGATGGCCTAGTCACCCTGGTCGGATTCGGCGGCGACAGCTTCGAAGGCTTCTGCAGTGGCGGCGTCGACACCTTCGAAGGCTTCTGCAGGGGCGGGGACGACAACTTTGAAGGCTTCTGCAGCGGCGGGCGGCGGTGGCGGCTTCTCGGCCAGGGAGTTACTGCTCCGGACGGTGCCGAACGCGCGCCGTGGCCTAAAAAGAGTCGACCTCACCTCAGTAAGCAAATCGAACGGGAGTACATACAAAATCTAGAGCATTTGAAATAGTCTCAGCGATCCTTGCCGCGACTGTGGAGCGGCGACCCCGGCGGCAACGGAATGGCCGGTCGTCGGCAACTTCTTGGCCATCTTCCCGCGCGCGGTGGCGACGGTCTGGGGCTTCGGCACTGCGATCTTCGCCGGCCCGGCAACCGACCGCCGCTTCGCTGCACATCTCGCAGAATTAATCCCCGGAACCGAGAGGTAGGTAGGGCTCGGATCTTGAGAGTGGAGGTCGCCGCTTTCTTACCTCGGAATGGGGTCGGGTGGGGATCCATGGCCACCAGGGGAGGGAGAGATTGAGGAGCGGGCGTTGCAGGATTGAAGGAAATGGCGGAGATCCGGAGGAGCGGGCGGTGCTTGATGGAAGGAAATGGCGAAGACGAGACTTGGGAGTGGGGAAAGTGGGGAGTTGCCGTTGGCCGTTGGGGCATGAGTTCGATTTTTTTGAACTGGCCGCTCCCACGAGCGAGCGGGCGGGGTTTTTGCAGGGCCAGAGATTAGTGGGGCTCTTCTCCTAGTACGAGACCCAGACCGAAATATTTTCGCCTAGTTGGGCTGAGTAAAGGCATTTAGGCCCGTTTGCTGATGTACTATTCCTTTGGAGTCCCCTCGCAAAAAGGAAAAAAGATAGACTGATGGAGTAACTATATTACAGGAAGTGATGAGCAAATGAAATTGACAAAGAATATTCTCCTGGCCTATAGGCAATCTTATACTATGGGTCCTTTTTCTTTACTTCCAATGCAATGATGCACAAATCTTGAGAATGGCCCCCATTGGCTTCTATCTTTGTTGGCTCAAGTAGATGTTGATACTTGTACAAAGCTGATATTTATTTTTTAGAGATCTTAGCACCTCCGAAATAACATTATCTTCGGAGATGGCAAGGATACTATTGCGGCATTGGAGCTTTTCTTAGCGGTTATCATACATCACTGATTAATTTGTGCTCGCCATGCCCAATATCAACTCAAAAGGTAAACCCCCGTTCCCTATCTTGGACTCGTCATTTCTAATGATTGTCAAGCTTGTTTGTCCAGGAAAAATGGTCACCACCTCATCTTGGTTGCGTAAAGATCAATTTGGATGTGTGTTTTGATTTGGCAAGTTCTTCCGCAAGCACTGTTGTTGTGATTGAAGACCCGGATGGAGTGGTGCTACGGTCAGCTTGGAAGTTTATTCATCGTTGTGCGAGTGTGGAGGAGGCTGAGTTGCTCACGTGCCTTCATGGTTTATCTTTGACGAGTGGTTTGCACTAACCTCTAATTATTGAAACTGATTACCTCATGGTCTACTGAGCTTTGGTGCAAGGGGTAGAGGCCAGATCGGCTTTGCGTGATCTCAGGAACTTAGTTGTTGGACTTGACCATCTTTTCCCCCAATCCGAAGTACATGAAAATTAAAAAATTAGCAGGTCGTGTAACATGGTAGCTCATTCCCTTGCTCAGTTTGCTAACTAGGAAGATGTAACAGTGTGTTATATGATTCAGCTTCCTTCTGTATGTCGGAATTGATCGTGCTTAATTGTTATAACTGTCCATCATAATATAAGTTCCGAGCTCTCAAAAAAAAATTCTTTGCACATTCTCAATATGAAAAATCTCGAAATAACAGGATGATATAGCAAGTGATTGAAGGCGCACAAACATTGCATTAAGGGGCTTGGACTGTCAGCGAATTAAGATACAACCTGGCAATAAAATTCAGCTGTCCCTCGAGTAGAGCATATCGCATCTAACACTAGTTAGTCCGAGACATGCTGGTGTGAGTTACAATGTAACACCAACAACATGGCTAGTCATAATTTATCGCCTTCAGAGTAGAAACTACAGGTCCACATTTCAACCGTTCCTGCTGACAAGCAGACAACCAGCACGCCGCAGGGCTTCAGCTCTCCATGTCCGAATCAAGAACTGACAGGATGTTCAACGCAGAAGAACTAATGTGGATTCCCCTCACAATACCGCCATAACCAACATTTATTTGGTGGCAGAGAGCAAATGGAATCCCATAGTGCTGTTCTTCCCTGATCTAAACCACAATACTCGACCGTTCAGCATCAAA